>CP038129.1:207575-248375 GCA_004519485.1 Nannochloropsis oceanica
CCTCCCTCCCTCCCTCCCTCCCCAGGCCTTCCTCTCCGCCGTTGTCCAAGACCATGCCTACCTGGACGAGACATGGAGACTCACGCCGTTATGGAACCGAGCATTGCGGTCCGAGCTCGCCGACCGTTTTCCTTCCTGGAAGGTACGGAGGGAGGGAGGGAGGGAGGGAGGGAGGGAGGGAGGGAGGGGCCGAGGCTGCCCCGATGAGGCTTGTAGCTTGTGTGTGGTTGGAAAAAGGAAGTTCTCTCTTTTGGCTTGACTGTTTGTGTTCTCACTCTTGCGAAAGGCATGGATGAGTCCTTCCTCCCTCCCTCCCTCCCTCTCTCCTTCCCTCCTCATCACCTCCGGCCAGCGAGGCCTTCAACGCAACAACTCCCCAACTTCGCCCGAATCCGCCACTCGACCTCCCCCTTCGCCCCTCCCTCCCTCCCTCCCTCCCTCCCTCCCTCCCTCCCTCTCTCTCTCCTTTCTTTAGGTACACGGGGAGATCTACCTCTCCTGGGTGTGGGTGGATACGGGCGATGCAGCCGTTACAACCGAAGCCGTTAAACTCGCCAGTGCGGTCGGCACGCCCGTTCGAAGTGCAGGTACGCCTCTCCCTCCCTCCCTCTCACCCTCCCTCACCTTCTCGTCGTCCCTACGGCTTCGATTCTCATCTCTGTCACACTTTCTCTCGCCCTCCCCCCCTCCCTCTCTCCTTCCCTCCCTCCCTCCCTCCCTCAGGCCCAGGCTACAACATGCCCACCTTTTTCCGCATTGCCGTGCGTGATGCCAAGCTCACGAATATCCTTCTAGAAGCATGGAGCCCCCTGAGGAAGAAGTGAAAAAGTTGTAGGGAGGGAATAGAGAAGCAAGTAGCGAACCACAGAGAAGAGGGAGGGAGGGTGGGGGGGATGGAGGGCTGGAAGGGATTTACAACGGACATAACAAGGGAAGGAGGGGTAGATGGATGAAGGGAGAAACAACAACTGGAAAGCAAGAAATAAAATACCAACAAGAGGAAGAAACAAACAAAAAGCAGTTTTCAAATTCAAAAATTTAAAATTCAAACCTGCCCACTGTGCCTTTCTTTATATATTTATGATGAATTCATCTATAATTTGGACTTCTGTCCTTGGGATGATTTCCCTCCATCGTGCACTTGAATCCAATGTAGCACCTCTGGGAAGTGATCCTTCTCGCAGTCTTTGTGGAGGAGGAGGGAGGCGTGGTCATAGTCGTGCTTGTTCCCGGCGTGTCTTGAGAGCACCTGGAAGCGAAACGAGGAGGAGGAGGAGGAGGAGGAGGAGGAGGAGGAGGAGGAGGAGGAGGAGGGAGGGTCGCTGCCGTGCGGTTGGTGCTCGTTGACGAAACTATTTGGAAGAAAAAAAAAGAAAAAATGAACAGGCCGGGTGAGTAAAGGGGGAGGGGATGGGGAGCACGGGGGAAGAAGATGAAAGTAGGGAAAGAGGGAGGGAGGGAGAAAAATATGACAGAAGGGTGGGAGGGATGGAGAGATGGAGGGAGGAACCTACCTCAGCACGTCTTTGGGGTTGCCCAAGACGCGGTCTCCCTGCCCGGCCAGTGAGAAGGTAGGCGGCTGTTCCGCACATATGTAGGAAGGGGGAAAGGGAGAGGGAGAGGGAGGAAGAGAGGAAGAGTGAGAGAGGGAGAGAGGGAGGGAAAAAAAGGAATGGCACATGAGAAGAATCATTTGTTGGGCTTATGAATGACAGCACACAGAATTACTTCCCTTCCCTCCCGCCCTCCTTTCCGCCCTCCTTCCCTCCCTCCTCCGCACATAGCACGGTAGTTTCCCAACGGCCGCTCGGTGATCGAAACCGTCCTTAACGTCTACCCAGTCTCCCCCTCGAACCCACACAGAGCACTCCTCGAGGAACGGGAGGGGCTCATCGTCTGCTCCTGAGGGGAGAAAGGGAGGGAGGGAGGGAGGGAGGGAGGGAGGGAGGAAGGGAGGGAGGATCGAAGGTTATGGTTGAGAGAGAGGAACTCGTTTGAGTTATTCTCTCTATAATTCCCTCCTTTTTCCCCTCCCTTCCTCTCTCCTTCTTTCCTTACCCAATTTGAATTTCCGGGCGGGAACGTAACCGTACAGTTTCCCAAGTAACGGAAATGCCAGGCCCCAGACCATGTCGATCTTCATTGTCCTCTCTAAGCTGTGCGTGGAGATGACTCGTTTCGTGCCAAACCACACTTGAGAAGCGACAGAGGAGACATAGGTTGGAAACCTGTCGTGGGTCAATGCCGATGCATTTAAAAGAAAATCAAATTCAAAATTTTGAAATTAAACTATCGGACAAAAACAGGAATGGAGGAAGGGAAACGGGAAGCACGTACCGCGTCAAAGTAGAGGAAGTTATTATGCCACCCCAGGAATGAGCAAGCTGTGAAATCAACATAATTGTAAGTATATATTTATATATGTGTGTGTAAGTACAAATCAGATTTAGCTGCCCCCTCCTCCTTCCCTCCCTCCACTCCTCCTCCCTTCATATCTCCTCACCCAGTGCTGCTTCCCTCCCTCCTTCCCTTCCTCCTCCAGCAGGGCCCTGACACCATCACTCAAGGCCCGGACGTCATCGACAATCAGCTCGTGCTGCCCGTGGTTGTGGAGTGCTGCGACGGGAGGACTGAGGAAGGGAGGGAGTGAGGGAGGGTGAGAGGGGAGGTGAGCGCATGGGTAACGGAATCGTGAAAAATGTACATGGAATTAGACGTGGTCCTCGGAGTGACGGGCTGGATAAACCAGATAGATGTTGGGGGAAGATGGAAAGGAGAGAGGGAGGGTGGGGATTCTTCCCATCAAATCATTACCAGGCAAACGCTTTTCCTCCCCTCCCCCCCTCCCTCCCTCCCTCCCTCCCTCCCTTCCTTCCTACCTGCTCATCCCCCTTCCTCGAAAATCCGCCACAAAAACATCGCAATTCCCTTCGCGTGCCAGGAAGCAACCCAGACCTCTGAGAGCGATGGAGGGAGGGTGGGAGGGAGGGAGGGAGGGAGTGAACAAGCTCGACTGTACGTCCCTTCCTACAAGCGCAGCCTCCATTGGGAAAGAAGCGAGAGAGAGAAAGAGAGAAGAAGAAAAGACAAGGAGAAGGCAGGCAGGGAGGGAGGGAGAGAGGGTGGGAAGGAGGGACGTACTTCTGGCTTTTCACGGAATAGAAAACCCGGCCATCGGAGAGGGCCCCATGGAAGAGGAGGCAAACTGGTCGGGAAGCCGAGGAGGAGGAAGGTGGTGGGCTTGATGAAGAAACGGCAGTAGGGTCGGCAGCCCTCCGTATCTGATCGTATTATGGGGATGGGACTTTGAGATGTAGGGAGAAAGGAGGGGAGAGAGGGAAAGAGGGGGGAAGGGGACATACCCGCTTGACGTGTAGTTGATGCTGCCCGTCGCGGGAGGGAAGGAAAAAAGAGGTCATCTCCAATGCGGGTGCCGTCGCGGCATCAGCGGGGCTTGTTGTAGAGGTTGTAGTGGTGCTGGAGGAGGAGGAGAGGCGGCAAAGTGGCATGGCAAGGACACGACGGGAGAGGGGAGAGGCGAGGAAGCTGCTGCTGCTGCTGCTGCTGCTGCTGCTGCTGCTGCTACAGCCGAGCCTTCTCAGGAGTAGCATGGCTCTAGAGGGAGCTTGGGGACAATGTTTGGCGTCTGTGTGGATGCGTTTTGGGGATAGGGTTTCTAATATGTGAGTATGCTTGTGATAGTCAAGGCGGATGAAGCAGCGCATGCCGTTGTTCGTCGTCGCGGCGTAGCGCCAACAGGAGCGATGGGCCGCGCTCAAGGCTGTCACATGCCTCCTGCTGCTGGCTGTGACGTGCTGGGTGACGTTAATACTGTACGAGCACAGTTACTTGATTAATAGAGAGGCAAAGAAAGTGATCGTGATAACAAGGCAAGTGTACCCGGACGGGAAGAGGAGGTTAACGAGCATGTTTTTTGGGGAAACAGTGAGAAACAAACAACACGAAAATTTCAGAGGACAAGGGAGGAGGAAAAGAAGCGAGAGATGAATGAAGGGGCGTGGAGAAAGAGCGAGGAATGGAAGCATTGAAAAAGAGGCGAAACGAGTAGGAAATTACTCGCTCCTCCTGTCCCCCTCCTCCTCTTCCCATTCTTCATTTTTTTCTTCTCCCTCTTTCTCCGGCAAGTCCTACTACGAAAATGAATTGCACGATATTTTCCTCCCTTTCCCTTCAGTCCCACACTTTCTCTCTCCCTCCCTTTGACTAGCATCTATTCCCTTGCGTTTTCCCCTTTCGTCTATTATCTCTCCCTCAACCACCCCCTATCACCTTCGCCCGCTCCTCCCTCCCTTCCTCCCTCACTCCTCTTGCTCAATACTGGAATGCCATTGTCCTCCCTTCCTTCCTCCCTCCCTCCTTTTCACTATTCACACCTCTTTCCCTTTTCCACTACCGTGTCTCATTATCGTGTCCGAACGCCACATCCAGCTCTCCCTTCCTTCCCTCCCTCCCTCCCTCTCTCCCTCCCTCTTTTGCCCTCGGAGGGGACTTGGATTTACCACCCCCTCGCTCCGTTCCTTCCCCTGTCCCTCCCCCCTCTACTCCCTTCTTCCCATTCCCTCTCCCTCTCCCACTGTCCCAGGGCGCTACAACCCTCATCACACCCCTCCCTCCCTCGCTGCTCCTCCTTCTGTGCTCCTGTTTCCCTGCCATCTGCTCACTATTCTGCCGATGCATCGTCTGGAATGATACAGGGGCAAAGGTGGTGGTGCTCCCGTAACTACCAACCCCTCCCTCCCTCCTCCACCCCCCTCCTGGTGTCAAGGAGGAGGCAAGCCGACCTGCGGCACGGTCTAGAAGGAGGGAGGGAGGGAGGGAGGGAGGGAGGGAGGGTGGGTTTGTGTGAATAAGGAAAAAAGACCACAAAATGGAGGGAGGGGCGGAAGCAAGGAAGGAGGTAGGGGGGAAGGGAGGGAGGGAGGGAGGGAGGGAGAAAGGGCAAGTCGTACCTGTGCGAGGAGTGCCGTAGAGGGAAGCGCCGCGCTCTCGGATGTAGCGAGGATCGGATCGATCGCGAATCAAGGGTGAACGCATCAGGGCAGGCGAGGCCTAGGGAGTTAGGGAGGGAGGGAGGGAGGGAGGGAGGGATAAAATGACTGAAACCGCCTCCTCAAGCTCGTCGTTCCGCCACCCATACACGCCCCCATCAAAGAGATGTTTCAATCCTCCCTCGCTCCCTCCCGTCCTCACCATACTCGGCTCCGTCCGAATGACCGGCGCAAAGTCCTCGATCGAATGCGCCCTCGTCCTTCTCCCCCCTCCCTCCCCCCCTTCCTCCCCCTCCTCCACTTTCTCATACTCCAAGGAGGAAGAGGACGGGAAGAGAAGCCAAGGGACCGAGCCGTTGTACACAGCAGTCCCGAAGAAAAGGATGAGCATCCCCGAGAACTGAAGCCAGGAGTAGATGGTCCATGCCTCTCCGAATCGACCGTGTGTGAAGACGTAGAAAATGAGGAGGTCGGTGCCTGTTTTTAAATTCGAAATTGAAATGTTTGATTATTTTTTGATTTTTTGAGGAAAAGGAAATCCGAATTCATTCATTCGTGTAATTTGTATGTCAGACATTATATTTCTTGTATCCTATCAATGAGGAGGAAATGAAAATAGTGAGCGCAACAGTGCGCCCGAGAGGAAGATATTGGTCGAGTGGTGAGTGGATGCAGAGCCCTATCTGCCTCCCTCCCTCCCTCCCTCCCCCTCCTTCCCTCCCTCCCTCCCCTCATTACCCCACACAGAGATGGGCCGAAAATTGTCCAAGATGGCGTGCCAGACCGAGGAGAGGAAATGCGTCACGTAAATAGCGAAGATGTTGTAAAAGGCCACCTAGGGAGGGAGGGAGGGAGGGAGGGAGGGAGGGAGGGAGGGAGGGAGGGAGGGAGGGAGGGAGGAGTCAGGGGTTTATATGCGTGGCAGCGTATGGGAGACAAAAGGAAGTGTACAGGAGACAAGATGAGGGTGTGAAATAAAAGGGCTTGCGCAGGCAAACACGACGAGGGGGAGGAAGGGGGAGAATAGAAGGAAGGGAGGGTGGGAGGAAGGGAGGGAGGGAGGGCGCGTACCGAGAGGAAGAAGGCCAGCAGCACCCATTGAAGGGGCTGGCTGGTGCGTACCATGGCCAGGGAATCCCAGATATTTTCCATCGACCCGCCCGTGTCGGTCCCGGGGAGGCAGAAGGCGAGGGGGAAGACGAGGAAGAGCATCAGGAGCACGCCCCATAGACCCTGGAAGAGGGAAGGAGGGAGGGAGAGAGGACGGGAGGGTGCATTTTTACTCGCGTCGCGAGTGTATAGCTTCTTAAATTCAATCTTCATACCGATAGCCCCATCCACAAGTCACTTCTCCCTCCCTCCCTCAGTCGTTCCCTCCTTCCCTCCTCTCCGGGCCCTCAAGAGCTCAAGGGTGGTAGCCCGCCCCTCTTCATCGATTCTCCTCGTCCCTCCCTCCCTCCTTCCTTCCCTCCCTTACCTCCAGGCCCACGAGCACCATGGGCGGCAGTCCCTCCACCGTCATCACCTGCACATCAACCAGGCAGGCAGGATAGATACACGTGTGAGTCAGAATGTGTATGATATATATATATGTATATCATGTATATATTTTTGTATATATTTATGTCATTACACATAAACATACAGTTAACTCCATTCCCTCCCCCTCTTCCTCCCTTCCTCCCTCCCTCCCTCCCTCCCTCCCTCCCTCCCTCCCTCCCTCCCTCCCTCCCTCCCTCCCTCCCTCCCTCCCTCCCTCCCTCCTTCCCGCCCTCCCTACCTTTTCTTCAAACACGTACTGCGTCCCTTGCACGAGGCACGAGAGGAGGATAAACCCAACGCCGATGCGAGGATCGCGGTTGTCTGCGCGGGAGGGCGGGAGGGCGGGAGGGCGGGAGGAGGGAGAGAAGGTTAATTGTGTATATAGATAGGGTAGATAATTGTGTTCTAAAACGATTTTTTAGTCTCATACGGGAGATGGAATGGAGGGGTGCTGTTGGCATGACGGGCTTGGAGAGATGGACACGATGGGGAGGGCGAGAGGGCGGGAGGGCGGGCGGGAGGGAGGGAGGGAGGGAGGGAGGGACGGACCGACTTCGTTTTCATGGTCGAAAAAGGTGGTGGAGGCGACGAGGCACATAGCCAGGAGGTTAATCAAGACACCGAGCCACATGTGAGGGGCGAGGTGATCCTTGAGGACGAAGGCCTGAGGGGGGGAGGGAGGAAGAGAAGGGAGGGTGGGAGGGGGGGAGGGAGGGAGGGAAGGTTTAGTTTATTTGGGGGGAGGGGGGAAAGTGCATAGGAGATGCGGATGTCGAAAGGATAGGATGGAGGAATGGAGGATCCAATAGGGAGGGTAAAGGAAGGAGGGAGGGAGGGAGGGGGGGAGGCAGGGGGGGTGGGAAGGTGTACTCGCCTTGAGCAGAGCGGTGATGATGATGACTGTGCATCGCACCAGCTGATAAACAGAAACCGTTACGTAGAGCAAGCCCACCTAGAGGAAGGGAGGGAGGGAGGGAGGGAGAGAGGTGAAGGACGCAAAGGAGAAATACCACAAGGTAAATCCCCTCCCACCCTCCCTCCCTCCCTCCCTCCCTCCCTTGCGCAGGCCGCTCCAGCGAGACAGAAAGATAAAAAACAAGCAATGCAAGAGGGAGGGAGGCTTCGAAGAAGGGAGGGAGGGAGGGAGGGAGGGAGGGAGGGAGGGAGGGAGGGCGTGCCTTGGCGAAAGCGGTGCCAACGAGGTCGAAGAGGGAAGGGATGAGGACGACCAGGCAGAGCTTCCAGCTGACGGGTTTGGGCTCGTCGGAGGGTGCGGGAGGGTAGATGCGAGCATAGACGGCCATAGCCGGGAGGGCTGGAAGGAGGGAGGGAGGGGTCAGGGAAATTGAACCAAAGGGAGATTAGATGTGGATGTCAAGAGGACGGGCTTGAGGAGGCGAGCATAATGGAGGGAGGGGAGGGAAGGAGGGAGGGAGTGAGAGGAAGGAGTGGAAGGAGGGAGGGAAAGGAGGGAGGGAGAAACGTACCCATGGCCATGGCAACAAACATCAAAAAGGTGGTCGATAACGGCTTCTCGAAGGGCTTGGTTACTCCGTCTAGGCCCACGGACGTCATTTGGTAGGCCACCTAGAAGGAGAGGGAGAGACGTTTGATGAGGGTGTACGATACTCCTCCCTTGGTATCCTCTTCTACACTTACTTTGATGGTAATAGAAGAAAATGTCCCCGTGAACAGACCCATCAAGAAGGCGCTCAGGCCTGGGGTGTCACACCCCATTGGTGCGTGCCCGCCCGCCATCTCCTAGCTGCTCCTCCGCGTACTCCTGCTAATGCGGCCACTGCTGTGCCCTTCAAATGCTGCTGTTGCTGCTACTGTCACTGCTACAGCTACTACTACTACTACTGCTACTGCTACTGCTACTGCTACTGCTACTGCTACTGCTACTGCTGCTTTAGGATGGGGAGGAGAGGTGGGGAGGGAAAGGTATCCAGGGATTCATGAGTGTATGACGCGGGAGATCAATCAGTATGAGCGGGGAAACGCACGCCAGCGCGAAAGAGTCCCCGACTAGTTCCATTAAAAATAATTCATATGTGACAATGTCGTCAAAGGCGCAGCCAAAGCCAGGCAACACCAGCGAGGTAAGGTGAGGGGAGTAGTTGAGAGCGCAGAGGAGGCAACCAAGGAAAATGACGCCGCGCCACCAATCCATTCGTTTTTGGTTTGAATTCAAGGCATCCACACGTTGAAAAATCCTTTGTCTTGTGTACGCGTACGCCTGTGGTAAATGGATCGTCTCAATGGCTGCTTGCTTGCTGAAAGGCGCAGTAGCCGAAGAAGCAAGAAAGCCCGACGTCAAATCGGAAGAGAAGTTCATTGCACCGCCACGGTCTGTACAGCCACCACCTGCACGACTGTACTCTACCTATGTATGTGTGGTTGTAATTTTGTCCCTATGAGTGAAATGATTGAAGGGAGGGTGAGGTATGAAAGGCGGCGGCAGTAGAAAGTTGCATTGGGAAGCTCGATCGCTCACTTTCCCGGAGAGCCGGAGGGCGCAGCACACAGCATGCATTCGAACCGCCCATGCGCACATAACCACTCACGATTTACCTCATTCACAATAATATTAGGAGCAGAGGGGGTAGTTATGCAGCCATTACCACCCCTTCAAACCACGCCACCAGCCGCAGCGGGTGAGTTCCACCATCAGCAGCAGCAGCAGCAGCAGCAGCAGCAGCAGAAGCAGCAGCGGGATCAGCAGCAGCAGCAGCAGCAGCAGCAGCAGCAGCAGCAGCAGCAGCAGCAGCAGCAGCAGCAGCAACTCCACAACTATTTCCACGCGCACCAAGACGACCCAGATCTCTCTCACCAACCAAGTCGCGCATTGTCTACTTTTACCACCGCCCAGGACACCGTCGATCGACAGCACACACACCTACCCGAACATGCCCACGCTTCTTCTTTTCATCTACCGAGCAATAAGCCGCACTACCAGCATGAAGTGAGCTCCCTTCGTGCCATCATCACCGCGCAAGACGCCATCCTTCGACAGCATCCCCACCCCCAAGGCAAGGCATATGACATGCTTTTGCAGAAATGGCGGGAAGAAGTCTTCCGACTCCTTCAAGTCCGGGAGATTGACAAGCTGCGGTACGAAGCTGACGTTCACCGGCGGACGGAGAAAGCAGCAGCAGCAACAGCAGCAGCAGCAGCAAGTATTGCATCGCTCGAGGCCGAATGTTTTATGCTGGAGAAAGAGAAAGGGCATGCGGTGGCACAGGCAAGAGGAGCTGCAGCAGCAGCAGCAGCAGCAACGATCGACAAGCTAAGAGCAGAATGTCTATCCCTGAAAGAGGGAAAAGAGGAAGCGGCAGCAACAGCAGCAGCAACGATTGACAAGCTAAGAGCAGAATGTCTGTCCCTGAAAGAGGGAAAAGAGGAAGCGGCAGCAACAGCAGCAGCAACGATTGACAAGCTACGAGCAGAATGTCTGTCCCTGAAAGAGGGAAAAGAGGAAGCGGCAGCAACAGCAGCAGCAACGATCGACAAGCTACGAGCAGAATGTCTGTCCCTGAAAGAGGGAAAAGAGGAAGCGGCAGCAACAGCAGCAGCAACGATTGACAAGCTACGAGCAGAATGTCTGTCCCTGAAAGAGGGAAAAGAGGAAGCGGCAGCAACAGCAGCAGCCATAGCGAGAAAAACCACAGGTTTGGAAGCGCGCTGTCTGTCTCTGGAGAAGGAAAGAGAGGAAGCTGCAGAAGCAGCAGCTGCAGCTGTTGCTGCAGCAGCACGCGCAAAAGCAGCCAGGGAAAGGCTGGAAGAGGAGAAGGATTTTTGTGAGCTTCACCACAGGAACGAACTCGCTGCATTGGAGGCCGACAGACGGTCCTTAGCATATTTGCTTGCTGCTGCTGCTGCTCCTGCTGCTGCTGCTGCTCCTGCTGCTGCTGCCTCTGAACCAAAAAATACCCTCCCCTCATCCCTTTCTTCCCTCCTGCAGGGGTGGAGAGACTCGGAAGCTCTGCATTCAGATGGTCCAGAATTGGCATCCCTTTTGCTCCCGCCACGAAGGGGAGGGAAGAAGCAGAAGGAGGAGAAGGAGAAGGAGGAGGAGGAGGAGGAGGAGGAGGAGGAGGAAGAGGAGGAGAAGGAGGAGAAGGAAGAGGAGAAGATTGGCGAGGACGGCCGTACTTTCTCTTCTCCTCATTCTCTATGTCTCTCCTCTTTCTCATTCTCTTATTCTTCACCATCACCACCTTCTCCTTATCCTTCGTCTTCTTCTGTATCTCCTCTTCCCTCCTCCTCCCCTGCAGGAGAGACAGTCTTTTCTGCTCCTACTGCTGTTCCACCTTCTTTTGGTCCCCCTTCTCCCTCCTTTTCACCACTTCTCTCCCTTGACCTCGCGGCAGAAGCAGCCATGCGTCGGGTTTTTCAATTAGTGGATCGGGAGGGAGATGAAAAGGGGTGGGTATGCCCTTCCACGCTCCTCACCGCTTTCGCCCGCGATGAGGAAGTGAGGAGGGTGATGGGGATTGAGGGAGGAGGGAACAGAGAGGAGAAGAGGGGGGTAGGCTGTTCCGATTCTGTCAACATTGTGGGTGCGAAAAAAGTGGGGGAGGGTGAGGAGGAGGAGGAGGAGGGGGATGACGGGGAAGGGGAAGAGAGGGAGGGGTTGATCGAAGCCTTGAGGGGTTTGATGGGCCACGAGACGGTAACGTGGGGAGAGGTCCTGCTGTGCTTTGTGCCGGATACTCCACAGGGAGGAGGTGGAGGAGGAAGGAAAGGAGGGTGTGAAGGTGTTGAGGGAGGAGGAGGAGAAGGAGGAGGAGGAGGAGGCGAGAGAGAAGAGACGGAAAGACATGATGGAGGGGGCAAAAGAGGGAAAGAGGAAGTACAAAATGTTTCAATAGATCCGAATCATGACCAAGGGAGCCCGAGGTCGAATTGGAAGGTGAAAGAAGGGGGAGAGAAAAGAGAAAAAAGACGTGAAAGTGAATGTGCCCCTGGAAAGGGAGGAGAGGACAAACGGTTGCTAGCCCGTTTGGAAGAGCTTGAGGTGTTAAGTCGGCGACTGCTAGGAGAATTATAAGTTTGATGTGACGCGCGCGCGTGTGTGCGATCCACATAATGTCGGTGTGTAGGTGTGTACGTCTGTAGATATGTACATAGAGCAGGAGTTAAAGGGCTTGTTCATGACGGTTTCAAAGTAAATTGTAATGGTTCTCGTTTCAGCTTTCACAAAATCAAATCGTATATTCTTATTGCCCTGATGCACTTTATTTTCATGGCTCAGGTTATAAAATATTTGTTCGGAATACAAACATTTTCAAGGCTGTGGAAGTCAACAGCCTGGCCATTGCTTGGTCCGGGTCAGTTGCTTTGCTCCGAAGCCCCAGGACAAGAAAAGAAAGGCTATAAAGAATTGAACAAGCGCATGGTTGTCATGTATAATAAAGGAACATATTTGTGCATCAATTTGATGAACATAGAATACTATACCAGTGCATGGTTCTTATGAGAGAGAAATGCTATCCCAACCTCCTCTCTCTGCTCTTTACCAACCCTCTCCTCCTGCTCGTTCCCAAACACCCACTTTCTCATGTATGTCCCTTCTTGTCCAATCTTCTATTTGTTTTTCTGTACATTTTCCCCGGCATGTCATCGCCCAACAATTTCTTTACCCCTTTCATCCCCTGCTGTGACTTCGTCCTCTCTCTCTTCTCTGCCACTTTTCTTCCTCCCCTCTTGAGACATCATCAAATAACTACCGCCCTCTGGCAACATAAAAGAAGAGGGACTATCCAAAGCCTTTGAAAACCCAATGCATGACCAATCAGACCCAGTGAAAAAGAAAACTGCAGAGTTGGGGCTCTGATCTTGTCTAAATATGTCTGATCTAAATTCAACGGCTTCGAGGCTCGCGGACTCCGGAACCCCGTCGCTTGCGTGTATGCCCGTGCTTACTGGTCGTCGAATGACCTTTTTTTGCCTTTTCGTCGAGTTTCCACGTTGCGACCACTCTCACCATGCCCACCGACCCTTGGATGTAATCCTTCTGCTGCTGGCGGGCCTATGCGTCGGCCGGTCATTTGGCAGCCAGACTTTTGGCGTCCTACTCGCTTCTTGCGCCGGACACGGCTGCTTTCTTCTGCTTATTTTTTGCCCTCACACACCACATATTTTACGCTCACACACATTTAACAGGCTCCACCATCACGGCTGCGCGCAAGTAAGACAACATAACCACCATGGCCCTGCTCAGTAAGGAGCACACGCAAAAACAAAGGCACGAAGCTCCAGCCGACAGCTCGAGAAGACCACCACCATTCCAGCAGCAGAAGCAGAAGCAGCAGCAGCAGCAGCAGAAGCAGCAGCAGCAGCTGCAACAGCCGCCGCAGCGGCAGCAAGATGCCGACATCAGCTGTAATAAGAACAGTAGCAGTGGAGGAATGGCAGGAATGACGCTGGAAGAGCAGCATGCCGAGAGAATAGAGCGGGTACGTAGGTGGAAGGACAAAGAACGATTTCGTCATGCGGTGATGATGAGCGCTGAGATGCCCTCCCTTCTCGCCCCTCTCTCCCCTTTCTCCTCGGCATTTCTACCATTGTGTGATTTCCGTAAATCATGCAAAGCTTGTTTTACCGAGACACGCAAGCTACTTGTTAATCCATCCTCCCTGTCTTTCCTCCCCCATCCTCCCTCCCCCTCTCCTTCCCCTTCTCCCTCCCTGCTCCCAGATCTACGAAGTCATGGACTTCTTCCTGTTTAGTATCCGCCCCGACAACACCTACAAGGGTACCCTCTCCTTCCATTTCCACACTCCTTCTTCCCTTCCCTCTTCGTCGTCGTCCTCCTCCTTGGACGAGAAGCAGCAGCAGCAACAGCAGCAGCGGCATTACTACCATCATCACCACCCTGAGGAGGAGCACCAGCAGCCTGCCAGCATATATAGCACCCCACCACGCCGAGGACGAAGGCGGGAGGAAGGAGGAAAGGGAGGGCGGGAGGGAGGACCGCTGGTCCTGACGGTGCGGGTGCATGGAGATGCTCGCGCTCCCACCATCTTTAACGGCTTGCCCGAAGACGGTGCGATAACCGCGCATGTGTATTGCAGCCTGGAAGATTTTCTCTATATTTATTCAGGTAAGCTGATTGTTTCATATTTATATATAGAGATAGTTGATTTGTATACGTACGTATAGATATTGTATATATATATAACATAATTTTGTAATTAAGTACAGTAAAGTCAAAAATACTATTCCCCCCCCCCCAACCACTGATTCATCATCTCAAATAATTTTATATATAACTGCAATAATACTAAATCAAAGTCAAAAACACTATTTCCCCACCCGCCCACCACTTATTCACAGGCCAGGCCACCATCCGAGACGCGATGGCCCTAGGCATAAAAGGTAAAATTAAAGTCAGCAATTTTAATCTGAGGGAATGCGGTCGTTTCGCTGCTGCTTTTGACCTCCGGAGCGAGAAATGGGAAGCCTTCTATCACGCAAGGGAGGGAGAAAGGGAGGGAGGGAGGGAAGGGACGATAGAATGTAGGGGGAGAGAAGACTTGGGGGGTATGCTGAAGCGGCATCTGAGCTCGTCCTCCCTCCCTTCCTCCCTCCCTCCCTCCCCCGCCACCCTCTCCTCCTCCTCGTCCTCCCTGCCTCCCTCCCTTTCTTCCTCCAATTTTCTCACCGGGGAATGGGCCGGTCTCTCTGCACTCGACTCCCGGCACTCCCTCCTCCTCCATGCCCCTTCCACACCCTCCACCTTCCCGCCCTCCCTCCCTTCCTCCCTCCTAACCGTCCTTCACCAAACATCCCACGAGCGTGTGCTCCTCATGCAAAAAGGGAAAAACCAAGACCTACACAACTATCTCCCATGGAGAGAGGGAGAAAGGCGGGAGGGACAAACACACAGCCACAAAAGTACCTTCCTTGGAGGAAGGGAAGGAGGGGGGGAGGAGGTTGCATCTGCTATAGCAGCGTCTTTGAGGAGGACCCTAGTAAAGAGGAAGGAGATGTGGTGGGAAGGGAGGAGGAGGGAGGGAGGGAGGGAGGGGTGGGTATGTGAGATGGACTTCAGTGATTGGTGGAACCATTCGGCGTCGATGGGGGGCGTGAGAGAGGGAGGGAAGGAGCGATTGAGGGAGGGAATGAGTGAGGGCCGGTCACGGGGGATCACGCCGGGGGGAAGTAGGCGGTGAGGGGGGAAAAGAAAAAGCACGACGTAACAGAAAACAGTTTTGAAAGGATGCATGTGCGTGATTCGATGAGTAAGAAAGGAAGGTAGGGAGAGTGAGGGGAAATGAGGGGGCAAAGGCGGAGTTTTGAGTGTAGAGGGGATGAAGAAGAGGGAAGAGAAGACTCGTATGAATAAAGACTTTGTAGAGGCAATTGACATAGAATGGGATAGGAAAAATAGACTGATAAAGGAAATACCGAGGGGACACAACAACTCTATCTCTCGATCGTTCTTGGTGTTGCGTTGCTTGCATGCTTGTCTGCATTATGGAGAGAAAACATGCCTTAACTTGTCTACTAAGTACAAATGTACATGTGGGTATACGTGTACAGAAGACAGGAAAAGGTTCGTTCAAGAGCTGCAGCAGGGGAACTTAGTTAATTTGCAGGTGCGCATCACACTACCCTCTTCTCACAAGCCAAGAAGGTCGTCGGCCCCCGCTCTCCATACGATCGATTAACGTAGCATGACAACCGTAGCACTTGGATCACTCGGCTTGTTCACAAATGCACTATATCTCTCCTCGTTTCGGTGGGGTTTAAGGAGTCATTTTGGTTTGTTTCCACCGTCTCTCTGCCTTCAAAAGTTTTAGTATACTTTTGGTTTTGATCTTTTTTAAGGGGCCAGCGCGTTTTTTTGAGAGTGCGCCGTTGAGAAAGTGTGAGGTAGCTAGGTGACAACGATTTGAGAGTCAATAGTAGGCAATAAGACTATCCCGTCGCTTTCCGCGTGGCTACAAGCGCCTCGAGTGCTGTATGCCCATGGAGATCGTGAATGAATCCTCCTCGTGCTCCACTTGTTGTGAATGCCTGAGGTCGTGTCCAGTTACGGAAGGAAGAAGGGAGCAAAACGATCAGACAAACCGTCGTTCATCCTCTTCCAAAAACAAGAAGCACGTGGTGAGCGCTTGTCACCGACTTTTTCCCGTCTCATTCATACCCACACACCCGACCCACACTACAACGCAAGCAAAAGACCGCGCTTGTGCAATCTCATGCACATCAATGCATGAGGGAAGGGAAAGGCACAATGCACACAGTCACGCGATGGGCCTGCCTAGTCGCTTCTTCCTCTGATCGACTCATCGACTCAGCGCCCCAAAACGAGAACAATCCTTCTTCCCCTTTCACTCACCCCTTACCCATATATGCATGTACAGGGCATACGCGTCCCTATAACAGAAGGAGCGAGGCCGCCGTCGTGAGAGGCGTGGATATAGTGTGCGACCAGCGACGACATAAGAAGGTGAGCGACCTGAAGCGTTTTTAAGGACATACACGACACTGGCACGACAACGTCTACTGCGGCTACGACCATCCGTGCAACCGAGCGATACGTCATCAGGCTACACTAGCGAACGCGAAGCAGCAGCAGCAGCAGCAGCAGCAGCAGCAGCAGCAGCAGCAGCAGCGACAGCAACAACTTTCAGTAGCGGAAGACGAGGAAGAGGATCTGTTCCAAGAACAGGCAAAAGAGCAATATGGCAGGCACCGTCACCAACTCCATGAGTCCCACAAGAAGCAGTCGGAGAAAACGCATGGACCCCGTACCAGGCGTTGACGGAGGGAACAAGAGGGAGGGAGGGAGGGAGGGAGGGAGGGTAGATGCGTTTGGGTCCTTGCAGACCTCGCCATCGTCCTCGGTGGCGTCATCGCCTTCATCAAGACGTCCCACAACGGAAATTGAAGAGGAGGATGAGAATGGAGAAGAGGAGGAGGAGGACGAGGAACCACCGCAGCAGCAGCAGCAGCCCCAGCAACAGCAACAACGACAGCAAGAGCAGACGGCGCTGGAACACATGGAGAGGAAGCTGCACCGCAGGTCGCAAGGGAAGACAAGTGGTGGAGCGGACGTGAAGCAAAAAAGGGTAAGAAAAGGAGAGGAAGGAGGGAGGGGGGGAGGCAGGGGCGAGGGCCCTTGGGCTGCACGTACCTAGATCACATGTTGATTTTTGGTGCTTATCTTTCTTGTCCTCCCTCTCCTCTTCTCTCTCCCTCTCCTTTTCCCTCCCTCCTTCCCTCTCTCCCTCCCTCCCCTTTTGCAGGTTGCCATCGCGAGCTCTGAAGAGCTGGCGCTCCCGCGTATCGCTTGGCCGACGCTCTTCGTCTTCCTCGCCGGTCACTCGTTCTTTCTCCTCCCCCCCCTCCTCCTCCACCTCACTGGGAATACCACCAGAGAGGCGCTCGAGAAGGGAGGATGGCTTGGGTGCTGGAGCATCCCTGTGCAGGCGTATGGGATTTACTTGCTCTTCACGGCCATGCATGATGCAGTGCATCGGTACGCCCGCCCTCCTTCGCTTCTTCCCTCCTTCCCTCCTTCCCTCCCTCCCTCCCTCTCTCTCTCCCTCTCCCTCTCCTTCCTTCCCTCTTTCATCGTCTCCGCTTTCTCAAGCCCATCATTTTGACAACGTTCACATCATCTTATCTCCTACATCCTTCCCAACACATCATCCATCTTTCCCGGCCCCTCCCTCGCTCCCTCCCAAGATCCGTCTCCCGTCACAAGTGGCTCAACGAACTCATCGGTTGGGGCGCAGGTATCGCCTTCCTCGCCCCCCTCCCGGCCTACCGCCATATCCACCTGGAACACCACAAGCATACCAACGTGCCCGACAAGGACCCGTACGTCCTCCCTCCCTCCCACCCTTCCTCCCTCCCTCCCTCCCTCCCTGTCGACCCCCTCTTGCTAGGCCGGAGATTTTGCCCGTGTACGCTCTCAAACGATAGACTTCCTGATCCCTCCCTCCCTCCTTGTCTCCCTCCCTCCCTCCCTCCCTCCATCACAGAGACATGTGGACATCTGGGAACGGCATGCATCCGCCTACTTTCCTCTTGCCTTTCTTCTGGCTAACGCAGAACCTCTATAATTACTACTGGTGAGGAGGCAGGAAGGAAGATGAAGGAAGCTAACATATATTATTTTAATTACCCTTCTTGTATCCACCAAATCCAATCGATTGACTAAGGAACTAATTCATTCATTCATGCATTCGTCATCCTTTGTATCCCTCCTCAGGTACTGGCTGCAGCTGACCACCCGCCCGCTGGATGAGAGCCTTCCGGTCATCTTCTCTGTGCTGGGTATCATAGTCAGCATCGTGTATGCCCTGACCAACGAACACGGCTACCTCCTCGTCCGTTTCCTCCTACTCCCCCGCTGTTTCTCGGACACCTTTTTGGCCTACTCCTTTGATTACGCGCCTCATCGCCCGCACGAGATCACCAGGTTAGCCTTCCCTCCCTCCCTCCCTCCCTCCCTCCCTCTTGCAAACCCCGTTCCACCCTTCCTTCTTACATATATATATATATATATGTGTATATGTATACATATGCACTTAAATGATTGCCCAACCCCCATACTTCCACCCCACCAGGGCCGAGAACATCTACGCCTGTACAGCGCAACTTTCGGGGTTTTTCTCACCGACCGAAAAAGACGTGGACCTGTCGGCCATTTTGATGCAGCAGAACTACCACAACATCCACCACCTGTACCCGATGATTCCCTGGTATCGGTACAAGAAGGTGTGGCTCAATCATGAGAAGGAATTCAGGGAGCTGGGCACGCCGCTGGCGAACTGGCTCGGGCCGTTGCATTTGGTCAAGAACGACCGAGAGTAGAACAGAGGGGAGCGTTTAACACATTTCCAACGTTTTATCGTTAACGGAGCGGTTCACTTTTTGTCGATATCTCGGTGCCAGAAGCAGTGGTGCAAGTGTGGGAAGGAAGGAGGGAGGGAGAGAGGTAGGGAGGGAGGGCAGAGAGAGAGAGAGAGGGACAGAGATGAGAGTCGAGTCAGTCGTGTACGCGCTCTTGTGTGTGGTGCGCCCTCCTTTCCTTCTCGATCCGATCCTTTCCCCCAACTTTCTGCTTAGGGCCTCCAATTGATCCCGTGTCCTCGGCTACATAATATTTGTTTGGATGTATTTTAGATTTTCATGTTTCTTCGTCAAGACATTATGTCTCTCTTTAAACATGACATGCGCCATGATCCGGTTAAAAAAGAGGATGCGTTCAAGCGCCCAGGAACGAAGAGGAGGAGGTCGAGGAGGAGGGAGAGGCAGTTTTGAAGAGGGTAGTGTACGAATACCAGGCCTAAAAAACAAAAGAGAGAAAAAGAGAGAGAAGGAGAAGATGGGTGGAAATAATGCAGAGGAATGAAACGCCTTGAGCAACAACGCGGGGAAGTGGTAGTCGGAAGAAAGATGGCAAAGCCACCATTGAAGGGAGTCGGAGTCAGAGAAGATGAGGATAAAGAAGCATGTATCAATCACACACACCAACCCACGCGCACACACACACAATATACATAGATACATATGCATCCATTTTCATAAAACAGTAACATATAGTGGACTTTGGGAATCAAAATCTTGATTTCCGTCAAAGTAAAAGTCAAATAAAAACCACCACTTTTAATACTATTGGCTGAAGTGACAAGGAGCACTGTGTGTATCTCAGGCCGACCCTCTTCTGTCTAAATGTCTGTGTAAGAAAGGGGACAGGAGGGCGGGATCGTAGGAAGGACGGAAAGTGCGAAAGAAAGAGGAAGGAGAGAAGAGAAAAGGCGTGCTTGCGACAAACTTAAGTCACCACATTTACAATTCTCTTGATATATAGATATATACACCAACTCATAGATAGTACTGCGTTTGGACGTGTGTGTGCGTTCTCATTTACTTGTGTATGTGCGCGTCAGGAGAAAGAGGGGAGAAGCAATCAAGGAGGATGACTGCGTAACAGACAAATAATAAAAGAAAAGAAAAATTGAAGGATAGAAGGACGGATATACAGTACGCTTGGATTTCTCCTCAGTCTTCAGGGAAATCGCAGAATCCGAGAGAAGATGATAGGAGAAGAAGAGAAGAGGACAAGGAAAGAATAGCAGAGCAAATCATTAAAAAGTCCACCCGCTTGCGGTCAAACCTTATTGTTGGTTTCTTGTTGGGGTTTATCCCTCCTATTTTTTGCCTCCCATACACACACATACATATATGTATATGTATATCACAGAAGGTGTGTGTATGTGTGTGTATGTGTGTGTATGTGTGTATGTGCATGTGTTCGGGGGGGGGGGGGGGGAATAAAGGACAACGAAGGGGAGGGAAGACAAAGGCCAGGCCTGACATTATCCCTGTTCATCCTTGTCGGCCTTCTCTCCTTCCACCACTGTTCGTGTCCTCCCTCTCTTTCCTCCTCCCTCCCTCACTCCCTCCTCTTCTCGCCGCCTCACTGACGCCGTCAACACCTCATGCCTCGGCACCGGCACCCCCAGCCTCCTTCCCTCCCTCACGATGAACCCATTCAAATACTCAATCTCTGTCTTCCTTTCCCTCCTTCCCCTCCCTCCCTCCCTCCCCCCCTCCCACGCCAAGTCTCGATGCATGCTTGACTGATTCCCGGCTGTGGCTTTGGCCACCTGAAGAGTGAATTTTTCGAGTTCCTCCGCCGTGGGCATGGAGGACGAGGGAGGGAAGGAGGGCGGAAGGGAGGAAGGGCTGGAGGAAGAAGGAAATGATGTGCCGAACTCTTCCTGTTCCACCGCTGCTGCTACCGCGGCTGTCTCTTTACACAACTCGCGCACCAACTCCTCCAAATTCACTCCATCCGAGGAGGAGGAGGAAGAAAAGAGGGAGGGAGGGAGTGAGGGAGGGAGGGCGCGCGCGCAGTAATCCAGGATCTCTCCATTTCTACAGCCTAGGAGGGCAGTAAGAGGGTTGATGACAACGTTCACCCCCAGCTTTTTCCACAACATTTTCCTCATATTTTCCGGGGATTCCCACACGGGGAAAAGCTCGGCGAGGGCCAGGTGGGAGAGGAGGGAGGAGAGGAGAGGTGGTGGTGATGGTGCTGGGGAGGGGGTAGAGGAGGCGGAGGCGGAGGAGGAGGAGGAGGAGGAGGAGGAGGAAGGAAAGAGGGGCATGCCGAGATGGATTTGGCCTAAACCGGTGTGTTCCACATAGAAGTGAACCGATTCGTCACTACAGCTGCTGCTACTGCTGCTGCTGCGCGTTGCCACCACCTCCTCCTCCCCCCCTCCCTCCCATGCCCCTTCCGCTTTCAAGCCCCCATGCGTTATTGTGCCTACAACACACATTGGCCCATCCTCTTGATCCTCGCTCTTGATTTCCTTCCCTCCTATGCTGCTGCTGCCGCTGCTGCTGCCGCCCTTCCTTCCTCCCCCAAGAGCTGCCCGTGCTTCTTCCAAATAACCCATACCATTGGAAAGAAGAAGGACCACTGTATCTTTCCTTAAGCGAGGGGCGATGCTTTTAAGCGCATTTTTAATGTCATATGCCTTGGTGAGGACGAGAAGGTGGGAGATTTTGCTGGTAGTGTTGCTATAGCTGCTGCTGTTTTCTTCAAGGAAAACGTGAGGTGCGTAGGTGGTGGAGAATGACAAAGATGAGGACGATGGTGAAGAAGGAGGAGAGGATAAAGATGAAGGAGATGTGGAAGTAGGCGGAGAGGTATGGCGGAAAGAAGGAGGGGCAGCAGCACGGACGTAGGTTTCCCGGACATGGATCGTGGCCGTGGGGAAAAGAGGCCGATGCCGGGTCAATAGGGAGACGCGGACTCCTGCCTTGTGTGCGAGGGCGGCACCGACCAAGCAACCCATAGCACCAGCACCTAAGATGTGATAGTGTGATGTTTCGGGTGGTGGCCGTGGTAGTGGTGGTGGCGCTGCCGCTTCTGATGCTGCTGGTGAAAATAGTGATGATGATGTTGCTACTCCACGCATGGCTCCCACACTTTGGAGATACGGTTGTACGGTATGCATTGTTGGTGCTGATATTGATCTTATTGCTTTAGCTGTTGCTGGAGTTTTGGATGGCGAGAGCGCTCGTGTTAGAAAAGTCTCGACAGTGCTCGCTGCGACGCAGTAGACGGAGGGCATCAGAAGTCTACTTTCGTGGTTGGCTTTTGCGTGCGGCCACAGTGCGTCGGATGCGACCAGCTGGTAAGTAAAGACTCAATCTGTTGAGAAGGCGGCTACTTGCGCGGTATATTGGAACATGAAGATATATAGGGTGGCGATGGGTGACACTTGCTGAGCCGGAACGTATTTATTGCCCTGTCCTACAACGCAGCAGCAAATTGTTTCATACAGACAGAAATCAAAAGGACAAGAAAAGACTAAGTTTGAAACTGTAGAATGCGTATGGTGATCAGGTATGCTGCTTATATTGCGGTAGTCGCTTTTGTCCTGAGGTCTGGACAAGGACCACCCTACGCCTCGCATGTGTAGTACGACTTGCCTATCAAAGCTTGCAGCATATTAGATAGAATAGTCCTGCGTTCGGCTCTTCTGCCTTCTTAGGAGTGCTTTATGAACTCTTTAGTCGGCTTCATGCCGGGAAATGCGTGTATTTGTTCGCCAAGTGTATTTACTCGCTTGGCCAAGTCAAATTATGTAGAGTATGCCCTCTATATATAAGTGGCGGGCGTCGGCGCCGAAGGTCTCTGACACGTTACCGTGCAAATGATTACATTTCAACTCAATGCTTTCATTCTTTCATCAACTCTTGATTTGCCTCTTTTCAAACTCCTTTAATAATTGTCCGGCTAAATCTCTCACGATGATATGCTCCGTATCCGCCACCAGCCGCTGCATCAAGGAAACTAAGTTATGTCTTTCGATCAAATAATGTTGGGTCTTCTCGTCATGAGCGTGTACGTAGAGCAATCGCAGAATGACGAGGACTGGCTTACGCACACTGGCCTTGGGCGACGCCAGCTTTGAGAGGAGGGCGGGGAGGAAGGAGGAGGAGGAGGAGGAGGAGGAGGAGGAGGAGGAGGAAGTGCCTGCTTCTTTCTTCTCCGCCGACGATGCAGGGAAGGAGGCACCAAGGGCACAGCTGCTATCGCTGTTGTTGTTGTTGTTGTTGTTGTTGTTGTTGTTGTTGTTGTTGTTGTTGTTGTTGTTGTTGTTGTTGTTGTTGTTGTTGTTGTTGTTGTTGTTGTTGTTGTTGTTGTTGTTGTTGTTGTTGTTGTTGTTGTTGTTGTTGTTGCTGCTATTGCTGCTGTTGCTTACGCACAAGGCTTTGCGTAGGCGCGCTGACTTGGTGAGCATCTCGACCAAGGGGCCTGCAAGTTGTTCGAATGTCTTGGCTGGGGCGGAGGACACCATGGAGGCCAAGGAAGCGAGGGAGGGAGGGAGGAGGAGGAGGGCCTCTACCGAGTCGACTGTATCCACACCTCTTTCCTTCTTGTCCAGGGTGTCCTCTTCTTCTGCCCCTATTTGATCCTTCTCCTTGCTCTTGTTGCGGTTGCCACCAGTAGTAGCAGTAGTAGCAGTAGTAGCAGTAGTAGCAGTAGTAGCAGTAGTAGCAGTAGTAGTAGCAGTAGTAGTAATAGTAGTTATTGTAGTAGAAGTGGCAGTAGCAGCAGTAGAAGCAGCAGTACTGGTAGTAGCAGGAGGAGTCGAAGTACCGCCACCGCCTGCGCCTGTCCCTCCTGCTCCTTTCAAGGAGGGAGGGAGGGAGGGAGGGATGACGATGGTCTCTCCTCCCATTTCGCTGGTCAGGCATACGGCGATCGCATTAAGTGCCGGGACTTGCCAGTACTCTTCGAGAAGGAGCTGAAGGAGGAAGGGCACCCCTCCCTCCTTCCAAACCTCCCGCCGGGTGAGAGCAGATGTATGGGCCAGGTCACAGAGAAGAGAGAGGGCGAGGGGACGGAGGGAGGAGGAAGAGGAGGAGGAGGAGGGAAGGAGGTGGTGGGAGGATGGAGGGAGAGAGCTGCTGCGGCCGGGGGAGGAGGAGGGAGGGAGAGAGGATAGGGCGAGGAGGGGAGGGAGGACGTGGAGAAGGGCAGTTTGCTCTTGCCTGAGGGGATGGACTCGACAGAGGTTGTAGAGGGAGAGGAGCGCGTGGGCTTGCATTTCCATCTCCAGCTGTTGTTGCTGTTGTTGCTGTTGCTGCTGCTGCAGCTGCGAGTGGTATTGGTGTCGGAGTTCGCAATGCATGCCTACCTCATTCTTCGTCTTGGACAACGGCGAGGAAGGGAAGGAGGAGGGGTTGAGGAAGGGAACAAGGACAGAAAGGAGGCCTGCGGCTTCCATGGCGTCTAAAGCGGGAGCATGGAAGGAGAGGTGCTTCAAGGTTTTGAGGAGGAGTACGATGAGCCGGGTGTAGGACAAGGAGGGCGGGGAGGAAGGGCGAGGGATGGAGGAGGAGGAGGAGGAGGAGGAGGAGGAGGAGGAGGAGGAGGAGGAGGAGGAGGAGGCGGCGGCGGCAGAGACGCAAGGGCCGCCACCGGTACGATGGTGGTAGTAGAATAAGTAATGGGCCAGAACCTTCCGCACCACCCCCAGGAGGGAGGGCGGGAGGGAAGGCGAGGACGGGAGGGAAGGCGAGGACGGGAGGGAAGGCGAGGACGAGGACGAGGACATTGACCGAGGGGGGAAAGGGAGGGAGAAAAGGAGGGCGCTTTTGAGGGAGGGTTGGGGGGCACGGGCAAAGGAGAGATAGATCTGGGAGATTGCCTGCAGGTGATGAAAATGGGTATCAGAACCATCATTGCAGGGAGCGTCTCCTACTGTTGCTGCTGCTGCTGCTGCTGCTGTTGCTGCTGTGCCCTCCTTCCCCCTTTCCTTCCCTCCTTTCTCTACTTTCCTAATCGCCTGCCCGAAGAGCGAATCAAATGCAAGAGACAGAGGAGGGAGCAGCCCCCCCTTCATCAGCACCCTACACACATCGGCCCTGCGCACGGCGTCCTTTCCCACGCCCAGCAATCCCCCCTCTCTCCCTCCCCGCTCCCCGCCCTCCGTCCTCATCAATCCAGGATGGGCCTTGGCCTTGCTCCTTCCTTCCTTTCTCCCTTCCTCCATTCCTTTCCTCCCCACTAGTAAGTCCAAGGTCACCGTCAGCATCCTCCTCTTCCTCCCTTCATCCTCCTCATCCTCCTCCTTCCCTCCCTCCCTGCCTCCCTCCCTCAAGAGAACCGCGAGCACCTTAATCCCTCCTCCTGCGACAAACATGCCGAGACTTGTCCTACTCCTCCCGGCTATCGCTCGCACACACTCCCCGACTGCATACAGGAGCGCCCGCCCTCCCTCCCTCCCTCCCTCCCTCTTGACTTCATCAAGGCCCGCAGAAGTAGGCGGAAGCCCCTCCTCCCCCTTCCTTCCTTCCTCCCTCCCTCCCTCAGGCGGCGGACGTTCGAAGAGCTTCTTGTAAGAAAGAAGGAAAGGGGAGGAGGAGGAGGAAGGGGAGGAGGAAGGGAAGGAGGAGGGGCGGAAGAAGGAGGGCGGGGAGGAGGGAAGGGTGAGGAACGTTGAATTGAGACCGAGGGAGGCGAAAAATCCATTTCCCTTTCGCTCATCTCGCTGCTGCTGCTGCTGCTGCTGCTGATATTCCTCTTGTATTCGTTGCTGCTGTTTTTGTTGCGGCTGTTCCAGCTGCTGCTGCTGGGAGTGGGAAGGGAGGGAGGGAAGGAGGGCGAGGGCGAGGGGGAGGACACGAAGAAGGAGGGGAAGGAGACCAAGAAGAAGAAGCTCTTCGGCTGCTCGAATTGAGGGGTCTTCCATTTCTCCTTGCCCTCCCTCCCTCCCTCCCTCCCTCCCTCCCTCCCTTCCTCCCTCTCTCCTGCCTGCTTGCTGCTGTTCGACGATGCGGGTAATCAGGGAAAGGACGGCACAGAGAGCCTTCCCTCCCTCCCTTCTTCCCTCCCTCCCTCGCACTCCCTCGTCCGGAATCGAAGCCACTTTACTAAAGCCCCTCTCCCTCCCTCCTTCGCTCCCTCCCTCCCTCCCTCCTCCTCGTCCTCCTGCTCGAAACGAGGGAAGGCGATTGTCTAGTTCTTCCTTCTCCCCGCCCTCCACCGCCTCCTCCCTCCCTTGCTCCTCCATATCAATCACCGCCTCCAACAAATCTAGGAGTGGACTCAATCCCTTCAAAGCCACCCACAACCGAGGCAATTTTTTCCATTCATTAAACGTCATCATCACCTGCCGCACCCCAACCACCACCTTCCCTTCCCTACCCTCTCCTTCACCGGCCCCTGACCTCCCTGCCCTTCTTACCCTCCCCCCATCCCTCTCCCTTCCTTTCTTCACAGCTTGTCTCACAGTCGCCTTTCCCTGCTCTCTCCCTCCTCCTCCTCCTCCTCCTCCTCCTCCTCCTCCCATTGTATGCCCTCCCTCCTTTCCTCCCTCCTTCCCCACCTCATTCGCGTTTTCCGTGGGGAGGAGGGGAAGGGAGGGCGAAGCCGTTTCTACAGCAGCAGCAGTGAGGGTGACTCGACCTCCTCCCGCCCCTCCCTCCATCCCTCCCTCCTTCCCGGCTTCGTAAGGGCCACTGTCTTTCTCCTTGAGGACGACCGTAGGCATGCGGCGGCCGCTGCTGCTGCTGTTCTTGTTAATGCTGTTGTGGGTTTTATAATTGTTTTTACTAGTGGTGGGTTTACCAGCCACAAAATGGTGGTGCTGGTAGAGGTGATGGAGGGGGAGGGAAGGAGGGAGGGAGGGAGGGAGGGAGGGAGGCAGGAGCGTGTCGAGGAGGAGGGAAATTTCGTCAATTTTTCGAAAGTGGGTTATCCTATCCGCTTCGGAGGAGAAGGTGAGGGA
Organism: Nannochloropsis oceanica; assembly: GCA_004519485.1. Classification (NCBI taxonomy): domain Eukaryota; class Eustigmatophyceae; order Eustigmatales; family Monodopsidaceae; genus Nannochloropsis; species Nannochloropsis oceanica. The sequence continues at coordinate 233,914 of CP038129.1, forward strand.
TGGAGGGAGGAAAGGGGGGTAGCTGGAGGAGGAGGAGGAGGAGGAGGAGGAGGAGGAGGAGGGGGAGGAGGAGGAGGAGGAGGAGGAGGACCGGGGACGAGGTGAAGGAGAGGGAGGAGAGACGAACGTTGCCATGGCCTCTTCTCCCTCCTGCTGCTGCTGCTGCTGCTGTTGTTGTTGTTGTTGTCCTATGTTTATAGCACCTTCTTTCACTTTCTCCTCTGCGTTCAGGTCGGGCAATCTCGGACCAGGTCTCACTCCTTCCCTCTTTCCTTCCCTCCCTCCTTCCCTTCCTCCTTCCCTCCCTCCTTCACCATCCGTCGGGCTCGTTGGAGGGGAGGGCGCGAGGGAGGACGGAAGGGAGGAAAGGAGGGAGGGAGAGATAGGAGAAGAGAGACGCCACTGCTGCTGCTGCTGTTGTTGTTGTTGTTGTTGTTGTTGTTGTTGTTGTTGTTGGTGGTGGTGGTGATGGTGGTAGTGGTTCTGGTGAAGAAGAGCAGGAGAAGTGACGCCATCTTTGATATCCCGAAGGAGGCCACGCCACGCCCCCTTCCGCCTGGTGGCTGCCTTGAGATCCTCCTCTTCCTCCTTTGCATCCTCGTCCTCCCTCTCTCGTCCCTTCATTTGAAGCGAGTGGCTTCGGCTACAGCTGCGGCTGCGCGAGGTGCCCTCCTTCCCTCCCTCCCTCCCTCCCTCCCTCCGAAACACAATTGTCGCAGTTGAAGAGGGATGCAGATACAGAGAAGAAGGTGTAAGCAAGACTGAGTTGGAAGAGGGGGAGGAGGAGGAGGAAGACAGCTCCCTTTTGCTGGTCTCCAAGGTAGGGAGGGAGGGAGGGAGGGAGGGATCTGCTTTTGTAACCGCCGCAGCGGCAGCAGTGACAGCAGCGGCCACAAGCGCAGCGGCGCCTGAAGATGAGGAGAAGGAGGAGGAGGAGGAGGAGGGGCGGGAGGAAGGGAAGGAGGACGCATGGGAAGGAGGAGAAGAAATGTAGGTGTAGCTGCTGTCGCTACGGAGGAGGGGAGGGAAGGGAGGCGCACCGGGAAGGTCAGAATTTTTCTCCTTGGGATGGAGAGGATATTTGTCGCTTTGTCCTCCCTCCCTTCCGTCCCCTCTGGGGGATGATGAGGGTGAGGGAAGAAGAGAAGACGAGGTGCCGGCGGCATCTTGGCGCTTGATCTGGATGGAGGGAAGGGGGGGAGGGGAGGGTGGTGGTGGTACGTGTTGGATGCTCGTACAATGCAACCCGTGGCCAAAAGGTGGGCTTGATGTGAGGACAAAGAGGGCAAGGCAGGCCAGGAAGGAGGGAGGGAGGAAGGGAGGGAGGGAGGGAGGGAGGGAAGGAACGTACGTACCTTCTCCAGGTGATTGCGAGGATTCAAGAGCCAGGGGTGGGTGAGGAGCTCCGCTGCAGATTTACGCAGCAGAGGCTCCTTCTGAAAGCAACCGAGGAGAAGAAAAGAACGAAGATTTTCGCTGATGCCGTGGGTGGGGAGGGGAGGGGCATCATCCTGGACGATCCGAAAGAGAGCCGCCATGGGCGCTGAGGGAGGGAGGGAGGGAGGGAGGGAGGGAGGGAGGATGAGGAGGAGGAAAGGAGGACAAAGGCGAGCATGGCTGCAGTTGCTGGGTGTGTGGTACCCGGAGAGGGAGGGAGGGAGGGAGGGAGGGAGGGAGGGAGGGAGGGAACGAAGAGGTGCGGATGTAGCGCGCTCAGAGGACAGAGACATGCACCACACCAAATGGACGTAATAAGTAGTAATGTAGTAATGTATGTACACATATAACATAAAAAATTGCAACCATTAACCTACCGAGATGGAAATAAGGCGGCTTCCCACCGCTCATCAGCTCCAAGCACGTGCAACCAAGGGACCAGACGTCACACGCCGATGTTGGAGCATTCATTTCGATGACCTCCGGCGCCATCCAGTATGGTGACCCCACCACATCCACCTCTTCCTCCCTCCCCTCCTTGTCCTCGTCCTCCCCCTCCCCGAGGGGCGGGTGGGCGTTGAGGCGGATCGCGACCCCGAAATCCGCAAGCTTAACATGTCCGTCTTTGGTCGTGAGAATGTTCGCCCCCTTAATGTCCCGGTGAAGGACGCCTTGCTCGTGGAGATATTGAAGGCCATGGAGCACCTGCGGTGTGTCCAAAAGGCGGAACAGCCCGAGGAAATGAAACGGATTGAGAAATGGTAACCGTTTTGTTTATCTTTTTTAATTTTCCAATTAAAAAAAAGAAGTATAAGAAAGAAACGAATGTGTAGAGCAACGGCGGTGAGTGAGGGAGCTTGGGCATGGCCTCTATTTTGGGCAGGGGGAGGAGATTTAAAGGGAGGGAGGGAGGGAACGTACTTGTGTGATGTAGATGGCGCAGAGAGATTCGGAGAAGGCGCCAAATTTCTTACAGACCCCAGCAAGGGAACCTAAAGGAGGGAGGGAGGGAGGAGGGGAGGGAAGGCAATGCTTAGCCTACCGCACGTACTCTGTCGAAAGGAAGGACAAGGGATGGGGAGAAGGGAGCTGGAAGGGTGGGAGGAAGCGAAGGGGGGTCTAACGCCGCCTGTATTTACCGTTCTCCATCAGTTCCAAGATGATGTGCAGGTGGTGCTCCGTGCGAATGGTGTCAACATATTTGACGATGTTGGGATGGTTCAGCTTCTTGAGGAGAAAGATCTCCGTTTCGATGGAGGCCAGGTCCTCGGTCTCCACATCGGTCAGCTCGAGGCGCTTGACAGCCACAAAGTCGCCTGTGTCTGTGATGAAGGTGTCAGTGTGTGGGTGGGTGTGAGCACGGGTACAAGACCGCAGTGTGTGTGTGTGTGTGTGTGCGTGAGGGTGTGTGTGTGTGAGGGTTTGTGGGGGTGTGGGTCGAGGGAGGGAGAGAGAGAGGGAGGGAGCACAAGGCACTTCCAAACGTTACTGATCACGGGGGGAAAGGGAGGGAGACAGGAAGGGAAGGAGGAAAGGAGGGAGGGCAGGCTAGAACGTACCTATATTGAGTGCTTGAAAAACAGCGCCGAAACCACCTCTTCCTAATTCGGCTCCCAGTTGATAGGTCGCGTTCTCGTTCGAGATTCTGACGAGGGCAGGGACTGAAGCGGGCCTGACGGAGGATGGGGAGGAGGGGGAGGAGGTGGAGGGGGAGGAAGGCTGGAGGCCTCGGTTGCCCTTGGAGAGAGGGGATGGTGGGAGGGAGGAAGGGGGGGAGTGGGCGTGGGAGGGAGGGGACAGAGGAGAGCGAGGTCGGTGGGGCCGTCGGAAGCCGTTGCTGCCGGTGCTGCTGATGCTGTTGCTGTGTCTAAAACTGCTTCTGCTGTTACTGTTGTAGCTGCTGCTGCCTCGGCGGAGGAGGAGGGACGGAGAGGAGGGGAGGGAGGGAGAGGATGGGGACGAGGAGGAAAAGTGGTGGGGTTTACTGCTGCTGCTGCTGCTGCTGCTGTTGCTGCCTTGGGGCTGCCGTTGTTCGCACCGCTGCTGCTGCTGCTGCTGAGGGATGAGTGGGAGGGGTCGGTGGCTGGGGGAAAGGGGGAGTGGTGGAGAGGATGGAAGGGAGGTAATGATAGAGGGAGGGAATGAAAATACTTTCGCTTTCTGGCGTTCTTCCTCAATCCATGCCCCCTCTGCTTCCTCTCCCTCATCTTCCTCCTCGACGTCTTCATCTCGTGACAGCAGAGAGTCCAGTGACGAACAAGAAGAAGAGGAGCAGGACAGAAGGGGGGAGGAGGGGGAGGACCGTTTATTACTCTTTCTCCTCTGTGAGTAGGAGGAGCCGCTTCGAATTAGATTACCCCCTTCTGCGGCAGTGAGGCGAGTGCCAAGCTGGTGCTGGTGCTGCTGTAGCTCGTGTTCTTGCTCGAAATGCTGTAAATGACGAGCAGGACCAGCAGAAGCAGCAACAGTCAGAGCAGGATGAGAGGTGGAAGGGCATTGCCTGATTGTAGCACCCCAACCCTTTCCCCCATCCTCGTCCTCGCCATCCTCCACGTCCTCGTCCTCGACCTCGCCATTAGGGGCCGGGATCGCCAGAGGACTGCTGCTCCGCGGCTTGGTGCTGCTGTAGCGGTTGCTCCCTCTATTGCTCCTACCATCATTCTCACGTTGCAAGCGGTCATTGTCTGGGCGGTCTCGACCGGAGCCTGAAAGGGATGGGAAGGAGGGGGGAGGGGAGGGTAAGGAAGAAGTTGTGAACAGGCCTGTTTGCTTCCCTCATCCTCCTTTTCATATCAACCACCATTCCTATCTTCTCACACCGTACTTCTCCCATCTTTTATTTCCGCATTCCCATCCCTTCATGACTCTCCGCGTCTTTCCCCTCCCACCGCCCCTCCCTTCCCCCTTCCCTCCCTCCCTCCCCCTCCATACCAGCACGGATAAGAGGACGACCACGCGGCAGCGGCGGCTGCTCCAGCTGCTGCTGCGTCGGCTTCATACCCTTTCTTGTGTCTCCGCTACGCTATGAGCTGGAGCCAACAGGGCGTGACACCGCTCCCGATATCAAAATTTGCTGTTTTTGAAAGTGGGGGAAGAGTGGGGAGGGAGGGCAGGGTAGGGAGGATGAGACGGTGCATCCATGGCTGAGTGTGCTCCACTTGTCTCCAGCAAGTGATACTAAGAATATAAGTGATACTAAGGCCGAAATGATTTGAGATGGGTCATCGGGGGAGTTGTGCCGTACTGCTCCCGATTGATCGTACTTCAATTAAAAGAGGACATGGAAGAAGGTTGAGTGGAAGACTGGGAAAACTGCTTTACATGATCAGGACTGGACGCGGCGATCCATGCCAAAGGTTTTTACAAACCACGATTTATATAGTAACTATACACCCCCCAGGCCCGTGCGCAAGGCCCTGGTATCGGGAAGGAGGGAGGGAGAGAGGAAGCGAAAAGCATTGCTTGAATCGATGGGCCAAGGGCGTCCGTCTCCCACATCAACGCATAAGCGACAGCCCACCAGGACCACGTCCATTCCCCCCACGACAGCACAATAAAGCAGTATAGCTCCATTGTGCTGCTATTTGTATGGCTTATTGGCGTGTGGGTACCGGCTACGGAAACCATGCCTGTCAAAAAAGAAGGCTCGGGGAGCGGTTGGGCAGTTGAACGACCGTTGGATGACTCCCTTCATGCCAGATACATGAAAAATGACACGATTTGCCAGTTGAGGGGCCATGCAAAAGAGGCAAAGAAAGAGGAAGAAATCTTAAAATTACTTAAGAAACTTGAAAGTCGCTACAAGATAATGCTCCCTTTATTACTATCACGATTCTTTCATTCTCTAGAGGAGAAAGGGAAGGAGGTAGGGAAAAGGTGAGGAAGCGAGAGAGGGATTTCCATTTCGTTCATTGATCAGACATTATTCTTTCTACATGAATACAGGCATATATCGGAACACTCGCCTCTCTGCTCCATATCTTTCATCCATTTCCTCTCGGATCGATCCTTTTGTAATTCGCAGCTGAAATTATTAGCCATCCCCTGTCCGTTACTTCGTCTCACCCATTTCTCTAAGCACCTTGCTTTATATATTTTTCGTAAGTCTGTGGTGTCCAAAAATATCTGTTCGAGCACAGAATAGCTATCGATGACAGCCAAAACGATTCTATGGTAGCACCTTGCTCGGGGGCAGCAGCGGTGGTCGGCGGCGAAGAACCTACGCAAAGATAACATTGAACATGGAAAAGAGGTGCAGCAGCAACATGGGACGAAGAAAAAAGATAGCGGACAAGATGTAAACAAAGAGTATAACCAGTCGCCCTCCGAAGAAATAGAGAATAGCTGCGGAAAAGCTTTCGATATGGAATGTATGAACTGCTCTCAGTTTTGGACTCGCTAGTTATGGATTTACTGCGCCCTTCTCAACCTCGCAAGAGGATGAAGACTGACCAAGGGTAAGACTGCTATCTTTGGTTACGAACGAGACAGCAGGCAGCCGTGCCTCTGCAAGGCGAAAGCCAGAGAAGCGGGAAAGGATACAAGTATTTAGGTTGCTGGACGGTATAAGAATTACTGCAGAACAAGCTCTTGGGGAGGATGCAGCAGCAGCCTAATTTTTATTTTAGTTCTTTTTGCCGTTCCTACATCCCTCTAGAACTATCGCATGCAACCTGTGTCCTCTAGGACTTGCATACGAGGGGGAGCCTTTCAACCAGATATTGTTGCATATTCTCCCCTTATTCCAAGGGGTCATTGTCATCAAACAGGTCAAGCTCCATCTTGCAGATCAACCTCCTACCCTCATTCCCCCTCGACCGACTGTTAAATGTTAAACGAATAGATTTTCGAAAGGAGAGGCGGAAAAGTCCCCCTAAACATCGAGTTAACATAAACTCGTCGGGCTAGGGTCGGCATGCGTTCCGGCATTTTTTTGGGGGGAGCAGGCCAAAAGGATCACAGTGACTTTGCAATGCGGGACGCACATCTGATAACATTCACCCAATATACCAAGACTATCGTGTGCACAAGAACCACGATCCAGCACACAATATGGGTGGAGATGGTAAGCCGCATTGGCCGCCAGGGGTGTGGGACCAGATGCATTTCTTCAGCCGTCCATTTGCCAAAAAGCGGCGAAGGGAGAAGTAGCGAAGTGCGTTGAACATCGTTCCTGAAAAACGTTTGACCGAGTTGTGTTTACACAATTGACGTTTACAAACGTCTCACGAGGAAAAGAAATCGCTGACGTTAAGTGGAGGTGACGCTTTTGGGCATAGAGACGTAAAGGCCGGAGGTGGGTAGTGGTTTTTCGGCCCTTGGTAAACCTCCCCACTTTCACTTCCCTCAGCCAGCACACACACGTCTCGTGTTGTTGCTTCGCTCGTGCGTCAGTGGCTTCTTGCTTCAGCCACTCACCAACACAACAACGATTGATAAACCTTCTACGCCTTGGACACGGGACATTTTCCTAACTCACGTATCAACATCGCATCTCCCAGTCCACACACAGGAAGCACCCGCGCCGACGATCGATCATCGACCTCCCCACAGCCTTCTCGCTTCCGCCTGACCTCTTGTTTCGCTCGGCAGCGACCCAGTCAACCACACCACTCGATTTCACCAAGTAATGGAGTACTAAAAAGGAGAACACAGGACGTGAGAGAATCCTGTCTTTGCCTGCCCACCTGCTCCTCGCTGGGCCCGGTAGCAATGATAAATGATGCAGCAACAGCTTCATCCTTTTCGTCCAGCCCTCCTCCCGTGGCGCTGACCATGAACGAAAATGCAGCAGACAGCAATAACAACAACAAGAACAGCAGCGGCGGTATGGAGAACGGCAAACATACCGATTCTGCCACCCACGATATTCCGCCACTACCACCACCGAGCGTCGGCTCCTCTCCCTCCCTCCATCATCCCTCTGCCCCCTCCTCTTTGCTCCAAAAGTCCTCCACCTTCCAACCCTTCGCCTGCTGCTACCCCTGTCCTCCCACTTCCCTTGCCTCCCTTCCTCCCCACCTCCTCTCCTTCCACCTAGCATGGCTTTCCTTCTTCGTCTGTTACTTCTCTTGGATCTCGCCAGCGTCGCTCATGCCTGTCTTAAAAAAGGAGTTAAATCTGACCACGTCCCAGGTGCACTTATCGCACCTGGCCACGATAGGCACACCCATCATAGTGAGAATGATGGTGGGTGGGTACGTAGATATATACGGGCCGCAAAGAAGCATGTTCATTTTGTCAGTGACAGGTACGTTCCTTCCCCTCTCTTCCTCTCTCCCTTCTTCCCTCCCTGCTCTAAGAGCGAACCACTCATTTCCCCCTCCCTTCTTCCTTCCCCCTCTCCTTCCCTAGGCGCTCTTCCCTTCTTTGTGGGGCCCTATTTGATCCACGACTGGGTGGGTGTAGTGTGTTACCGCGCCTGCATCAGCGTGCTGAGTAAGAAGTGCCCCTGCCTCCTTCCCGCCCTCCCATCCTCCCTCCCTCTTTCCCTCCCTCCCTTCTTCCTCTCTGCCCACCTCATCTGATGTCTCGTGCATCCTTCCTCCATGACCATCACACTCGCTGCCTCAAGCCCGTCATATCGACTATCATATCTTCCATACACCTCCACCACTCAATAACCGACCTACCCCTCCCTCCCTCCCACCCTCCCTCCCTCCTTCCCTCTCTCCCTCCCTCCCCCTCTCTCAGGCGCTTCCTTCGTAATGTGTCAAGCATGGACAACCTCCCTTTATGACAGAGAGGTAGTAGGACAGGCCACTGCTCTAGCGGCGGGCTGGGGCAACCTTGGGGGGGCGATGACGCAGGTAGGGAGGGAGGGAGGAAGGGAGGAAGGGAGGGAGGGTGGCCAGAGAAAGGGCGCGAAAAAGTTCGGAGTGTCAGAATGGTATCGAGGGTGGGTGGGAGGGAGGGAGGGAGGGTGGGAGGGAAGGAGACAGAAACTCACTAAGCACGCCTGCCTCCCTCCCTTCCTCCCCTCCTCCCTCTCTCTCTCCCCTAGATTGTAATGGTTGATATCCATCAGTTGCTGGACCAGGAGCTTCAAGGAGGGAGGGAAAGGGGGGAGGCGTGGAGACTAACGTTGATGTTTCCGGGTATCTTGCTGCTGGTCATGGCCGGAGTGGTTTGGAAGTGGGGAGGAGGTCGAGGAGGAGGAGGGAGGGTAGGAGGGCGGGTGGGAAGGAGGAGTGATGAAGCAGGCGGACGAAAGAAGAAGGAGATGGGTGGTAATAATTTGCTGGGGAGGGAGGGAGGGAAGGAGGGAGGGAGGGAAGGAGGGAAGAAGGAGGGGGATGGTCTTGATAGAATGCCGAACAGGCAGGAGGGGGGGGAGGGAAAGAAGGAGGAAAGGAAGGAGGGAAGGAGGACGGAGGATGCCTGGGCGGCATGGATGGAGGCAGGGAGGGAGGGAGGGACGTGGATCCTTGCCTTGCAGTACGCTCTATCTTTCGGTGTCGAATTGGTAGGTGCCTCAATCCTCCCTCCTTCCCTCCCTCCCTCCCTCCTTCCCTCCCTCCCTCCCTCCCTTCCCACAATTTCGCCCTCCCTCCCTCCCTCCCTTCCTCCCTCCCTCCCTCCCTTCCTCCCTCCCTCTTTCCTCTCCTCTTTTCCCAGGTGACCCTCAACGAGCTAGCGTCATTTATCTCCACCTCGGTGGCCGAGGGAGGGATGGGACGAGGAGTGCAGGATGGAGGGAGGATGGGATGGTTGGCCGGGGTGACAAATATAGGCGCGAGGTTTCTAGGAGGTTGGATGTCGGACTTTGCGCGGAAAAAGGTGGAAGAGAGAGCGGGGGGGAGAGAGCAGGGTAGGGAGGGGAACGGCGACAGTAACGGGAGAGTGTCGGAGGACAAGGGAGAGGGAGGGAGGAGAAAGGGAGGGAGGGGGATGAGGGGGAGGATGCTGGTATTGTTTTGTTTCCTCGTCGCTGAAGGCGCCTTTTTGCTTGGCTTCAGCCATGTGGCTGGCAGACAGGGAGGGAGGGAGGGAGGGAGGGGGGGAGGGAGTGCTTATACGTGGGCATGCGTACTGGTGGTGTTGTTTTCGTCGTGCGTTCAGGCGGCGAGCGGTGCTGTGTATGCTCTTGTTCCCTATTTAAGTAGCAGTAAAGGGGGTGCCAGCGTGGCTGGGATCGTGGGAGGGGGAGGGAACGTCGGTGCTGTTGCATTCACCTTGCTATTTATGGGGATGGATAGGGAAGCTAAGAGGAAGGGAGGGAAGGAGGGATTTCGAGTGATGGGCTTGGTGGTATTGGTAGGGGCGTGCGCGGTGTGGTTATTGGACCCCAAAAAGATGGAGGAGGGGCACAGGGAGGTGGTGGAGGAGGAGGGAGGGAGGGAGGAGGAGGTTGAGAAGGGAGGAAGGGAGGACGGGGTCGCAGGAATGAGGAAGGAGGAAGAATGCGTGCTTGTTATCAGAAAAAGGGTAGACAGGGCTTTATAGAAGAGCAACATGGAATGCAAAATAAGAAAATTATCGAAAATTAATAATACGTAGGCGAATTCAATCTCTGCAAGACCTGGTTCGTGCAGAGGCCTGCACCTTACGCGCTAGCAGTCCAACGAAGTAATGAAAGAATGACTTGACTGGCAATCACATCGCGTGAGGTAGAACATCAAGCATCTGCACGTTTCAATTCTTCTTCCCGTTAAAGATTATTCGTGTGCTCTTGTATGTTTTGTTCACTTAAACAGCGCCCTAACACGCAGGATCGGTGTAGCTCGCCACTCTACCCAGTCAGACTGTACGTTAATATTGAAATACAAGGCCGGCATCAAAATCAGTAGACTGTTGGGTCACTTCACTTGCACCCACACTCTGCGCTGGTGTGTCGCCTTCGGTCGTAAATGCGGAAAAAAGATGACGGAAACACGGAAATTTAATTCTTCTTCGGTGCCTGCCCATGCGCGAACCCGAAAACACCCACCCCATGCAACCTTGCGTCTCAACATCAAATAAACAGGAAATCCTGAAGCGCCCCCAGACCTCCAGCACGAGCCCGGCGGACAGAGAGCGAGTGTCCTGGTACCGTAGCCCAACCATTCACTCAACCCTACGACACCGTCAGGTCCAGCGCCGCCTCCCCCTAGTGTCTCTCCTTCTCCGTCCTGTCATCGGCGTTTGCTTGCTGTTTGCCGTCACCGCCCTCTTTTTCAAGTCCCATCTCAACGCCTCTTCTTCTTCCGCCTCCAGCACTACCGCCATGTCTACCCCCTCCCCGTCCAAAGAGCAACAACAGCGTGCCCGGGCAAAGGCAGCAGTCCTCGGAGCCTTTGTCGCCGACGCCGCCAGCTGTCCCTTACAATGGATCTACGACCATGCCACCCTCTCGTCCCTCCTAGCCCTCTCTTCCGATCAAAAGGGGGAGGGATGGGAGGGAGGAAAGGACCCAGCTTTTTACCCCGTACCATCCTGCCCTTACTTTACTTACCCACTTGGAGCCTCCAGTCCCTATGGCGATGAGATTCTCCCTCTGCTCCGCTTCCTGGCGGGGGAGAGAGGGAAGGAGGGAGCTAAGGAGAAAGAAGGTTTTGATACCGAGGGCTTTGCGAGGGCGAGCTTTGAATTTCTGGAGGAGTACACGGGACGTCTAAATCATGTCTCGAAACTTTTTGTGGAGGCGAGAAAGGCCGGGAAAGAGGGTGCAGCGGCAGCAGTGGACGACAGTCAAGCGCATGGCCTGGTTAAAGTACCTCTTGTGGTGGCGCGGTACTACCGCTCTTCCTCCCCCTCTTCCTCGCCCTCTTCCTTGACCTCCCCTCTCTTCGAGGCTGTGGAGTCCGCCGTGCGTGTCCATCAACAAAACGACTTGTCCGTGGCATGCTCTCTGGCGTTTGCGGCTTTGTTACACCGTCTGATCGTGGAAGGTGGTGCGATAAAAGACGCGGTGCTGTGGGCTGAGACTTCTGTCGACAGCCCTCTTCCACCCGCGCAACGTGAGATTCTGAGGGAGGTCAGGATGGCCGGCAAGAAGGAAGGGAGCGAGGAAGAGACGAGCACGGATATCAAGGGTAAGCTCAACAGGGAACAAATCAAGGAGTGGGGCATGTCGTGTGCCTTGCCGGGTGTGTGGAAAGGCTTGTTGTACGCGGCCATGCACGCGACGTCTTACCGTGAGGCAGTTACGTTCAATATATGGGCCGGGGGGGATGTATGCTCCCGGAATATAGGGATAGGGGCCTTGTGGGGGGCCGCGGGGGAGGTAGGGAGGGAGGAGGAGAAACGGGGAATGGGGATTCCGAACGATTGGAGGGAGAAGACGGATGTGTTGGAGGAAGTGGAGATGTTGGTGGAGAGAGTGCTTGGACAATGATGGGGAGGGAGGGGGAGGAAGAGGACGGAGGGAAATGAGCGAGGGCAGATTCGAATCAAGAAACATACACAACCAATAGCGTTCTCCTCCTTCCCTTTTCCTTTTTCGTCAGAGAGCACGATGCCGTGTACGTCTTGTCCACCACCACGTGGAGCCTCCCGCCTACAGACCCTTTCGGAACACAATCCATGTGTAGGCCCCAAAAAGGAGGGAGAAAGACTGAGTCCTGGCTGTTTGTAATCTTCTTTGCTTCTCATCCGTTCATCCTTGTATACACAGGTGTGAGTGACAGGAGATGAGTGACATTGGACACGCTTTTGTCGGCTACTTGCAGGCCCATGAAAGCATCCTTCTGTCTACTTTCATTAATGGACGTGTATCATTCTTTTCGTAACACACCTCTTCAGCACTCACAGAAATGATCTTCCCACTCCCCTACCCCCTCCTCCTCCTCCTCCTCCTCCTCCTCCTCCTCCTCCTCCTCCATCTTCCCTTTGCACTCCCTCCTGTGGCACCCTAAATCCACACAGCTCCGCCGCCTCTTCCGTCGTCCTCGGCCCGGGGTAGAAAGGAAGAGGCTTCACCGCTGCTCCCGCTGCTCCCGCTGCTCCCGCTGCTGCTGCTGTCGTTGCCGTCATGGTTGGAATCGTTTCCTCTTCGTCGGCGGTGTGCGCGGGCTCGCGTGGCACAAGCGCGTGGAAGGGATGTGCTTGTTCATAGAGAGCCGCTAGAGCCAGCAGCCGGGCCTCGCTGTAGGGAGGGCCTGGACGAGGAAGGGAAGGAAGAGGGGGGTGAGAGAAGGGAAGAGAAAAGGAGAGTTACGGAGAGTAATTGCTCTAAGTCTACTCAGCATGAGTTTTCAATGTTCATCCGTTGAGAGACGTTGAGAGAAAGGTGGAAACGATTATTTGTATACAGCGCCCGATTTCCTTTTTTCTCCTTCACTCCCTCTCTCCCTCCCTTCCTCCCTCCCTTCTTGACCTATGATTTGCAGTCCCACCGGCCGTCCGTCGTGCGTGAGACCGCAGGGCAGGGAGAGTGCAGGTCCACAGGAGAGCGTGACGACCGATGAGAGACGCAGCCAGTCGATGTAGGAAGGAAGGAAGGTGGAAGCTATCCGGGTAGGATAACGCAGGCGTGCGTCGAAGGCAGGGAGCTGGGAGGGAGGGAAAGAGGAAGAGAGGGAGGGAATGAAGGAGAAAGGGAGGAAATGGAGAAGTGTCAATCTAGGAGGGAGGGTTAAAAACACTCCATACATTTTACACCCTCCCCCTTTCCACACTTCCTCCCTCTTTTCCTCCTTCCCTCCCTCCCTCTTTTTCTCCCTCCCTCCCTCACCATCACGGTGGGTGTGAGCAAGAAGTCAAAATCTTGGAAGAACGCCAGCCATCGCCCTACATAGGCTTGGTGCTGCGTCTTGGCCTGGAGGGAGGGAGGGAGGATGGGAGGGAAGAAGGGAGAAAGGGAGGGAGGGAAGGAAGGAAGGAGGAAGAAACGTTTTAAATCTCCGCATCGAGTCGCTTTCATCCACGCGCCTCCCTTTCCTTTCCTTCACTTCCCTCCCGCCCTCTCTCCCTCCCTCCTCTCCTCCCTTACCTCCTCCACCGCCTCCTCACTCAGTCTCAGGCCCTCCTCAACGTTCCAGATAACCTCCGGTTTAACGGCCAGCCGTTGAATGGGGTCCCGGTACAGGGCATGTCCTCCATACATAGAGGCGAAGGCCCGAGCCCTCAGGACGTGGAATATCTTGATTCCTTCCTGTAGATTGAGAGGACAGGCTCCCATGGTCAAGGTCACTCGCCCCTCCCTCCCTCCCTCCCTCCCTCCCTCCCTCCCTCCATCCCTCCCTCCTTGACAGGGTGAAGAACCGACCGAGACGCCTCCTCCTCCTCCTCCTCCTCCTCCTCCTCCTCCACAGTTTCCACCGCTTCTTCCCCCTCCTTCCCTCCCTCCGTCCCTCCCTCCTTCCCCGGCAGCAAACCAGACGGCGGCCTTCTCGCACAGCGCTAGAACCTCGGGCTCGATGAGAGCGGTGTCTTGAGGAAGGGAAGGAGGGAGGGAAGGAAGGAGGAAAGGGCGGAGGGAGGATAGAAGAAAGTGAGTGTGCCGGGCGTAAAGTCGGTGAATTTTTGGAAAGGGGGATAGACGTGGGTCAGTATACGACAAAATGTCCATCTCGTGGAAAGGAGGGAGGGAGGGAGGGAGGGAGGGAGGGAGGGAGGGAGGGAGGGAGGGTTCGAAACCATTCCACCCACCGCTTAAGCCCATGTCCGCCGAAAACGCCAGGCGAAGACCTCTCCCTCCCTCCCTCCCCCCCCCCCTTCCCTCCCCCTTTCCCTTCCCCCTTCATGTGGGTGGGTGGTTGGAGAGAGAGGGCGCGAAACCCGTCCCTGACTACCCGGAGGACAGTCGCGTGGAAGGAGGGACCCCAAGCCTTCTCCTCTACAGTCCGACGGGGCACCCTGAGCGAGGGAGGGAGGGAGGGAGGGAGAGAGGGGGGAAGGAAGGAAGGAAGGAAGGGAGGAAGGAAGGAAGGGAGGGAGGGAGGGAGGGAGGGAGGAAGGAAGGGAGGAAGGAAGGGAGGGAGGGATGAGCCCAGGACAATGCGAAGGGACGGAAGAGAGGGAGGAAGGGAGGGAGGTCCTTGTCTATCCGTCCCCTGCCATTCTTTCTCCCTCCCTCCCTCCCTCGCAAGAATAGCAGCCCATTC
>CP038129.1:248475-386095 GCA_004519485.1 Nannochloropsis oceanica
ATCCCTCCCTCCCTCCCTCCCTCCTTCCCTCCCTCCTTTCCTCGAGCTCTCTCACCCATCCCCCTCCCTTCTCTCCCTTCCCTTCCTCCCTTCCTCCCTCTCCATCAGGTATTGGTCTATTTTGCAGTCTGTCAGAGACGAGCCTCCGCCGACACTTCCCGAGGGTGAGCAAAAGGGAGGAAGGGAGGGAGGGAGGGAGAGAGGGAGGGAGAGAGGGAAGAATTGAGAGGAGAAATAGATTAGAAGAGTGTAAATTTCCTCCTCTTTTGTTCGCCCTGGCCACGCTTTCGATGCCCTCCTTCCCTCCCTCCCTCCCTCCCTCCCTCCCTCCCTCCCTCCCCATCAGGCCACTGGTCCCCGCTCTTCCGCGACTTCCTCTCTCGCTTCCTCCGAAAGGATCCGGCTTCCCGCCCTTCCTGCTCCTCCCTCCTCCTCCACCCCTGGCTCGAGCAAGCGCGAAGCCAACACCACAGCGGCGGCTGCGTGACTGCCGGTACGTCCTCCCTCCCTCCCTCCCTCCTTCCCTCCCTCTGCTCGACGATGTCCGCACTGTCCCAAAGTGAGAGGCTTAGAGAGACCTCACCCTCCCTCCCTCGCTCCTGCAGTCCCTCTGCACGGTGACAACCAAACGTCCCGGGAGACAGAGGCAAAGGAAGAATTGAGAGCCATCGTTTCAGCTGTCAAAGAACACGTTGCAGGCGTCCTGAGGGAAGAGAGGTAGGGAAGGAGGGGGGGGGGAGGGAGGGCGCCGGCAGTCAAAGAAAAAAAGAGCGCGAAGGAGGGGAAAGATATAGGTAGGGGAGGAGGGAGGGTGGGAAGGGGTGGTAAGAAGGAGGAAGGGGGGGAAGGAGGGCTAGATAGAAGCATACAGAAGGGAGGGAGGGAAGGAGGGAGGAAAGGAAGCATAGGACGGAAGGAGGGAGGGAGGGAGGCAGGGAGGGAAGGAAGGAGGGAGGGCGACTCTCTTTGGCATCCACAACTCCTTTTGTCATCACTTCAGACTCTAACTTTCCCTCCCTCCCTCTCTCCCTCCCCCTTTCCCTCCTCAAGCGCCGTCATCACTTCATCGCTGTCCTCTTCCTCTTCTTCCTTCTCAGGAAGGGAGGGAGGGAGGGAGGGAGGGAGGGGTGGGCATGTCCCCCCTCCTTACCACCGTCAGTTCTCCTCCCTCGTCGTGCTCGCCAACGATGACCTCCTACAGCAACACCTCTACACCTCCACGCCCAGGGCCAGCGAGGGCCGCCGTCCCTCTCTCCCTCCCTCCCTCCCTCTCTCCCATCCTCCCTCCACCCTGAGCCCTCGTGGACATGAAGGAGAAGAAGGAGGAGGTGGAGGAGGCAAAGCTGTCCCTCCTCCTTCTCCCCCTCCCTCCGCTGTCACCACAGCCAACCCTCCTGGACTGATTTCCCAAGAAGGGGAAGACGGGAGGGAGGGAGGGGGGGAGGGAGGGCAGACGTTCTCGTTCTGTAGCCCTCCACTGTCTCCTTCTCCCTCTGTGCAGCTGTCGGCCGATAACGTGGGGGTGGATGACATGCTGAGGAAAATTCTCTTGGAGAGGTATAGAGGGAGGGAGGGAGGGAGAGAGGGAGGAAGGGAGGGAGGGAGGGAAGAAGGGAGGGAAGAAGGGAGGGAGGGAGGGGGGGGGCGGAGGGAGGAAGGAGAGGTGTACATTTTCAATTGATTCTTCTACACGACTTGATCCCTCCCTCCCTCCCTCCCTCTCTCCCTCTCTCTCTCCCTCCCTCTGTCCTTCCCTCCCAGGGGCGAGGGTCGCCTGTATGAGTTCGCGGCACAGCTTCGGATGGAACCTCGTCTCGTAGTGAAGGAAATTGAAGGAATCCTCCTCGCTGCTGCTGCCGGTACTGGTGGGGGTGGGAGCCTTTCCTCTGCCCCTCCCTTGTCATCTTCCTCTTCGTTGCCTCCTCCGTTGTAGGGGATGGGTGGTGCCGGAGGGAAATGAGGGGGGGTAAGAGGATACAAAGGTAATGATAGTGGTGGTGGAGGAGGAGGAGGTGGCGGAGGAGGAAGAGGAGGAGGATCGCTGTAGCCTTATGTGAGAATGAAGGAGTAAATTAGAGGAGAAGGAGGATTAAAAGAACGACAGGGAGGGGGAAATGGATAGAAAGGAAGAGGAGGGAAAGTGAGCGAGAAAGAGAGGAGGGAAACGTGGCGGGAAGAGAGCGAAGTGACAATAATGTGTACAGCTGTAAGATAGAGAGATATTAGGGCAATTTCAAAAAGAAGAAGTAACTCGTGTTTTGTGTCTGCTTTTATCCTTCGTGGGGGTAGTCCTCGCTCATGTACTCGTGATGAGTGCCTGGGTAGATGAGAGAAGAGAAGGAAGGGTCCTCTGAATTCCTTATTCTTCCACTCGCTTGCCTTATGTCCTTGATTCTCTATATCCCTTATTCAGCTTAACTGTTTGTGCCCTCGTTGAGCCTGCAGGGAGGAATGCATGGGAGAGTGGGCAAGGAAGGTTTATTTCGGAGAGTTTCGGAAGCTTTTTATTTTGTCCCCCTACTTTAAGGGGTCTCTTGCTTTGTGCTATTTTTACAGTATATGACTGCGGACGTGTGTAGATAGGAGGGAATGTCTCACATTTGCGGGCTTAGTGGTGGGCTGGAGAAGCGATAAGGAGAGGAGCTCAGTCCAGAGGAGCTGCGCGCTGGAGTGAGGGACAAATTTCATTGATGGAGCACCGGAATATACCGACAGAATAGAATGTATATAAATCATCGGTAACTGCGGTTGCATGTCCTTTTCCTCGTCTTGCAGGTCGCCTACGTGTGGTGCATAAAAGTGGAATGGCCCTACGTTCCTTCCTCGTGCTTCAAATGACCTCCTGCCTTTCCTTCCTCCCTCCCTCCCTTCCATTTCCTGTCCGCATGCATACCGACACAACGTTCCCTTCGATCACACACACATACGTAGAGGCACGACACAAGCATCGACGGAAACAGAGAGAGAGGACTACCAAAGGATACGCAGCCTTCAAATACGCGAGGAGGAACCATTCATTAGTATCTTCACCATCAAGGCATGGTAGCGGCTCCCAAGCCTGCAGCAGCAGCAGCAGCAGCAGCAGCACCAGTAACGGTAACACCATCAACAGCTTCAGCAGTAGTGGCAGGGAATGGCGAGATTAAGGGTCGGTCGGTCAGTGGCCGGTTTTGGAGGAGTGGGAACAACAAACGGTGCGTCTCGAGAGTTACCGGGAAGGAGTGGGAAGGATGCGTGCGGTGGGAGAGAGATATATTTTTGTTAATTGGAATCGAGTTGAGTGAAAAGGAGTGGGGAACAGAGAGCAAGAAAGGGGAGGAGAGAGGAAAGGAGACTAAGTCTCAATGAAAAGGGAATGCAGGACTAATGATTGTGATGGCCTCACTCATCCCCTCCCTCCCTTCTCCCCTCCCTTCTCCCCTCCTTCCCTCCCTCCCTTTCTTCCTTCAGAGCCTCCACCCTCATCACCAAGACCAACCCCAAAACTCTCTCGACCTCCTGGGAACAAAAACTGGCCATCCGAGAACGAGCCAAGTTCGTACCCTCCCTCCCTCCCTCCCTCCCTCAGTCCCTCCTTCCCTCCCTCTCTTCTCTTTCCACCTCACCAATAGCTGATCCTCATGCTTAAACCTCTCCTTTCTTTCCTTTCCCCCTCCCTCCAAGGGCCGTAAAGGAGCGCCAGCAAGAGATGCGTGATGAACGAAGGGCAGATATCGATGTATGTACCCCTTCCCTCCCTCCCTCCCTCCCTCCCTCCCTCCCTCCTCCCTGTCCCTTCCTTCACTTTCTCCCTCCCTAAAACCCACTCACACTTCTCCCTCCATCTCTCCCTCCCTCCCTCCCTCCCTTTCTTCCTCCCCTTCCTAAAGAAAAAGAAGCTCGAGCGCGAGGAGCGGCTGAAGAGGAGGATGGAAAATGAGTTCAAGACTAGCACGTACCAGATGGTGAGGGAGGAAGGGAGGAAGGGAGGGAGGAGGGAAGGGATGAATCGGGTCATCGTACTTTTTCTGTCGTTTGAGCGTAGATGAACAGGGAGGGAGGGGAGAGAGGGAGGGAGGGAGGGAGGGAGGGAGGGAGGGAGGGAGGGAGGGAGGGAGGGAGGGAGGGACCAATGAGCGGGAGGATGGAAAGCGTCTTACCAACACAAAGAAACACTCAATTTTAATCTTTTTCCCTCCCTCTCTCCCTTCCTTAGATCACCAAGACCGAGAAGATTAAGGCCATGAGCAAGAAGCAGCTTCGACAGATCAAGAAGACTCAGGTGAAGAAGGGAGGGAGGGAAGAGGAGAGGGAAGAAAAGAGGGAGGGAGGGAGGGAGGGAGGGAGGGGCCGCTCAGGATAAAGAGGGGCCAAGAAATCAAGAAACAAGAGACGGAAAAAGAGGGGGGGGAAATCGACTCACCTGCTTTCCCTTCCCTTCTTCTGTCCCTCCCTCCCTTCCTCCCTCCCTCCCTCCCTCTGTAGATGAACCGCATGGGCCAAGTGGAGCTCGTTTCGCCGTGGCAAGATCCGCGGAAGGTCGGGAGGGACGGGAAGCCCGTGCCCAAGGAGTGGGTAAAACGAGGAGGAAAGAAGAAGCTCTAAGCTACCTCGCACCCGCCCTTGCTCCCTGCTCGGGTGACGTGTGTGCCCTTTCGTTCTTCCCTCCCTCCCTCCCTCCCTCGCCTGCCGAAAAAAGGGGGGGAAGTCGAACTCCTACGTAAGAGAATGAGACGGCGGGAAGCACATGTGAGAGCTAGAAGAAAGAAACGGAAAGCAAAGCAAAGAAAATTAAATTTAAACGACTTGTACTGCTTCTTCTGATTCGATTTTCTTCTTTCGGTGACCTCCAGATCATTCTTGTGGGTGTTGTGTCGCTCATGACTTCTCTTCAATTCTCTATTCTCCTGTCCCGCCATTTTTCACCGACTGGTCAGAGCTTTCGAATGAGATGAGATGAGATGGGATGGGATGTTTTGAGTGAATCTGTAGAATGTTCTGGGGAGAGTCGATCCCCCCGAGTGATAATGGATGGTCTTGCCTCTCTTGGATATGCTGCTGCTGCTGATGCTCCGCTCCTGTTGTTGCTTACCCATTCATTCTTTTTCGTCTTCAAGCAGCTTCGGACTTCTTCTTCTTCTTCTTAATGTTCTTCTCTTTCTTCTTCTACTTCTTCTGGTTCTTCTTCTTCTCTTTCTTATTTTTCAAATCCCTTACAACGCATGAACATGTGGCATCGTCCATTTTCAGAAAGGAGAAAGAAAAAGGATACCATCCATCTCTCCCTCCTTCCCCCTCCCCTGCCTTTCTCGAAGAAAAAGGGCAGGCGGAGGTAGCAGAATGGACGGAAGGAGGAAAAGAGGAGGAATGAAAGACAAGGTGCGTCACAATCGCGAACCACCCTCTTTTCTTCTAGTCCTCCCTCTCTTCTTCTCTCTTTCCCTCTCGACGATTCTTGTTTGTAATATAGACACACGTATGAACAAGCGGAGGGCCTCGCCCTCCTTCCCTCCCTCCTTCCGTCCCTCTCTCCCCACACCCATCATATTTGTTTTGAAAATAGAGGGGCAGGAAGCGAGGGAGGGAAGGGGGACGGGGAGGATGGGGGCTCCTCTACCTAAATTTTTGTGCGGGCGAAAATGACGCATTGAGAGGACAACATGCAAGAGGAGAGGAGGGCGGGAGGGGAGGGAGGGAGGGGAGAAGACGGGGGGAACGGATAAAGATCACAGCTCTTTCTCCTTTTTCCTCTCCCTTTTTCTCTTCACTTCTTCCCTCCCTCCCTCTCCTCCTTCCTCGGTGAAATGGAGGCGTGACGTGGATAAACTAAATAAAGAGATGACTGCGGTAGCAGCTGCTGCTGCTGGAGATCCTCCCTCCCTCCCTCCCTCCCCCTGCCCCCAGCCTCCTTCTCCTCATCCTCTCTCACAGTGTGTGTAAAAGAGGAAGGGGAGAGAGGGAGGGAAGGTGAAAAGGAAAGAGGGGGGAAAGATGACTCCTTATCTGTCTTTCTCTACGGTTCTCCCGCATTCCCTTCCTCTTTCCCTCCCTTCTTGTCGTCAATCTCGCGCACGGCCTCCTTTTGGACGTTGGCCTTTTCCATCACAGGGGCCTGATGGACGGAGGGAGGGAGGGAGGGAGGGAGGGAGGGGGGGGAGGGAGGGCGCACGGGTAAAAAGATGAGGAGATTGGGAGCGAGATGGGGAGGGAGGGAGGGAGGGAGGGAGGGAGGGAGGGAGGGAGGGAGGGGGG
The DNA here is from genome assembly GCA_004519485.1 of Nannochloropsis oceanica. Classification (NCBI taxonomy): domain Eukaryota; class Eustigmatophyceae; order Eustigmatales; family Monodopsidaceae; genus Nannochloropsis; species Nannochloropsis oceanica. The sequence goes on from CP038129.1 coordinate 254,707, forward strand.
AATAGAGAGAGGGCAGGTACGTACCTGCTTGCCTCCGGGGAGACGGAGAGGATCCTTGGCGCCTTCAACAGGGCCCTGGGAGGGAGGGAGGGAGGGACGGAGGAGGGGGGGGTGAGGAGGTTAGGATAAGATTTAGACAAGTGATACAGAAGAGGGAGGGAGGGAGGGACGGAGGGAGGGATAGAGGGCAAGCACGTACCTGCTTGCCTCCGGGGAGACGGAGAGGATCCTTGGCGCCTTCAACAGGGCCCTGGGAGGGAGGGAGGGAGGGACGAAGGAGGCGGGGGGAGGAGGTTAGGATAAGATTCAGACAAGTGATACAGAAGAGGGAGGGAGGGAGGGACGGAGGGAGGGATAGAGGGCAAGCACGTACCTGCTTGCCTCCGGGGAGACGGAGAGGATCCTTGGCGCCTTCGACAGGGCCCTGGGGGAGGAGGGAGGGAGGGACGGAGGAGGGGGGGGTGAGGAGGGTAGGATAAGATTTAGACAAGTGATACAGTTGAGAGAGGGAGGGAGGGACGGAGGGAGGGATAGAGGGAAAGCACGTACCTGCTTGCCTCCGGGGAGACGGAGAGGATCCTTGGCGCCTTCGACAGGGCCCTGCGAGGGAGGGAGGGAGGGACGGAGGAGGGGGGGGTGAGGAGGTTAGGATAAGATTAAGACAAGTGATACAGAAGAGGGAGGGAGGGAAGGAGGGAGGGAGGGATAGAGGGCAAGCACGTACCTGCTTGCCTCCGGGGAGACGGAGAGGATCCTTGGCGCCTTCGACAGGGCCCTGGGAGGGAGGGAGGGACGGACGGAGGGAGGGAGGGACAGAGAGAGGGAGGGTGAGATAAAGACAGATGACACGGAAGAGAGAGGGAGAGGAAGAGGGCAGGTACGTACCTGCTTGCCTCCGGGGAGACGGAGAGGATCCTTGGCGGCCTCTTCCGGGGCCTTAACCACTATAGGAGAAGTCTTTGCCTGCCGGGGAGAGAGGGAGAGATGGAGGGCGGGAGGGAGGGCGGGGGGGGGGATGTGAGCAAGTAGAACAGAGTGCAGGATGATAGGAACGGAGGGAGGGAAGGAAGGAGGATTCACACTTACTTCGACGTAGCCTTGGTTCTCCTCCTTCACGAGCTCGGGGGAGATGGGGGCGAGTGCGCGGTTGGACAGACCTGGGAGGGAGGGAGGGAGGGAAGGAGGGAGGGAAGGAGGGAGAAAGGAGGGAGGGTGAGCTGGAGCACGGACATGTGGAAGTAGGAGAAGAAAAAAGATGTAGACGCATCCATGACGAGAACAGGGGGGGGGATAAGAAGGGTAGAAGACGGGAAGGGAGGGAGACAGGCAAGCAAGTAGGGGAACAGGGGAAGGAGGGAGGGAAAGAGGGAGCAAAAAAAGGGAGAGACGTACCTCGCACTCGCCGCCCGCTATTCTCTCGGTCATCCCCATGATGGGGGAAGTACGCTAAAGGAGGCTCTTTTAATGCACCCGCGTCACCGTCGTCAAGAAGGAGGGACTGCACGGGGAGGGAGGGAGGGAGGGAGGGAGGGAGGGAGGGAGGATGAGTGTGGATTGCTTGTATGGTAGAAGATATTGAAGGTTGTTCACTGGACAAGAGGGGCGACGAGTGGAAGAGGGGAAAGAAGGGAGGGAAAAGTGATGGAGGGATGGAGGGCCGGGAGTCGTGGTAAAACAGAGAGAGAATGAAGGGGGCGGCACTTGCGCTGAAAAGGGGGAGACCTTTCTCTTTACCTTCCTCCTAGTTTTCCCCTCTATTCTTTCCTCCTCACACATACGCAGAGGCACACACGAGCACTCATAGACATTTGCACACACAATTTTCATGCCTGTGCTATAGCTTTTCCTCCTCTCTTTTTGTCTTACGAGATTTTCTCCGTATCAGGCAATCCCCGACTCCCTCGCTTCGAGGGAGTGTACCCTTGTCATGCTGGTGCAAGCCACGCACCACAGTCCTCCTCCGTCTCTCTCTCCCTCCCGTGCACATACACATACACCCACATGTAGTATTACTGACAAAATTAGACGTACCTCACTAGAACCACGGAGAGCACTGCCATCGACGAGGACGGAAGAAGACGAGAACAGGAAGACGCACACGAAGACAAAGGAGGCACCGGCAGCGCCACGCGGCGAAGGTTTTTTCATCCAGGGGGGGAAGAGACGCAGGCTTGTGGCTTGGCGGTAAGCAAGCAGGTGATAGTCTTGTCTGTGCGTGTAAGTGTGGGCCACGCGGGGATTAGAAGAAGTGTGTGAGCTGTTGCCGTGTTGGAAGGGGGAGCGAGGCGTCGGCAGAGAGATATAACATCACGGATGAGTTGGATTGGGTGTTGGACGGGTGACACTTAGATGGGAGCACCGCACACGTCAATATGTATGCCGGCATCATTCATTAGGCTGAAGCCCGTGTGGATGAGGAGCATGCTTGCTGAGTGTTGGGGGCTTGGAGCGTGAACGAGAATGAACGCGTGTGCAAAAGCGAAGACGATGACCGAGTTTTTATTATTTTCAAGACACAACATGTAGCGACAGTTTTCGACCCTGCATGGCAACTTAACCTCTGAAACCATAAGTGAAACAAATGGCGAGGTACTTTTCACAGTTGGGAAGTCCAACCCCATGACGATAAGGTCAGATCCGCGCGGTCCCGCGGGACAGGAAGAAAAAAAGTTGAGAAAGCGACTCCTGAGGAGGGAGTGTGCCAACTGCACGCCAATGCAAGAAAGTCGGGCAAAGTGGTGGTTGATCCCGCTCAGCACCAGCTGCGAGGGGAAACAAAGCGCGAAGTCGGGACACACGGGAAGGAGGCGTGACCCTGACATACTCCCAGTTGTTTAGGTGTGTCGGTGGTGTGGGGGCGTGGTATGGCCACGGGATATGAGGACATTCGAGGGAGGCGGGGGGGGCGAATCAAAGATTCATCGCGTTATTTCAGACCCCTCGCTTTGGATGCAACAGATGGCCCACAAGATAGCGAGGCTTGGCTTGGGCATATGGAAGGAAAGGCAAGTTTAATATACAAGCAGCATAGGTAGTGACTATATAAGGTAATCGAAGACAAGGACAGGAAGGATGGACAGTAGGCTAAGGGCCCTTTCAGGCAAGGCGTACGTGGTTGCATGAGGAGGGGGCGTGGCGGCCTTCCCTTCCCTTTTCTGTGCATTTCCCCCCCATAAGCTGTAGATTGACTACTTTACGGTTCACAAGAGGAAGGTTTGAGCTGACAATCTCCGTAGCAATGATCATACTGCGACCTTTTTTTTTTTGGCGGAGTCTTTTTTCCTTCAATGTTACACAATGTGGAGCCTACCCCTCGCGATGAAACGCTTGCTTTTTATTATTATTTTTTTTCTAACCTCCAAGACCTTATGCTGCTTATGGGGGCTCACCACTGAATGGAATTCAATAAATGAACCAACAAAAATAAAAAGAGAGGATAAAGACGACAACCTCGATTTCTTTGCTTCTCTTGCATCCACCGTGCGTGCTTTCGCTTCTCATCTTCATTTTCTCTTCCACTGGCTCGTCGCGTTATTAAAAGTTGTGTTTTCTTCGTTTAGTGCGTGCCACGGCTGTGCTGTTGCTTGTGGTATTTTTCTTTCGTTTCCTGAGTTTTCCTGGCTGTGTTGTTGCTGTTGTTGTGAGTTACTCTCTCGTCTTTTCGTGGGTCGACGTTTCTCTCTCCTTGTCGCTATTGCCTCCACCTCCTGTTGGGTTCTGTTCATACACTATATGAATATCGTTTACATTTAATATACACACGTGCAGACATCCATGACAATTTCCTCTTGTTCAAAGGCCTGCACGATACCACTCCATTCCTTGATCAATTTCAATGATCTCCTGGGAGTACGAACACTTGTGCCACATTCGTCTCCTTTCCCTTCTTCCGTCCCTTCCTCCCCTCCCTCCCTCCCTCCCTCCCTCCCTCCCTCCGTTCTCACACAAGCGATGCCAACGGAAGCATCCCCCTCTCACACTCCGTCTCGGGCACCAGCACCATTGACCCCTCCTTCTCTCCCTCCCTCCCGCCCGCCATCCCTCCCTCCTTCTTCCCCTTCCTCCCTTCCCCCTCCTCCTGCCCTCCTTCCACCCCCATCACCGTCCCAACACCCCAAGACAATATCCTCTTCCTCCCTCCCCCCCGCCCTCCCTCCCTCCCTCCCTCCCTCCCTTTCTCTTCCTGCCCGTCGCTTCCATTTTCTTGAGGGCCGGAATCGAGGGCAGGAGGGAGGAAGGGAAGGAGGGCAGAGCTGGCGTCGAACTCACCCGACCAGAGCTGGGAGAGATGAGGGGAGTCACGCCAGGCCTAGGGAGGGAGGGAGGAGGGAGGGAGGAGGGAGGCAGGGAGGGAGGAGGGAGGGAGGGGAGGAGGGGTGGGAGGGAGGGACGGGAGGATGGCAGGGAGGGAGGGAGGGAGGGAGGGAGGGAGGCAGGGAGGGAGGGAGGGTAGGGAGGGGAGGGAGGCAGGGAGGGAGGAGGGAGGGAGGGAGGGAGGCAGGGAGGGAGGGAGGGAGGGAGGGAGGCAGGGAGGGAGGGAGGGAGGGAGGGAGGGAGGCAGGGAGGAGGGAGGGAGGGAGGGAGGGAGGAAGGGAGGGAGGGAGGGAGGGAGGGAAGGGGAGAGGGAGGGATGGAGGGAGGGAGGGGAGGAGGTAGGAGGGAGGGAGGAGGGAGGGAGGGAGGGAGGGAGGGAGGGAGGGAGGGAGGGAGGAGGGAGAGGCAGGGAGGGAGGGAGGGAGGGAGGGAGGGAGGGAGGGAGGGAGGGAGGGAGGGAGGGAGGGAGGGAGGGAGGGAGGGAGGGGTTAGTCACGTGTGTGAGAGAGAGAGACACAGAGAGAGAGACACACAGAGAGAGAGAGAGAGAGGAGAGAGAGAGAGGCACACACAGAGAGAGAGAAACAGAGGACAGAGAGAGAGAGACAGAGGTGGGGAGGAAGAGAGGGAGAAAGGGAGAGAGAAAGGGAAAGGAAGGAAGAGATGGAGGAAGAGGAAGAAAGCGGGAAGGAAAGATGGAGGCAGGCATGGAGGGAGGGAGGGAGGGAGGGAGGGAGGGAGGAAGGGCTTGCCTTCATTCCCACGGGGCCCATCATGCAAGGCACGAGGTAGAGGAGGACGGGTTGGGCTATGTTGAAGAAGCTGGGGGAGAGAGGGAGGGAGGGAGGGAGGGACGGAGGGACGGAGGGACGGAGGGACGGAGGGAGGGACGGAGGGGTAAGAGGGAGATGACGGGGCAGACAAACGTCATGGGGGAGGAGGGAGGGAGGGAGGGAGGGAGGGAGGGAGGGGTAGGAGGGGACGTGGGAGACAAACAGATTTGGGAGGGAGGGAGGGAGGGAGGGAGGGAGGGAGGACGCACCGTGTACAGAAGAGGGCCATGCACATGCCAATGACATAGCCGACCAGGCCCGTGGAGAAGTAGGAGTAGGAGGAGGGCTGGAGGGAGGGAGGGGTGGAAGGCTGGAGGGAGGGAGGGCAGGGTGAGAGGGTGAGGTGGTGGTAGGTTGATGCAAGGAGAGGGAGGGAGGGAGGGAGGGAGGCAGGGAGGGAGGGCCGAGGGAGCGATCAGAGCATTGTGAACAGTGTATGTACGAGGGAGGAGGGAGGGCGGGAGGGAGGGAGGGAGGGAGGGAGGGAGGGAGGGAGGGCTTACCTTGCTGATGGTGGCTTTGAGGAAATCGTCGAAGGATAAAAGGAAGGAGAGGAAGAGGCCCGGAATGGCCATGTCGCCTGAGGGAGGGAGGGAGGAAGGGAGGGAGGGAGGGAGGGGGGTGACACTGAATGAAGAGTAGACGTAGAGGGGGGAGAGCAGCAATGGGGAAGAGGGCGAAAGGGAGGGAGGGAGGGAGGGAGGAAAAGAGGACAGAGCCCAAATGATAATCAAGATCGACATAAGACAGAACAGAGAAGAGGGAGGATGGGAGGGAGGAGGGGAGGGAGGGAGGGAGGGAGGGGCTTACGTACGCACCTAGGCCCAACATGCTATAGGCGAGTCGGTCGTGGTGGGGACCGGAGGGGTAGTAAGGAAAGAGCAGCTTCAATGGGAGCTAGAGAGGGAGGGAGGGAGTGAGGGAACGGTCAGAGAGGGTCCATGTTAGAGAGGAAGGAAGAGAGGGAGGGAAGGAAGGAAGATCAGTGAGGCTGATCTGCGGGAGAAAGGAAGGGAGGGAGGGAGGGAGGGCCTACCTGCAGAGAAGCAGGGGCGTTCTTGAGGAGGGGGAGGTGGAGGGCTTCTCCCATTGAAGCCGCTGGATTGAGGGCGGCTTTCGTGGCCACCTGAGGGAGGGAGGAAGGGAGGGAGGGAGGGAGGGATGAGCCAAACGTGGAGAGAGAGGCATGCCTCGGTGGGTCGTCTCCTTCCTTCCCTCCCTCGTCACCTCCACCATGACGTTGGACCCGAAGACAGAGGCGGAGAAGAACACCCTGGGAGGAGGGAGGGAGGGAGGGAGGGAGGGAGGGAGTCATTACGACAATTCTTCGGATAAGGAAAGGAGCGAAGGAGGGAAGGAGGGAAAGAGGGAGTGGGGGAGGGAGGAAGAGAGGGAGGGAGGGAGGGAGAGCTTACCAGAAGATATCGTAGATGAAGAGAGAGCCCAGGCAGAGGGCGGCGATCTTGGGAGGGAGGGAGGGAGGGAGGGAGGGAGGGAGGGAGGGAGGGAGATGGTATCAGCAAACAATGGATGGAATGTACTGCACGACATTGACCGTTTCTCCCTCCCTCCCTCCCTCTCTCCCTCTCTCCTTCCCTCCCTCCCTCTCTCCCTCGCTTCTTACCCTCAGGTTAGGCAGATGCAGGAAGGAGATCATGGACACGCACAGACAGGCCCCCAGGGCGTTGTTGAGGACGTAGTGGCCTGGAGGGAGGGAGGGAGGAGAGGAAGGGAGGGAGGGAGGGAGGGTCGATTTGATGATGAAAAAAATCTGGAAACAAAAAGAAACCTGCCTGCACCCCTCTCTCCTTCCCGCCCTCCTTCCCGCCCTCCTTCCCGCCCTCCCTCGGCACCTGTCATGAGCCAAGCCAGGAGCAGGCCCCCGGCCACTGCCCCCACCACGCCTTGCTGCTGCCTTCGACGTGGACATAGCGGGTGAAGCATTCGGCCACAGGGGGCGGCGAGGACGAAGAAGAGGGAAGCGAAGGAGGCGGCGAGCATGTAGAGGAGAACCAGCAGTTGCAGGTGGCTGCAGAGGGAGGGAGGGAGGGAGGGAAGGAGGGAGGGAGGGAGGGAGGGAGGGAGGGAGGGAGGGAGGGAGGGAGGGAGGGAGGGAGGGAGGGAGAGAAGGAGAGTGAGTCAGACGAAGATACTGAAGCCCCCTCTTTCTCCACCTGTGAAAAGGAAGTACACTTTATGAATCGATGTATTTATACAATCAATTATGTACACCCACACGTTACAATCACATACAAATATTACTTACGCACAGAATGAGACTGCTGGGCAAGAGCGTAAGCACACCCCGCTCCCTGCTTCCGTCCCGAGAGGAAAGTCTCAGGGAGGGTGACAGAGAGGGAGGGAGGAGGGAGGGTCGTACCTGAAGAGAAAGTAAAATGTGCACAACAGCAGACTGCCCGCAACAGGCATCAGCAAGGCGCTCCGTGCGCTCAGGACCACGTTCTGTGCCTGTGTCTCCTCTGCAGCTGCCCCTCCCCTCCTCTTGTTGGCTGCCATCACCTTCTTCACATCTCGATGACGCATTGCACCCACATAACACACGAAAGTTGAAGATAGAATGGTAGGCAGACCCGCCCAAATGAACCAGGGCCAGTCCATTCTGTGTGGGATGGGAGGGAGGAGGAGGGAATTAAGTTGGGGAGGCGCCCCATTGGGCAGGCTTGGCGAGGTGAAGCCAGAGCCAGCGGTCTTGTCTGGTGATGACAGGTGAAAAGAGATTTACTAGGGCGGTGGACGAAGAGCCAAGCTGCTTGACCTACAGGGGGGACATGCAAAAGCAAGGTTGAATTTTGCTGCTGCTGCTGCTGCTGCTGCTGCTGTTACTGTCACGATCTGGTCATGATGATAAAGGAGAGAGGCAGCTGCGAGCATGATGTCTGCGCCGCCCTGCTGCTGCCTCCTCCTCTTTATTTCCCCCCCAAAAAAATGCACAGTGCGGTAATATACGGCATCGACCGAGCCAAGTGCCTTCTATATGTCCTTGTGCCCTGGATAACTTCGATTCCGTGTTCCGCCTCGCCAACCGCGATGTTCCCCACCCGGGACCAGGGTGGCTTGGAATGCCTGAAGATCGATCCTTAGTTGTTTGGGTTCCACACCCTTTCAGAGCGTTGGCCGTCATCGACATAAGTTAAATGAAAACAACGAAACAAGAGGGGGGTATACACGAGGCATCAAAAAAATGATATTTCCTTCCCTCCGTCTCATGTTCCTTTCATTTTCACAGCCCTGGCAGCCGCTACTCTCTCACACTCTTTGGAGCCTTCGATACGAGGCCGCGCATCAGGCGGTCACACAATGAAAAGGCTTCACATAAGGAAAGAGACACAAGCGATCGCAAAAACACGGTGCGAGAACATGATGAGGAAAAGAGAGGGGTTGTTTGTTTGGTGTACGTGTACACTAGTCCTTTTTTTCTGCCGTGTACACTAGGTACCGGCAGCCAAAGGAGCGGCTTGTTCAGAGCGGGATGGCGTCATCATCCAGCGGAAACGCCAGTGGCCTGATGCCGGCAGCTACCCCGTCACGTGGGGCGGGCTTGTTTTGGTGCTCACATTAAGACAGAAGTAGATGCCATCATGCCGGTGGCAAAGCATGTGCTATCCACAGCAATTCGTTGCACCGCATCGTCACCGACCATGTCAGCCACAATGCCTCGCATATCATACGTGACGGACTATACAGAAAGTCATGTAAGTTTTTTGCTCTTTTTATTTTGTTGGGGTTTTAATCACCATTACGAGCCTTGCCACCGGCATGATGGCATCTGTTTCTATCATAATGTGAGCACCAAAATAAGCCCGGCCCGCATGACGGGGTAGCTGTCGTCCACCATGACCGCCCCCGAAACGCCCTTCGCCTCGAGGATCTCCACCATTGCGGCCATGACCGTGGAGATGTAGTGCGGGAAGAGGCTGCCACCGAAGAGGGCGCGCAGCGCAATGTAGCGCCGCCCGTCGATCTCGACTTCCATGTAGGGGGCATCGTCGGGGTGGACGGGAATTAGTTGAAAGCCTTGTACAGGTCAAGCTGAGGCATCTCGTCGTTGGGTTGGACGAGGGTGGCGGCATCTTCGAAGGGGCAGTAGGAGACGCGCAGCTCGGGCAGGTGGTCGTTGAGCGCCGTCATGTCGACGCGCCAAGAGATCATCGCTCGGCTCTGTCCGTCAAAACTCGTTTGAAGGCCTGCAGCCTTAAATGACGATAACGAGAACATAGTGCGACTCGGCCGACGTGTGATCAAGAAATTCTAGTGAGGATCGGGAAAGAGCATTCGGAAATCCGTACACAACATAACATTGGAGAAACTTTCTTCTTTTCTTCAATTCCTTCGGTCGTGCCTCACCCTCATCTCAGGGTCCCTTCCTAACAACAGGGCACAGGGCGGGCCCAAAAAATCAGTCTCGCCTCTGATAACATATCACACTAACCATACCAACATTTGTACATTTTCAGTATGTAAAGAAGACCATTCTCATTGATCTCACCAGCACCAGCATGTATGAAATTATTTCCCTGGCACGTCGAGCCCTCTTTTTTTCCTCTCTCTTTTTCTCTCTATCATTCTATCGCTATCTCTCTATCTATCTCTCAGACTCACTCTCTCTCTCTCTCTCTCCCCACGTCTTCTCCTTCCTATCTCCGTAATTCAACAAAATTCATCTCATATCAAACATTTTCCCTTCTTTTTTATAGACCATATTTGCACTTGTGACCTTTTTCATCATCCAATTTATAGCTACTTGTATGAATGCGGCCACTTAAAGTAACGGTATATTCAAAATGTTTCATCACTTGTCACGTGAAAAGGACCTCCTGGCTCCCCTTCCCCGGTTTACATAATCGTCAACGTCGCGCGAAAGACGCAGCAGACGGTCTACAAGGGAAAGAAGAATCTTTTGAAAGCTTTCTGCTAATTTGATTCTACTGCATAAAGCGGAAATGTATCGTTTTCATTGCCTCTCCACTCGTTCCGGTCGGATGCCCTTGTCCCCGAGAGTAGCGGATCAGGCCACATCATGTCGCCTTAGAAGTCAAGGGACACCCTCTGCCGTGTCCACCGCGATAGTATGTACTCCACAAGCCATCGTCAGATAATCATGGTACCCAAAAATAGAGCGTCCTACATAAGACACGCTCGTCCATCAGGCGACACGCGCGAAATGGTAGACAGAGGGTCTTCGTGGCACATTACGCAGACAATGCCCTGCATCCCGTTTGCGAGCGTCATCCGGACAGATACATATATACCGGGGTTGTCGGTGACAACACGACAGCGTAGCCGTTCCACTTTCCCGACCGACTTGAAGGCGGAGACCGCAGTGAGTGCCCTGAACAGCGCCATCTTATCTTCCGGGTGGACAATATTCCAGAAGCTGGACCCCACCAGCTGCGCGGGCTCAGCGTGAAGGATGCATCGAGCGGTCTTGTTGATGTACAGCACCTGGCTCTGAATGTCGGGGGAGATGACACATATCATGTCCGGCGCATCTTCAACAATGTTCTTGTACATTTCCATGCGACTCACGTCCTTGTGCAGGTCACCATGCAGCCGGCTGCACCGGTAGCGAGACAAGCGATTGTACATGAGTGCGCGAACCTTGCGTCGCTCCACCTTCTCCTCTGCCGTTAATCCCGACAGGTCCTCTTTCCTTGCTCGTCGCTGCTTCTCTGTGCTCTGATGTAGATAAAGAACGAGTGAATGGAGACAAACAAAGAGTGAGTTCCCAACAAAGGTTGACAAAAGACGCATACACCATGCTCATATTTCTCTTTTCTCTTACCGGAAGATACTTTCCCATGATCTTGGAGTATCTGCCCGATAGTCGTCCCACCGAAACACCCATCACACCAGCTCGAATCTCCTGCAGCAGCAGAGGGGTCTCGCTCAGCGGTGCAATCGGTGGATAGATCTTGGCTTCCACGTGCTCGGTGGTGAGCGGTAAGTCGTTCATAGAAAAGCACTTGGTCGACGCCATCATATGCTGCTTTTTAGTTGGCTGCATTTGGCATTGTAGGAAGTAATGAAGCTGCAGTGGTAGGTGACTTTGGTTGAAATACTGCTGGAGCTGGTGGTGCTGCTGTGCTAGAAAAGACGGCGAGGCCTGGGAGAGTACCTTGGTCATCTTATCATCCAGGATAGCATGCTGATGAATGGCCGACGGGTGAAACTGTTGCTGGTACTGGGTCAGAAAGGATTGCAATGATTTGTCGACCATCTGCTTCTGAAGTTCTAAGGTTGTGTGTGAGGGGGGGGGGTATGTATGTATGTTGAAGTGAGCGTGCGCGCCTACGAATAGATGCCTTGTATGTAGCTGGTGCGCATGTAGATGCTTTTGTGTGACTCGGGGCGGGATATACCTGTGTATATATTCTTTTTGCTTACAATGTCGTAGAAGCATTTGTCAGAATGCTGGTGGCCAAACACATAATGGCGACGGGAAGATGAAAAATGAAAAGATGAAAAAGAAACATCATGCGGAGTGTGTCGTACACGTACGCTTCCATGTACAAGGCCACGTACAAGTCGGGGGATGGTGTATGTAGCAGACAGATCAGGAGAATGTGTACATACGAGGCATAGAGGAGGCAAGTTGGGGAATAATGGGCACCAATCGCCTTCCAAAAACGTACCATGGTTCGCTGCTACGAGAGAAGAGGCCCAAGACGAGGGGTAACACGGCGTGGAGACGGGAAGCGGGTCAGCAGCGGCAGAGAGTGTTGCTAGGCTGAACAGGGCTGCCGCGCCGCCATGTGCCTTTTTCTCGTCCAAGTCGACAGAATCCTTCATTCCGTGGAGGCAGTCGCGCTGGCTTTGGTCCCGCCGCTGCTCAGCAGTGGGACCAAAAGCCCCGATATCCTCTCGAGAATACGAACACGTATAAGCGAATGTCATTGGGCCAACAGAAGCTCGGATAGACTGTGATTTGTGACACTGCATGTATGGGCAGTTGGATTTGAGATGGGAGCTGGGAGATGGTTCTAAGAGGGCTAATGACAGAAAGCGGGCGGCGGCGGCGGAGTGCAGGCACGACATATGGACACACGTGGTGCTCCTGTCTGTCTGTGGCCAGCCTGCCAGCTATGCGTAGGCAGCGAAAACAAGCAAGAACATGTGGCAGCAAGGAAATCAATCTGCTGCGTCGGATTATACACCGAGAGGGCCTGCTGCTTGCTCGGCAAATATCTAGAGGGCAGGGAGAGTGGGCAAATTTTTCTAGAGGGCATGGAGAGTGGGCAAATTTTTCGTTGTGATCACTCCGACGTAGGCAGCGAAAGCAGCAAGAACATGTAGCAGCAAGGAAATCAATCTGCTGCGCCGGATTGTACACCGTGATGGCCTGCTGCTAGCTCGGTAAATATCTGGACGTAATGGAGAGAGTGCTCCGATTTATCTTTTGTCGATGGATGACGTAATCTATTATTGAAATAGACGCGTGAAACCCTTACGAGGACTCAAAGACAGAGAGGGAGGGAGTAAGGGAGGGAGTAACAGGGAGGGATAAAGAGAAGGAGGGAAGGAGGGGGGCGGCACAGCAGGCACACCTCTTACGTCCGAGAGGAGCATGACTTGGTGGTAGGGCGTGTCCACCATCCGGGGCTTGCCGGAAATGACGCCGATGGAGAGCGAGGTCTGGCCGTTCCCGGCCACCTGGGGAAGGAGGGAAGGAGGAAGGGAGGGAGAGAGGGAGGAAGGGTGGGAAAAAGGGTGAGACATGGCGGCCAGGAAGCGGGCCTTATCCATCTCTCTCGCTCAATATGACTGCGAGGGAAAATTGATTGAGGAAGGGAGGGAGGGAGGGCAGGAGGGCGGGAAGGGCGGGAAGCTACCTGGATTTCCACGTATTCTACCAGAGGGCTCACGGACCAGATCATCTCTATGCCTTAATCGCGATCGAAGCGGACGGTCTGAGATAGCCAAGGCATGTCCAGGCCCAAGGTGAAGCCTGTGAGGACCTAGGGAGGAGAGGGAGGGGAGGAAGGAAGGGATGGAGGAGAGGTAGGGTGTGAGTCTTACAGGAAGGAAGGCTAAAATTCATAGGCAATGAAAGAGGGGGAGGGGAAAGAGAGTAAGGTGTGTCAACGATGAGGGAGGGAGGGAGAGAGGGAGGAAGGGAGGGAGGGAGGGAGGGAGGGAATGAAGGCTGACCTCTTCTTCGTCTTCATCGGCGTCGGCTTTGGGTGGTGCCTCCTTGTGCACAGTGCCTGGTGCTGTGAGGACAAGTGAAAGAGCCAGAAAAGAATAGGGTGTGTGTGTGAGAGAGACAGGTGAAAGAGCCAGAAAAGAGTAGAAGAGAAATAAGGAAGAAAGAATGACAAGATGAGGGAGGAGGAGTGAGCGATAGAGTTCGAGGCACGCGTTCCATTTTAAGAACCAGCGCAGAATCATCCCCCAATTCTCCCTCCCTCCCTCTCTCCCTCCCTATAGGACATGTACGGAGGCAGGAACGAACGCCATGCCCTTCATATGCGACGTCAGCCCGGGGGAAATACTGGTGAGGGAGCGAGGGAGGGAGGGAGGGAGGATGTACGCATGTGTTTCATCAAACGATGCATCAAAGCAAAGCTGTCGATATGTTCAGAGGCTAGGCCATGGTCGGTATCAATCTCCAAAACGTCACATCAAATACGGCGTGGAATATATATATCGAATCATTTCCCTCTTACCCTCACCCATCTTCTCCTCCCTGCCCCCCTCTCTCCCCTCAGTATTTCCCCTCCATGTGGTGGCACGCGGTTCTAAACCTGGAGGACTACAACGTCTTCGTCTCCACCTTCACCCAGGAGTACAACACGGGAGGGAGGAAGGGAGGGAGCGATAAAGAAGAGGGGCATCACACCAACGAAGCAATGAAGCGAGGGAGGGGGAAAGGTCGGAAGGAGGGAGCATGAGGAGGTTGTTTGTCCATTTTCAAATGTATTTAAGGCTCGAAGAAAACGCGGGTATAATAATGAGAAAGACCTTGAGCAGATCGATGGTTGCGATGGAGAAACTCACACACACTAGTGAGTGTCTGTCTCGCATGTGCTCCATATTTTTGCTTTCTATCCCTTCTCTTTTGCTCATGATGTATTCGCTCAGCGTTTCGTCTATCGCGTGTGTTTCTTTCCCTTTGTGAAGTCTTTCGTTTTGTGAATACTTGATGCGCGTCCTCGTATCCAAGCGATGTCTACTATCGCACAATGTCGGTCCTTGATTTCGACAAGAAAGAGATAAAGCGGGGCACCCTCCTTGCCCTCCAGATATTTGCAAGTCGCAAGCCCTCTCGGTGTAAATCCGACGCACCCAGAAAGGGGAAGCCTTGGTTGATTCCCTTGCTACCATATGTCAAGGCTTGCTTTCGCTGCCCACGTATGGCTGGCTGGCTGGCAACAGACAAATGGTTGCACCATGTGTGTCCACATGTCGTGCCTGTGCTCCGCCGCCGCCGCCCACTCTCTGCAAAGGCCGGTATTTCGGGGAGGGGGAGATGGATGATGCAATCTATTAGCCATTGAAGCAAGGTTTTCATTGTGTGGCAGCAAGGTTTCCTGATTTTCAATCTGGTGTGTCGGATATACACCGTGAGGGCTTGCTGCTTGCTCGGTAAATATCTGGACGTAATGGAGAGTGCTCCGCTAATCCTTTTTGGTCGGAATCAAAGGCCGACATGGTGCGATGGACGATGCAATCTCTCATTAAAATGGACGCATGAAGCCCTTACGAGGACCCAAAGACAGAGAGCGGGCGGCGGCGGCGGAGTACAGGCACGACATGTGGACACACATGGTGCTACCGTCTGTCTGTGGCCAGCCAGCCAGCCATACGTGGGCAGCGAAAGCAAGCCTTGACATATGGTAGCAAGGGAATCAACCAAGGCTTCCCCTTTCTGAGTGCGTCGGATTATACACCGAGAAGGCTTGCGGCTTGCTCGGCAAATGTCTGGAGGGCATGGAGGGTGCCCCGCTAAGCTCCTCCTTGTCGAAATCAAGGACCGACATTGTGCGATAGCAGACATCGCTTCGATACGAGGACGCGCATCAAGTATTCACAAAAGGCTTCTCAAAGGGAAAGAAACACACGCGATAGTGGAAACGCTGTGCGAATACATCATGAGCAAAAGAGAAGGGATAGAAAGCAAAAATGTGGAATACATGTTTGAGATAGATTCACCAGCCAAATGAGCATGTTTCTCCATCGCAACCATCGATCTGCTCAAGGTCTTTCTCATTATTATACCCGCGTTTTCTTCGAGCCTTGTATACATTTGAAAATGGACAAACAACCTCCTCATGCTCCCTCCCTCCCACCTTTCCCCCTCCCTCGCTTCATTGCTTCGTTGGTGTGATGCCCCTCTTTTTTATCGCTCCCTCCCTTCCTCCCTCCCTTGTCCTACTCCTGGGTGAAGGTGGAGACGAAGACGTTGTAGTCCTCCAGGTTGAGAACCGCGTGCCACCACATGGACGGAAAGTGCTGAGGAAGGGGAAAGAGGCAGGGAGGAGAAGATGGGTGGGGGTAAGAGGGGAATGATTCGATTTGTGTATTCCACGCCGTATTTGATGTGACTCTTTGGTGAGATTGATTACCACCATGGCCTAGCCTCTGATCATATTGACAGCTTTGCTTTGATACATCGCTCCCTCACCAGTATTTCCCCCGGGCCGATGTCGCAGATGAAGGGCATGGCGTTCGTTCCTGCCTCTAGGCATATCTCCTACGGAGGGAGGGAGGGAGGAAGGGAGGGAGGGAGGGAAGGAGTGAGGGAAGGGGAATGATTCTGCGCTGCTTCGTAAGATGAGACTACTTCCAAAGCAGGAGGGAGGGAGAGAGGAGGGAAGAAAGGGAGGGGGAGAGTGAAGGAGGGAGGGAAGGAAGTGGAGGCCGCTTCCATCTACCCATGCTTCTGACAACAGCCTTTCGCCCTCCCTCCCCCCCTCCCTCTCTCCCTCTCCTTCTTTCCCTTCCTTCCCTCCCTTCCTCCCTCCTTCCCTCTCTCCCTACTCTCCTGCCTTCCTCTCCCGTACCTCGCCGTCTTCAACGACCATGCCAGATCCTTCTTCCTCCCTCCCTTTCTCTCTCCTTCCTCCTCCTCCTTCTCCTCCCAGCGTGGGCAGTACATGCTCTTGCCATTGGAGGCTGCTCATGTTAGGATGGAAGGAGGGAGGAGGGGAGGACGAAGGGGGGTAGAGAAACCACCTCTTCCGTCCGTGCAGCACCTAAGGAGGGAGGGAGGGAGGGAGGGAGGGATGGGAGGGATGGGAGGGATGGGAGGGATGGGATGGAGGGGTGTGGTGTGAGTCCTGTCTTTTTCGTCGCTGTCCTCTCCATCTTCCCTCCCTCCCTCCGTCCGTACCTCGCTGTAGCCCGGGCCGTGGATGTGCCAGGAAACGCCGGAATGACGAGGACCGAGGCCGAAGCTAGTGAAAGAGGAAGGGAGGGAGGGAGGGAGGGAGGGAGGAAAAGAAGGAGGGGGGGAGGGGAAGCGGGGAGGAAGTGAGAGAGAGAGGAAATAGGGAGGGAGGGAGGAAAGAGTGAGAGGGGGAGAGGGAGGGAAGGAGGAAGGGAGGCAGGGAGAGAGGGAGGGAGAGAGGGAGAGAGGAAGGAAAGAGAGAGAGGGAGGGAGGAAAGAGAGAGAAGGAGGGAGGGAGGGAGGAAAGAGAGAGAGGGAAGGAGGGAGGGAGGGAGGGTTTAACCACCTCAAGGCCCCGTCGGGGTCGGAGCAAGTCCGGCAAGGAGGGCGTTGGTAGTGCGACAAAAAGGAGGCCCACTTAGGAGGGAGGGAGGGAGGGAAGGAGGGAGGGAGGCAGGGAGGCCATCAGATGTAACGTTAGACGGTGACATCAAGCCTCCTCCCTCCCTCCCTGCCTCCCTCCCCCTCTCCCTCCCTCTCTTTGTCCGTTTTTCCCACCCTACCTCCTCCCCAAATGTATTTCCGAACAAATACATCGTGTCGTTCGCTCCCCTCCCTCCCTCCCTCCCTCCCCTCCTCCCTCCCTCCCTCCATTCTTCCTGCAGGTACTCCCGCAGCGTTTTGTGTGACTCGCCTTGGCTGTAGGCGTTGCTGCTTGTCAGCTTGGCCTAAGGAGAGAGGGAGGAAGGGCGGGAGGGAGGCAGGGAAGAGGGGAAGGCAGGACAGGAAGGAAGGGAGGGAAGGAAGGGTCAATATTCAAACTTCGCCGCCCGTCGATCTCGACTACCATGTAGGGGGCATCGTCGGGGTGGACGGGAAATTAGTTGAAAGCCTTGTACAGCTCAAGCTGAGGCATCTCGTCGTTGGGTTGGACGAGGGTGGCGGCATCTTCGAAGGGGCAGTAGGAGACGCGCAGCTCGGGCAGGTGGTCGTTGAGCGCCGTCATGTCGACGCGCCAAGAGATCATCGCTCGGCTCTGTCCGTCAAAACTCGTTTGAAGGCCTGCAGCCTTAGACGACGATAACGAGAACGAAGTGCTACTCGTCCAACGTGTGATCAAGAAATTCTAGTGAGGATCGGGAAAGAGCATTCGGAAATCCGTACACAACATAACATTGGAGAAACTTTCTTCTTTTCTTCAATTCCTTCGGTCGTGCCTCGCCCTCATCTCAAGGTCCCTTCCTAACAACAGGGCGGGCCCAAAAAATCAGTCTCGCCTCTGATAATATATCACACTAACCATACCAACATTTGTACATTTTCAGTATGTAAAGAAGACCATTCTCATTGATCTCACCAGCACCAGCATGTATGAAATTATTTCCCTGGCAAGTTGAGCCCTCTTTTTTTCCTCTCTCTTTTTCTCTCTATCTTTCTATCGCTATCTCTCTATCTATCTCTCAGACTCACACTCTCTCTCTCCCCACGTCTTCTTCTTCCTATCTCCGTAATTCAACAAAATTCATCTCATATCAAACATTTTCCCTTCTTTTTTATCGACCATATTTGCACTTGTGACCTTTTTCCTCATCCAATGTATAGCTACTTGTATGAATGCGGCCACTTAAAGTAACGGTATTTTCAAAATGTTTCATCACTTGTCACGTGAAAAGGACATCCTGGCTCCCCTTCCCCGGTTTACATAATCGTCAACGTCGCGCGAAAGACACAGCAGACGGTCTACAAGGGAAAGAAGAATCTTCTGAAAGCTTTCTGCTAATTTGATTCTACTGCATAAAGCGGAAATGTATCGTTTTCATTGCCTCTCCACTCGTTCCGGTCGGATGCCCTTGTCCCCGAGAGTAACGGATCAGGCCACATCATGTCGCCTTAGAAGTCAAGGGACACCCTCTGCCGTGTCCACCGCGATAGTAATTTATGTACTCCACAAGCCATCGTCAGATAATCATGGTACCCAAAAATAGAGCGTCCTACATAAGACACACTCGTCCATCAGGCGACACGCGCGAAACGGTAGACAGAGGGTCTTCGTGGCACATTACGCAGACAATGCCCTGCATCCCGTTTGCGAGCGTCATCCGGACAGATACATAGATACCGAGGTTGTCGGTGACAACACGACAGCGTAGCCGTTCCACTTTCCCGACCGACTTGAAGGCGGAGACGGCAGTGAGTGCCCTGAACAGCGCCATCTTATCTTCCGGGTGGACAATATTCCAGAAGCTGGACCCCACCAGCTGCGCGGGCTCAGCGTGAAGGATGCATCGAGCGGTCTTGTTGATGTACAGCACCTGGCTCTGAATGTCGGGGGAGATGACACATATCATGTCCGGCGCATCTTCAACAATGTTCTTGTACATTTCCATGCGACTCACGTCCTTGTGCAGGTCACCATGCAGCCGGCTGCACCGGTAGCGAGACAAGCGATTGTACATGCGTGCGCGAATCTTGCGTCGCTCCACCTTCTCCTCTGCCGTTAATCCCGACAGGTCCTCTTTCCTTGCTCGTCGCTGCTTCTCTGTGCTCTGATGTAGATAAAGAACGAGTGAATGGAGACAAACAAAGAGTGAGTTCCCAACAAAGGCTGAGAAAAGACGCAAGCACCATGCTCATATCTCTCTGTTCTCTTACCGGAAGGTACTTTCCCATGATCTTGGAGTATCTGCCAGGCAGCCGTCCCACCGAAACACCCATCACACCAGCTCGAATCTCCTGCAGCAGCAGAGGGGTCTCGCTCAGCGGTGCAATCGGTGGATAGATCTTGGCTTCCACGTGCTCGGTGGTGAGCGGTAAGTCGTTCATAGAAAAGCACTTGGTCGACGCCATCATATGCTGCTTTTTAGTTGGCTGCATTTGGCATTGTAGGAAGTAATGAAGCTGCAGTGGTAGGTGACTTCGGTTGAAATACTGCTGGAGCTGGTGGTGCTGCTGTGCTAGAAAAGACGGCGAGGCCTGGGAGAGTACCTTGGTCATCTTATCATCCAGGATAGCATGCTGATGAATGGCCGACGGGTGAAACTGTTGCTGGTACTGGGTCAGAAAGGATTGCAATGATTTGTCGACCATCTGCTTCTGAAGTTCTAAGGTTGTGTGTGAGGGGGGGGGGTATGTATGTATGTTGAAGTGAGCGTGCGCGCCTACGAATAGATGCCTGGTGCGCATGTAGATGCTTGTGTGTGACGCGGGGCGGGATATACCTGTGTATATATTCTTTTTGCTTACAATGTCGTAGAAGCATTTGTCAGCATGCTGGTGGCCAAACACATAATGGCGACGGGAAAATGAAAAATGAAAAGATGAAAAAGAAACATTATGCGGAGTGTGTCGTACACGTACGCTTCCATGTACAAGGCCACGTACAAGTCGGGGGATGATGTATGTAGTTGATCAGGAAAATGTATACATAGAGGCATAGAGGAGGCAACTTGGGGAATAATGGGCACCAATCGCCTTCCAAAAACGTACCGTGGTTCGCTGCTACGAGAGAAGAGGCCCAAGACGAGGGGTAACACGGCGTGGAGACGAGAAGCGGGTCAGCAGCGGCGGAGAGTGTTGCTAGGCTGCACAGGGCTGCCGCGCCGCCGTGTGCCTTTTTCTCGTCCAAGTCAACAGAATCCTTCATTCCGTGGAGGCAGTCGCGCTGGCTTTGGTCCCGCCGCTGCTCAGCAGTGGGACCAAAAGCCCCGATTGGAGAATGAGAACACGTATAAGCGAATGTCATTGGGCCAACAGAAGCTCGGATAGACTGTGATTTGTGACACTGCATGTATGGGCAGATGGGAGCTGGGAGATGGTTCTAAGAGGGCTAATGACAGAAAGCGGGCGGCGGCGGCGGAGTGCAGGCACGACATATGGACACACGTGGTGCTCCTGTCTGTCTGTGGTCAGCCAGCCAGCCATACGTGCACAGCGAAAGCAAGCAAAAACATGTGGCAGCAAGGGAATCAATCCGGTGCGTCGGATTGTACACCGAGAGGGCCTGCTGCTAGCTGAGGGCCTGCTGTTTGCTCGGTAAATAGCTCGAGGGAATGGAGAGTGCTCCGATTTATCTCTTTTTTGTCGGAATCAAAGGCCGACATTGTGCGATGGATGACGTAATCTATTATTGAAATAGACGCGTGAAGCCCTTACGAGGACTCAAAGACAGAGAGGGAGAGATGGAGGGATAAAGAGAAGGAGGGGGGCGGCACAGCAGGCACACCTCTTACGTCCGAGAGGAGCATGACTTGGTGGTAGGGCGTGTCCACCATCCGGGGCTTGCCGGAAATGACGCCGATGGAGAGCGAGGTCTGGCCGTTCCCGGCCACCTGGGGAAGGAGGGAAGGAGGAAGGGAGGGAGAGAGGGAGGAAGGGTGGGAAAAAGGGTGAGACATGGCGGCCAGGAAGCGGGCCTTATCCATCTCTCTCGCTCAATATGACTGCGAGGGAAAATTGATTGAGGAAGGGAGGGAGGGAGGGCAGGAGGGCGGGAAGGGCGGGAAGCTACCTGGATTTCCACGTATTCTACCAGAGGGCTCACGGACCAGATCATCTCTATGCCTTAATCGCGATCGAAGCGGACGGTCTGAGATAGCCAAGGCATGTCCAGGCCCAAGGTGAAGCCTGTGAGGACCTAGGGAGGAGAGGGAGGGGAGGAAGGAAGGGATGGAGGAGAGGTAGGGTGTGAGTCTTACAGGAAGGAAGGCTAAAATTCATAGGCAATGAAAGAGGGGGAGGGGAAAGAGAGTAAGGTGTGTCGACGATGAGGGAGGGAGGGAGAGAGGGAGGAAGGGAGGGAGGGAGGGAGGGAGGGAATGAAGGCTGACCTCTTCTTCGTCTTCATCGGCGTCGGCTTTGGGTGGTGCCTCCTTGTGCACAGTGCCTGGTGCTGTGAGGACAAGTGAAAGAGCCAGAAAAGAATAGGGTGTGTGTGTGAGAGAGACAGGTGAAAGAGCCAGAAAAGAGTAGAAGAGAAATAAGGAAGAAAGAATGACAAGATGAGGGAGGAGGAGTGAGCGATAGAGTTCGAGGCACGCGTTCCATTTTAAGAACCAGCGCAGAATCATCCCCCAATTCTCCCTCCCTCCCTCTCTCCCTCCCTATAGGACATGTACGGAGGCAGGAACGAACGCCATGCCCTTCATATGCGACGTCAGCCCGGGGGAAATACTGGTGAGGGAGCGAGGGAGGGAGGGAGGGAGGATGTACGCATGTGTTTCATCAAACGATGCATCAAAGCAAAGCTGTCGATATGTTCAGAGGCTAGGCCATGGTCGGTATCAATCTCCAAAACGTCACATCAAATACGGCGTGGAATATATATATCGAATCATTTCCCTCTTACCCTCACCCATCTTCTCCTCCCTGCCCCCCTCTCTCCCCTCAGTATTTCCCCTCCATGTGGTGGCACGCGGTTCTAAACCTGGAGGACTACAACGTCTTCGTCTCCACCTTCACCCAGGAGTACAACACGGGAGGGAGGAAGGGAGGGAGCGATAAAGAAGAGGGGCATCACACCAACGAAGCAATGAAGCGAGGGAGGGGGAAAGGTCGGAAGGAGGGAGCATGAGGAGGTTGTTTGTCCATTTTCAAATGTATTTAAGGCTCGAAGAAAACGCGGGTATAATAATGAGAAAGACCTTGAGCAGATCGATGGTTGCGATGGAGAAACTCACACACACTAGTGAGTGTCTGTCTCGCATGTGCTCCATATTTTTGCTTTCTATCCCTTCTCTTTTGCTCATGATGTATTCGCTCAGCGTTTCGTCTATCGCGTGTGTTTCTTTCCCTTTGTGAAGTCTTTCGTTTTGTGAATACTTGATGCGCGTCCTCGTATCCAAGCGATGTCTACTATCGCACAATGTCGGTCCTTGATTTCGACAAGAAAGAGATAAAGCGGGGCACCCTCCTTGCCCTCCAGATATTTGCAAGTCGCAAGCCCTCTCGGTGTAAATCCGACGCACCCAGAAAGGGGAAGCCTTGGTTGATTCCCTTGCTACCATATGTCAAGGCTTGCTTTCGCTGCCCACGTATGGCTGGCTGGCTGGCAACAGACAAATGGTTGCACCATGTGTGTCCACATGTCGTGCCTGTGCTCCGCCGCCGCCGCCCACTCTCTGTCTTTGGGTCACCCTCCATGCCCTCCAGATCTGGAGCCAGATATTTGCCGAGCAAGCATGCCATCTGGCAAGACATCTGGAGGGCATGGAGAGTGCCCCGTTAATCTCCTTTTTGATCGGAATCAAAGGCCGGTATTTCGGGGAGGGGGTGATGGATGATGCAATCTATTAGCCATTGAAGCAAGGTTTTCATTGTGTGGCAGCAAGGTTTCCTGATTTTCAATCTGGTGTGTCGGATATACACCGTGAGGGCTTGCTGCTTGCTCGGTAAATATCTGGACGTAATGGAGAGTGCTCCGCTAATCCTTTTTGGTCGGAATCAAAGGCCGACATGGTGCGATGGACGATGCAATCTCTCATTAAAATGGACGCATGAAGCCCTTACGAGGACCCAAAGACAGAGAGCGGGCGGCGGCGGCGGAGTACAGGCACGACATGTGGACACACATGGTGCTACCGTCTGTCTGTGGCCAGCCAGCCAGCCATACGTGGGCAGCGAAAGCAAGCCTTGACATATGGTAGCAAGGGAATCAACCAAGGCTTCCCCTTTCTGAGTGCGTCGGATTATACACCGAGAAGGCTTGCGGCTTGCTCGGCAAATGTCTGGAGGGCATGGAGGGTGCCCCGCTAAGCTCCTCCTTGTCGAAATCAAGGACCGACATTGTGCGATAGCAGACATCGCTTCGATACGAGGACGCGCATCAAGTATTCACAAAAGGCTTCTCAAAGGGAAAGAAACACACGCGATAGTGGAAACGCTGTGCGAATACATCATGAGCAAAAGAGAAGGGATAGAAAGCAAAAATGTGGAACACATGTTTGAGATAGATTCACCAGCCAAATGAGCATGTTTCTCCATCGCAACCATCGATCTGCTCAAGGTCTTTCTCATTATTATACCCGCGTTTTCTTCGAGCCTTGTATACATTTGAAAATGGACAAACAACCTCCTCATGCTCCCTCCCTCCCACCTTTCCCCCTCCCTCGCTTCATTGCTTCGTTGGTGTGATGCCCCTCTTTTTTATCGCTCCCTCCCTTCCTCCCTCCCTTGTCCTACTCCTGGGTGAAGGTGGAGACGAAGACGTTGTAGTCCTCCAGGTTGAGAACCGCGTGCCACCACATGGAGGGAAAGTGCTGAGGAAGGGGAAAGAGGCAGGGAGGAAAAGGTGGGTGGGGGGTAAGAGGGAAATGATTCGATATATATATTCCACGCCGTATTTGATGTGACTCTTTGGTGAGATTGATTACCACCACGGCCTAGCCTCTGATCATATTGACAGCTTTGCTTTGATACATCGCTCCCTCACCAGTATTTCCCCGGGGCCGATGTCGCAGATGAAGGGCATGGCGTTCGTTCCTGCCTCCAGGCATATCTCCTACGGAGGGAGGGAGGGAGGAAGGAAGGGAGGGAGGGAAGGAGTGAGGGAAGGGGGATGATTCTGCGCTGCTTCGTAAGATGAGACTACTTCCAAAGCAGGAGGGAGGGAGAGAGGAGGGAAGAAAGGGAGGGGGAGAGTGAAGGAGGGAGGGAAGGAAGTGGAGGCCGCTTCCATCTACCCATGCTTCTGACAACAGCCTTTCGCCCTCCCTCCCTCCCTTCCTCTCTCCCTCTCCTTCTTTCCCTTCCTTCCCTCCCTTCCTCCCTCCTTCCCTCTCTCCCTACTCTCCTGCCTTCCTCTACCGTACCTCGCCGTCTTCAACGACCATGCCAGATCCTTCTTCCTCCCTCCCTTTCTCTCTCCTTCCTCCTCCTCCTTCTCCTCCCAGCGTGGGCAGTACATGCTCTTGCCATTGGAGGCTGCTCATGTTAGGATGGAAGGAGGGAGGAGGGGAGGACGAAGGGGGGTAGAGAAACCACCTCTTCCGTCCGTGCAGCACCTATGGAGGGAGGGAGGGAGGGAGGGAGGGATGGGAGGGATGGGAGGGATTTGAGGGAGGGGTGTGGTGTGAGTCCTGTCTTTTTCGTCGCTGTCCTCTCCATCTTCCTTCCCTCGCTCCCTCCCTCCCTCCCTCCCTCCCTCCGTACCTCGCTGTAGCCCGGGCCGTGGATGTGCCAGGAAACGCCGGAATGACGAGGACCGAGGCCGAAGCTAGTGAAAGAGGGAGGGAGGGAGGAAGGGAGGAAAGGACGAAAAGAAGGAGGGGGGGAGGGGAAGCGGGGAGGAAGTGAGAGAGAGAGAAGAAACGGGGAGGGAGGGAGGAAAGAGAGAGAGGGAAAGAGGGAGGGAAGGAGGAAAGAGAGAGAGGGAGAGAGGGAGGGAGGGGAGGAAGGGAGGGGAGGGAGGAAGGGAAGGAGGGAGGGAGGAAAGAGAGAGAGGGAGGGAGGGAGGGAGAGAGGGAGGGAGGGAGGGTTTAGCCACCTCAAGGCCCCGTCGGGGTCGGAGCAAGTCCGACAAGGAGGTCGTTGGTAGTGCGACAAAAAGGAGGCCCACTTAGGAGGGAGGGAGGGAGGGAAGGAGGGAGGGAGGCAGGGAGGCCATCAGATGTAACGTTAGACGGTGACATCAAGCCTCCTCCCTCCCTCCCTGCCTCCCTCCCTCTCTCCCTCCCTCTCTTTGTCCGTTTTTCCCACCCTACCTCCTCCCCAAATGTATTTCCGAACAAATACATCGTGTCGTTCGCTCCCCTCCCTCCCTCCCTCCCTCCCCTCCTCCCTCCCTCCCTCCATTCTTCCTGCAGGTACTCCCGCAGCGTTTTGTGTGACTCGCCTTGGCTGTAGGCGTTGCTGCTTGTCAGCTTGGCCTAAGGAGAGAGGGAGGGAGGGAGGGAGGGAGGGAGGGAGGGAGGGAGGGAGGGAGGGAGGACAGGAAGGAAGGGAGGGAAGGAAGGGAGGGAAGGAAGCGTCAATCTTCAATTTTCGACGTTCTTCCACCCACCGCCTTCCCTCCCTCCTCCCTCCCTCCCTCCCTCCCTCCCTCCCTCCTCACCTCCAAGTGCCCGTACTTGTGTAGTAAGTTCTCCCTTTCCGTCATCATCCGGAACGCCGCGTTATACGAGTGCGCTTCCTCCCTCCCGCCCTCCCGCCCTCCCACCTCTGACTTCTCCCCTCCATACTTTCTATGCCCTCCCTCCTTCCCTCTCTCCCCCCCTCCCTCCTCCTGATCGGGGAGGAGTATGACGACGGGAGACGGGAAGGAGCGGAGGGGAAGAGGGAGGGAAGCGAGAGGGATCCGAGGTAGCATGCAGGAGGAGGAGGAGGCTTCTTGATGATGTGGATGTTGTTGTGGCTGTGCAAGGGAGGGAGGGAGGGAGGGAGGGAGTGATGCAAGGACGTAAATGATAAGGAGAGGGTAGATCGGTTGACTGGTCGTTTGCTGGTAACACAAACCCCTCCTTCCCTCCCCCCCTCCCTCCCTCCCTCCCTGACAGGCCATATACTGGTATGGTGACACCCCTCCCTCCCTCCCTCCCTCCTTCCTTCCTTCCCTCCCTCCCCCTTCACCTGCACATGCTCCAGGGATGCGAGTCGGTCGCTCTGCATGACCAAGAAGTACGAGGAAATGAAGCCCCAAAAGGTCGACCCTGCCAACAGTAGCAGCCCCCCCGGCCCTCCCCACAGCGAGGCTTTCTCGCCCTTCCTCCGTTTGCTGCTGCTGCTGCTGCTGCTGATGTTACCGATACAGGTGCTGGTCGTACTGCTGGTAATGACGCTGCTGCTGGTGCTGTTGTTTTTGCTGGTGCTGGTGCTGGTGCTGGTGGTTGAAGTGTTTGTCGTACTACTGACGACGCTGGTGGGATGGACCCCTTGGGAGGGACGGGAGGAAGGCGCGGACAAGGAGGCTGGTGTGCCGGAAAGGGGATAGGAGGGAGGGAGGGAGGGAGGGGAGGAGGAGGAAAAAGGGAGGTGGAAGGAAGAAGAGGCCGAAGGCAAGGAGGAGGAGGAAGGAAAGGAGGAGGAGGAGGAAGGAAAGGAGGAGGAGGAGAAAGGGAAGGAGGAGGAGGAGGAGGAAGGAAAGGAGGAGGGTGAAGGGAAGGAGGAGGAGGAGGAGGAAGGAAAGGAGGAGGGTGAAGGGAAGGAGGAGGAGGAGGAAATAATCATAGTGTTGTCTTGGTGTTTGTCTTGGGGCCCTAAGTTTGTGTCTATGTTGTGTTTGTGATGGTGAGGGGAGAGGGAGGGAGGGAAAGAAGGTGTATTTATTGTGTTTGTGACGGAGAAGAGGAAGAAATTTGACCAAAAAGCCTGCTGTGCCTCTCTCTCCCTCCCTCCCTCCCTCCCTCCCTCCCTCTTACCTGCTCCTCTCTTTTTCGACAGGCGGCGACGAAAGAGATTCTTGAGAGGCGAGTGCTTGAAAGGCGATGAGGAGGCTGTGGTAGAGGAAGAGAGGGAGGGAGGGAAGGAAGGAGGGAGGGAGAGAGAGAGAAGAGGGAGTTGAACGGCGAGGTCTTGAAAGGCGATGAGTAGGAGGCTGTGATGGAGGCAGGATGGGAAGAGGGTGGAAGAGACGGGAGGGCGAGAGGGATACGATGATGGTTTTAGCGATTGGAGAGTCGATGGAGGAAGAGGAGAGGGCTTGGTAGCGTGGCAACGTCCAATACGTCGGTCTCAGTGGTGGAGGAGTTCGGGAGGGCCAAATGGGGGAGGGAACGCGGTCGGATTGGATAGGGGAATGAAAAAGGTGGGCACGTGCTGAGATATAAGAACCAGCTGAAGGCGTAGGTAGGGAAGGTGGGTGGGTGGAGGGGTGGAAGAGAACGGGTCAAGCCAAGGCCAGAGGTAGATGTGTAAGCACGATACGATAGTGGAATAGATCAGACGAAAGTGGGATAAAGGACGCGGTGGGTGTATACGTATGCTCTCGGACCGGGAGGCAAAGAGGTGGAGTGGCAAGGATGGAACGACGAGGAGGATGACGATGGCTGTTTGTGGAGCTGGCACATAGAGTTGTTAAGCTGCACACTGCGCACGCATCCTTCGCCTCCTTTTTCGTAAGTGCTAATGTTTGCATGCGGCCCCGTCAATTGACAGACTCGTCTGGGTGTGCGGTGGTTGTTGCGATGGGATTTGAACATGCCGACACGACTTACATTTCTTGCTTCCCATTGACTCCTTTCTCTTAGCACCCGCAGCCCGGGATTTCTCGATTAGGGACTGGAGATCCTCGGAATCGGTGTTGGCTTCCATGGCTGTGTCCCTATTTGCATAAATGCGTGAGTATGTGGTCTATCTTCGCTCCTTAGCAAGAAATCATCACATTTGAGAAGGAAGGTCGAAGAAGGAGGCATCGCCGTCTCCTCGCTCGAGAAACTTCATATTGAAGATTATCAAAATGAGAAACTGCTTTTAATAGTCGATTGTCTGCTTAATACAGTGTTTGCATTCTTCCCTCTCCTCTAGAATTCATTTCCTTTCTGTACAATGTAGTTGTCATGCGGTTGACCCGTTGCCAAGGGTCTGCATGCAACGCTTTGTTGTCTGGTTGCCTCTCTCCAATTACCAGTTTCGTCCCTCTAAACTCACCGCATTTGGCGCGTGCACAGTAATGACCTGAGGGTCAGAGGGAAATCCTTGCTGCCTCTTTGACTTTCGGGTACCTGCAGGCAGATGCGACGGCGTCTAGCATTTGCGCCTATCTCCGCCCAAATTCTTATCTCGGCACACTGTTTCACCATGCGTTTATCATCTAAGCAAATACCAGATTATATATCATACATCGCACAGCATCTTCCTTCAATTGACCAACCTTCTTTACTGCTGGAAATGCATTCGATGCGTGAGCGCTCGTTTCCCTTCTTTGGCGAACTTGACTAATCTAGGGCCCTGCGCGCTGTGTCCAAGGCCTCTATGCGAAAGAACAACCAGCAGGCTCAGGTGACATCGAGGGAGCTTTCGGAAAGCTAGCTGATCTGCATCGCACTAGCACCCTGAAATGGACACATCTTCATCACTTATACCTAGACATGGGCCCGATCTTCCCTCATCCCCGATGACTTTCCATGAAAGAAAAGAGGGCAAGGAACGCAAAGGAAGACAAGGAGAAACGCGGCCGAAAGGTAACAGAAGAAAAGGAACAAAGGGAGGAATAAGAAGGGCCAAGTCAAGAAAGGTTCAGAGTCCATTCACCTCCTCCCCTTTTCCTCCTCCCCTTCCCCCCATACTCACTCCTCTCTATCACTACCCCGTCTCCTTCTCCCTTCTCCTCTTCCCCTTATGGCCCCCTCCTTTCCCTCATTCTCCCTTCCTCCTCCCCCACTCCCTTTTTCTCTTTACATGGCTATTCCGATTTCCCTTCATGGCCAGCACCTATATCCAAATTGCTGTATGAATATTAAGGCTAATTGCTGGGCGGTTGGAGTCTTCCGAAGAGCTTCAAATCGCCCAGATCCGTGCCTTTCTATAAAGTTGTAGAGGCAGATCTTGTCTCACTCTTTTTTCAAATCTCGCCATGCGTGTGTACTTCTCCTTTCTATCCTTACCTTCCCTCAAGCTGCTTATGGGCTATGTGTGGTATGTACAGGACGGTGGACGACATCACATGTCGTGCCACCGGCATGCTCCTCCGCGTCTTTGCACATCGCCAAGCGGATTCAGCAATAGAGTGGATAACACAAGTCAGGGTGCATGAGGACTCTGATCTGTATTCTATACTAATTTCCCTCAACCCCATTGCCTCCTCCTTTTCTGCCTCCTCCTTTCCTGCCTCCTCCTTTCCTGCCTCCTCCTTTCCTGCCTCCTCCTTTCCTGCCTCCTCCCTTCTCCATTCTCCGTCCTCTCCCCCTTTCCCTCTTCCTTTCATCCTTCTCACTGCTCCCTTTTCTCCCGTTGTCCTTCTCTCCTGCCTCTTCCCTCATCCACCCTCCCCACCTTTTCTTCTCCTTGTCTCTTCCATCTTCCTTTCTTCTCATCCCTCTCCTCCTCCTTTCCCCCCTTATCTCTTTTTCTCTTCCCCCTCCCTTCCTTCCGTCTCCTCGTTTCCTCCCCTTTCCTCCACTCCTCCTTCCTTCCTCTTCCCCTTACGTAGCATCTCCCTTAACAGCGCCGTACTGGCCCCCCTGCATGACCAACACATATACGTCCCGCGCTACCAGACAAATACTCGGGCTAGTTCTTATACAATTCACCGGTGTGTACATGTCCCTCTCTTATTCTTTTGACACCTTCTTTCTTCTGGGCATCAACTACAGCCGTGCACGGACTTGGTAGACCTGACAGGAGTGCGCCTCCTTGTAATTGATCTTTTTCTACCGCAGCATGTCACTGGTGGGGTCACCAGCGCTTTCTCACGCACACTGACCTTGTCGTGGTAGGACGTGAGGCCGATTTTGGGAAGTGCGTCCTTGACGCCTCTATTCCTCATCATCGTACCCCCAAAGTGCCCAAATCCCGGCCCATTTTGTGGCGCCAAGGCTTCTTTCACTTTTTTCAACTCCTACATCCTCTCACATCACGCGCCCGTTCTGGGTTGGGGCTTTTCTCATATAAAATTGTACGTATTCCTTATACAGGAAAAGGACTCAAGCATGCTGCCGTAAAGGGGATGATGGCTATCAATGCGAGACGTTTTACGTCTCTGATGTTTCCGTTGTTGCTTCTGCTTCTAATAACATGGTTGGATAATGGACCAGCATTGTGGGACGGTGAATTGCAGGCTGTTCGCGATGACAGCATAAGTCAAAGTACCCTGAGATCACAGGAACCTTTAGAACCATTCGACGACCTCGTTAGGATCTTGCAGCAGCGCGAATTAGTGGATGGAAAACAAAATCTACTCGACGTCCTGATCAACCCCTTTTCTCCCATTCTTTTGTGCAACCATCATTTTGGAGTCACCGATTTGCCGCGTTACGCTCCAGTCACTTTGCATCCTGTCGATATGGACAATGCCCGAGATATTGCACACATGGATATCGTATGCTGCCAGACCGACCAGCTGCAAAATTTCATCCAGACCATCATCCCACTCTTGGAAAATAGGATCATTTTGATTACTCACAAATGGTACAAACCCGCGGTAGCCAGGTCTAACTGGACTGACAGTGTCCGACAGAATCACATTGTGGCACACTGGTTCTCACAGAACCCAATCTATGAGAGCGACGATACCTATTCGGCTTTTCCCTATGGAATCAAAGAAATCAATTTGGAGACTTTTGCAGAAGCCCTGTTGAAATATTCCGGAATCAAAGATACCCTCGTACAGCATCTGTACCTTTCTCAGACTAATGTTGAGCGAGAGATTTTGCCCAAAAGACCGAAGGTCGATCCTGATGTATATTATACGGAGGTTTCAAGGGCCAAATTTCTTCTTTCCCCACCAGGTGATCGACCTGACTGCTACCGTCACTGGGAAGCCATCGGACTGGGAACCATGCCTATTTCCAGTCTCAACAAGACGCTCTATCAGCCCCTTTTCGGGCCTAGCATGAAATTCGTTCCCTCTGTTGCAGATATGCTCCCGCTACTGTGTAATTCCTCCGACACCGAATTGATTTACAGAGAGACCAGTCGCCATTTTGTCTCCTTCGCCTACTGGAGGTCACGGGTTCGTCAAATGCAATTGTGGTTAATGGCGGCCGATGAGTATTACTGGCATATCATCTTTCATTCCTGAAGGGCTTGAAAACAGGTATATTGAAAGTCATTCAAGCACAAAGTGGAGAGACTTCTTTTCTCTGCTTGCCAATGTGAGGGATGGGGGGAAATTGGGCCGCCAACTCTTGCGCATAATATACAAGAAACTTTCCCTTGCCGCGTCTCGCCCTTGACGACGAGTCTAATCACAGGCTACCCTCCAGCAGCTGAGCGTTTTGTGCAAGTCGAAATTAGACATACCAACATTTGTACATTTTCAGTATGCAAAGAAGACCATTCTCATTGATCTCACCAGCACCAGCATGTATGAAATTATTTCCCTGGCAAGTCGAGCCCTCTTTTTTTCCTCTCTCTTTTTCTCTCTATCG
The DNA here is from genome assembly GCA_004519485.1 of Nannochloropsis oceanica. Lineage (NCBI taxonomy): Eukaryota > Eustigmatophyceae > Eustigmatales > Monodopsidaceae > Nannochloropsis > Nannochloropsis oceanica. The sequence continues at coordinate 286,221 of CP038129.1, forward strand.
TTCTATCGCTATCTCTCTATCTATCTCTCAGACTCACTCTCTCTCTCCCCACGTCTTCTTCTTCCTATCTACGTAATTCAACAAAATTCATCTCATATCAAACATTTTCCCTTCTTTTTTATCAATCATATTTGAACTTGTGACCTTTTTCCTCATCCAATGTATAGCTACTTTTAGGAATGTCGCCGCTTTTAGTAACGGTATTTCCAAAATGTTTCATCACTTGTCACGTGAAAAGGACCTCCTGACTCCCCTTCCCTGGTTTACATAATCGTCAACGTCGCGCGAAAGACGCAGCAGACGGTCTACAAGGGAAAGAAGAATCCTCTGAAAGCTTTCTGCTAATTTGATTCTACTGCATAAAGCGGAAATGTATCGTTTTCATTGCCTCTCCACTCGTTCCGGTCGGATGCCCTTGTCCCCGAGAGTAGCGGATCAGGCCACATCATGTCGCCGTAGAAGTCAAGGGACACCCTCTGCCGTGTCCACCGCGATAGTAATTTATGTACTCCACAAGCCATCGTCAGATAATCATGGTACCCAAAAATAGAGCGTCCTACATAAGACACACTCGTCCATCAGGCGACACGCGCGAAACGGTAGACAGAGGGTCTTCGTGGCACATTACGCAGACAATGCCCTGCATCCCGTTTGCGAGCGTCATCCGGACAGATACATATATACCGGGGTTGTCGGTGACAACACGACAGCGTAGCCGTTCCACTTTCCCGACCGACTTGAAGGCGGAGACGGCAGTGAGTGCCCTGAACAGCGCCATCTTATCTTCCGGGTGGACAATATTCCAGAAGCTGGACCCCACCAGCTGCGCGGGCTCAGCGTGAAGGATGCATCGAGCGGTCTTGTTGATGTACAGCACCTGGCTCTGAATGTCGGGGGAGATGACACATATCATGTCCGGCGCATCTTCAACAATATTCTTGTACATTTCCATGCGACTCACGTCCTTGTGCAGGTCACCATGCAACCGGTTGCACCGGTAGCGAGACAAGCGATTGTACATGCGTGCGCGAATCTTGCGTCGCTCCACCTTCTCCTCTGCCGTTAATCCCGACAAGTCCTCTTTCGTTGCTCGTCGCTGCTTCTCTGTGCTCTGATGTAGATAAAGAACGAGTGAATGGAGACAAACAAAGAGTGAGTTCCCAACAAAGGCTGAGAAAAGACGCAAGCACCATGCTCATATCTCTCTGTTCTCTTACCGGAAGGTACTTTCCCATGATCTTGGAGTATCTGCCAGGCAGCCGTCCCACCGAAACACCCATCACACCAGCTCGAATCTCCTGCAGCAGCAGAGGGGTCTCGCTCAGCGGTGCAATCGGTGGGTAGATCTTGGCTTCCACGTGCTCGGTGGTGAGCGGTAACTCGTTCATAGAAAAGCACTTGGTCGACGCCATCATATGCTGCTTTTCAATTGGCTGCATTTGGTATTGTAGGAAGTAATGAAGCTGCAGTGGTAGGTGACTTTGGTTGAAATACTGCTGGAGCTGGTGGTGCTGCTGTGCTAGAAAAGACGGCGAGGCCTGGGAGAGTACCTTGGTCATCTTATCATCCAGGATAGCATGCTGATGAATGGCCGACGGGTGAAACTGTTGCTGGTACTGGGTCAGAAAGGATTGCAATGATTTGTCCACCACCTGCTTCTGAAGTTCTAAGACTGTGTGTGTGGGGGGGGGGGGTATGTATGTATGTTGAAGTGAGCGTGCGCATCTACGAATAGATGCGCTGCATGTAGCTGGTGCGCATGTAGACGCTTGTGTGTGACTCGGGGCGGGATATACCTGTGTATATATTCTTTTTGCTTACAATGTCGTAGAAGCATTTGTCAGCATGCTGGTGGCCAAACACATAATGGCGACGGGAAAATGAAAAATGAAAAGATGAAAAAGAAACATTATGCGGAGTGTGTCGTGCACGTACGCTTCCATGTACAAGGCCACGTACAAGTCGGGGGATGGTGTACGTAGTTAATCAGGAGAAGGTGTACATAGAGGCATAGAGGAGGCAAGTTGGGGGATAATGGGCACCAATCGCCTTCCAAAAACGTACCGTGGTTCGCTGCTACGAGAGAAGAGGCCCAAGACGAGGGATAACACGGCGTGGAGACGGGAGGCGGGTCAGTAGCGGCAGAGAGTGTTGCTAGGCTGCACAGGGCTGCCGCGCCGCCGTGTGCCTTATTCTCGTCTAAGTCAAGAGACAACGAATCCTTCATTCCGTGGAGGCAGTTCGCGCTGACTCTGGTCCCGCCGCTGCTCAGCAGTGGGGCCAAAAACCCCGATTGGAGAATGAGAACACGTATTAGAGAATGTCATTGGGCAAGCAGAAGCTCAGATAGATTGAGATTTGTGACACTGCATGCATGGGCAGTTGGATTGGAGATGGGAGCTGGGAGATGGCTCTAAGACGGCATAGGCGGAGCGCAGGCACGACATGAAGACACACGTGGTGCTACTGTCTGTCTGTGGCCAGCCAGCCAGTCTGTCTGCGGCCAGCCAGCCAGTCTGTCTGTGGCCAGCCTGCCAGCTATGCGTAGGCAGCGAAAGCAAGCAAGAACATGTGGCAGCAAGGAAATCAATCTGCTGCGTCGGATTATACACCGAGAGGGCTTGCAGCTAGCTCGGCAAATATCTCCAGGAAATGGAGGGTGCCCCGCTAATCCTTTGGGGTCGGAATCAAAGGCCGACATTGTGTGGCGGACGACGCACTCTATTATTGAAATGGACGCGTGAAGCGATTACGAGGACTCAAAGACAGAGAGCGGTCGGCAGCGGCGCGCAGGCACGACATGTGAACACACGTACCACGCACCGCTACTGTCTGTCTATGGCGAGCCTGCCAGCTATGCGTAGGCAGCGAAAGCAAGCAAGAACATGTGGCAGCAAGGAAATCAATCTGCTGCGTCGGACTATACACCTAGAGGGCCTGCTGCTTGCTCGGTGAATATCTGGACGTAAAGGAAAGAGTGCTCCGCTAATCCTTTTTGGTCGGAATTAAAGGCCGACATTGCGCGATGGACGACGCAATCTATTATTGAAATGGACGATGAAGCGCTTAAGAGGACTCAAAGACAGAGAGCGCGGCGGCGGAGCGCAGGCACGACATGTTGACACACGTGGTGCTACTGTCTGTCTGTGGCCAGCCAGCCAGCCATACGTAGGCAGCGATCTGCAAGCCTTGACATGTGGCAGCAAGGGAATCAATCTGCTGCGTCGGATTTACCCCGAGAGGACTTGCTGCTTGCTCGGCAAATGTCTGGAGGGCAGGGAGGGCGCCCCGCTAAGCTCCTCCTTGTCGGATTCCAGGACCGACATTGTGCGATAGTAGACATCGCTTCGATACGAGGACGCGCATCAGGTATTCACAAAACGAAAGACTTCTCAAAGGGAAAGAAACACATGCGATACTGGAAACGCTGTGCGAATACATCATAAGCAAAAGAGAAGGGTTAGAAAGCAAAAAATCGAGTACATGTTTGAGACAGACATTCACCAGCCAAATGAGCATGTCTCTCCATCGCAACCATCAATCTGCTCAAGGTCTTTCTCATTACTGTACCCGCGTTTTCTTCGAGCCTTAAATACATTTGAAAATGGACAAACAACCTCCCCTGCTCCCTCCTTCCCACCTTTCCCCCTCCCTCGCTTCATTGCTTCGTTGGTGTGATGCCCCTCTTCTTTATCGCTCCCTCCCTTCCTCCCTCTCTTGTCCTACTCCTGGGTGAAGGTGGAGACGAAGACGTTGTAGTCCTCCAGGTTTAGAACCGCGTGCCACCACATGGAGGTAGAGCGACGCAAGATACGTGCTCGCATGTACAATCGCTTGTCTCGCCACCGCCGCAATCAGTTGCATGGTGAGCTGCGCAGCGATGTGAGTCGCATGCTGATCTACAAGAATATTATTGAAGATGCACCGGACATGATATGTGTCATCTCCCCCGACATTCAGAGCCAGGTGCTGTACATCAATAAGGCCGCTCGAGGCGTCCTTGTCACTGGGCCCGCGCAGCTGGTGGGGTCAAGCTTCTGGGACATCGTCCACACAGAAGATAAGATGGCGCTGTTCAGGGCTCTCACTACCGTCACTTTCTTCAAGTCGGCCGGAAAAGTAGAAAGGCTATGCTGTCTTGTCGTCACGAACAACCCCGGTGTATATATGTCTGTCCGGATGACGCTAGCAAATGGGATGCAGGGTATTGTCTGCGTAATGTGCAATGAAGATCATCTGTCTACCATTTCGCGCGTGTTGCCTGATAGAAGGCCCTCTGTTATGTAGGGCGGTCTCTTTTTGGTGGCACGATGATCAGATAATGGTGGGGAAAACGGGCTAAAGTAGATATGAGACTAGACTCTGAGTATAGAATGTAATCAAAGAAAGGATGCTTACATGTTCGCGACTGTGCCCTATTAAAAGGTATATTAATTAGTAACGTACTTTGATTCCCTTTCTCTTTATATTCTTGTAAGGATACTGCTGAAAACCCATTCAGAGCCAGGTGCTGTACACCAATAAGGCCGCTCGAGGCGTCCTTGTCACTTGTTCCCTTTATATTGGAAAGAGAAAGGAAACCATGAATATGCAGACCGTGTGATAAAGAAACCCAGAATCACAGCCAGTTCATCATGTTTCTCGAATTATGATGATCACTCTTGCATTAGTTGTTTATTTCTTCCATGTGCGCCAATAGGAATAGTTATATGTTGGTGGGTTGTGTGGGAATAAGGACGTGGAGCATGCTGAAAGAATCGTGTGTATTTGTTGTGGGAGTCATAGGAAAAGAGAAGGAGGGGGAAAGGAGAAAGTAAACGGGGACCATGTAGGCCAGGTGCCCACCTGAGGAATTACTTGTGTAATGGTGTGTGGTGTGTGAAGAAGCAGGGGAAGACCAAGAGAAGAAGAGTCCGTTTCGGGGGATTTTTTTTGTTTCTTTTTTGAGAAGTCAACAGAACCCAGGGGCAAACCTTCCAAAATGTTGCTACTTGCCGTCCCCGGTATTTGCCCACGGTCAACACTACATCGCGCTCTCGAGAGCGAGAGTAGGAAACCCCACCAACATCACCATGTTGATCACTCACCCTCCTCTGCATGGCCAGCCACCTCCCGCACTCGCCACATCCAATGTGGTCTAGAGTCCGGTTCTTTTTCTTTCTTTTGGGGGGATCTTTTAATAAATAATTATTATCATTAATACTTTAGATAATAATGATAATGGTTTAATGATGATTTATAAATAAAATTGCGAACAAATTTTTTTGAGTTCGTGGATTTGAGTCCAGCCATTTTGAATCTGTTACCATAAGTACATTGTATTTGTGTAAGAATATGGCGACAAACGATGTACTTGAGACAAATTCGTAGGAAAGCTTATCCTGAGCGCCTCGATCCTTCGTTGTTTAAGGCGGACATCCCCTTACCGGGGTTTGGGGCGACGCCCCGTAAATTTGCGCAAAACTTGGCTCACTTGTAGCAGATTTTACTCAGAAAGCTGATACCATACAATGTAATGTGGTACTGCGTAGAAAAGAGAGCGTATGTAGGAGAAGAGAAGCAAAGAAGGTATGCAAAGAGTCTTACCGCCGGGAAAAACTCGCAATCAAGAGCTCTGAGTCGCGTGTGACTTTTTCCCCCCTCTTGTCCCTGTTATATTAAATATACAATTTGTGTAATGTATATGTATTAAGTCCTTCCTTTTCCATTCCTTAAGTTTCCACATTTACTACTCCAATTACCCAGGTCATTTGAATGCCCATTCAGAAATCAGTTCTCGGCAAGGTTTTTTGATTTTCTATCGGGTTTTGTAGGGTACCCGGGAAATCAATACTCGATGCTTGTCTTAAGTGGGGATGAAGAATGTCAGTATATGTTATCGAGGGGCTGAAATGCCCAGGATGAGACTTCCTAAGGGACTTTGTCTTTATACTTTACTATCTCAGTAGCAGTTGACTGAAATGATTTAGGCATGTACCTGTATGTCGGGGTGGGATAGGTGCAGCTATCCGGGTGACCGAGCCTCTTTACAAAAGTTTCATGACAGGTTTTGCAAGGGTCGACGCCTATTGATTACTGCAATTCTTTAAGTAAAAGTCTGTCAGTGTGTAACACGTCATTCTTTGAATAAGGAGCGTGAATGACCAGATTTCCCGGAGCGGCGCACGCAAGAACCAATAATATAGCATTGCCTAGCTTAAGGATTTTCATGCTTCCAGCATCTCTCCAGATAAGCCTAGACATATTGCATACATACCACTTTTAAGTGATGGGGTAGTGGGACCCAACTTGCTAATGTCTGGCTGAAAGCTGTCACCCGGGCTTATGATCTGAGCTTTAGGGGTCAAAGTGGTGATCGACCTGTTAGAATCATCCCTTACCCCTATTTCACATTCGCCCGCCTGTATACACAAAACAGAGTTCACCCGATCTTCTACCGGTCCAATGGCTTTCACTACACGCCACACTCCTCTCATGGACTTTGGTCCCACGACAGATCAAGGGCAGAATCAGAATCAACGCGGCTGTCTGAATAAAATGAAACAGCAGCACAACAGTTTGTTGTCAATTCTCTTAGACGATAAAGAGGCACACGGTGGCGCTGTGGCCCTGTGCTGCCTGACAACACGCTTCGCCGGTGCTGACAAACTTCCCGACTCCCCGCCGACAAACTCCTCGTCTTGGGCCTCTTCTCTCTTAGCGGCGAGTCGCGGTACGTTGCTTGAAGTGAATCGGTGCCCAGGACTCCGTACCTACACTTCTATGCCTCTATGTACACATTTCCCCGATTTGCTTCAACTATTATCCCACGCCTCATACGCTCCCATGTAATATAGGCATACATGCACACAAAGCGCACAGAATCGTCTACATGCGCACCACTTACGTGTAGCAAATCTATTCACAAACACGTGCACTCACTCACATTTATACCTTTTTCCCCCTACATGCAGCCTTAGATCTTCAAAAGCAGGCGGTCCACAAATCATTGGAATCCTTTCTGACCCAGTACCAGCAACAGCTCCTCCCGTTCCCCATCCACCAGCACCCTATCCTCAAGTATAAGATAAGAAATTTACTCTCCGAGGCCTCGCCTTCCTTTCAAGCACAGCAGCAGCAGAACCAGCACCAGCAGCATCTCAAAAGAAGCCATCCACCACTGCAGCTTCACTATCCTCCGAAATGCCAAATACAACCGCCACTTAAGAAGCAGCATGTGATGACGTCAACCAAGTGCTTTTTAGTAAACGAGCTCGTGGAGGCTAAGCGCTACCCACCGATTGCACCGCTGAGTGAGGCCTCTTTGTCTCTGCAAGAGATTCGAACTGGTGTCATGGGTGTTTCGGTGGGATTGCTGCCTGGCAGATGCTCCGAGATCATGAGAAAGTACATTCCGGTAAGAGACATGAGAGAGATACGCTTTGCGTTTGCATGTCTGATAAAACCTCATGTGGCAACTCATTCTTTCTTTTCGTTCTCGTTCTTCCCGTTTAATAGAGCGCTGAAAAGCAGCGAAGAGCGTCGAAAGAGGACTTGTCGGGTCTAACTGCGGAGGAGAAGGTAGAGCGACGCAAGATACGTGCTCGCATGTACAATCGCTTGTCTCGCCACCGCCGCAATCAGTTGCATGGTGAGCTGCGCAGCGATGTGAGTCGCATGCTGATCTACAAGAATATTATTGAAGATGCACCGGACATGATATGTGTCATCTCCCCCGACATTCAGAGCCAGGTGCTGTACATCAATAAGGCCGCTCGAGGCGTCCTTGTCACTGGGCCCGCGCAGCTGGTGGGGTCAAGCTTCTGGGACATCGTCCACACAGAAGATAAGATGGCGCTGTTCAGGGCTCTCACTACCGTCACTTTCTTCAAGTCGGCCGGAAAAGTAGAAAGGCTATGCTGTCTTGTCGTCACGAACAACCCCGGTGTATATATGTCTGTCCGGATGACGCTAGCAAATGGGATGCAGGGTATTGTCTGCGTAATGTGCAATGAAGATCATCTGTCTACCATTTCGCGCGTGTTGCCTGATAGAAGGCCCTCTGTTATGTAGGGCGGTCTCTTTTTGGTGGCACGATGATCTCATAATGGTGGGGAAAACGGGCTAAAGTAGATATGAGACTAGACTCTGAGTATAGAATGTAATCAAAGAAAGGATGCTTACATGTTCGCGACTGTGCCCTATTAAAAGGTATATTAATTAGTAACGTACTTTGATTCCCTTTCCCTTGATATTCTTGTAAGGATACTGCTGAAAACCCTGCCATCGTGGCGGACATGTGGTCCGATCCGCAACTCTCCGGGGCAAGGCCCTCTGGCCACAGGAGGCTCTTCGACCATCAGAACAGTGCAATTCCGCTATACACAGACAATCAGCACGAAAACTGTCCAGGACCATCGCATTTAATTGGACCAACAATCATTGAAAACGGTCATATCATAAAAACAAACTGGCCAAGTATCGTCGATAGTCGTTGTGTAAGTCAATGGGTAGACCTTGGTGGTTTATTGTGATATTGTGACGCTTGCTACAGCGGTATTGGTCTATGCAAGCCCTTACGTAATTTCTGGCCACATCTCTTCGACTTTTCCCAATTGAGGGATGAGATAGCGTGGCACAGGCCTGGCACGGAAGACGGTCGGGTTAAAATCAGCAGGAAATGGATTGACCTGTGCTCGCGTCAACTCATTCACGCGTGCATTCATTATCAGATACAGATTGCTTTTCGGCATTGACCCTTACATTTCCATAGTGGAGGAGGACCGCCGTCTTGAGGAGACAACAAAGCATGAACCTATTGCCGCTGCATTAGGCAATACTTGCTCTTCCCGCCTTGGTGGCCGCGAGGTCATCTACAGATCTACACCCGGAGGTGTTCATGTAGCAACATCTGTCCCCGAAATCTCCTTTGTCTTGTAGTCAACATTTACCACGGTTGTAGAGCTTGGTGCTGTAGCACTTGTTTGACTTCAATGGCAATGAGCCAGGGCTCTGGAAGTTTATGGCCAGATGGTAGGCTGAATATCTGAGATTTAGCAATCCATCTTATAGTAATTCCTCGCTTCTATGCGGGGATGAAGAAATGGCTTGGTTGAATAGGGCCATGATGGGAGTTGGGCTTTAGGCGCACCTCTAAGTTACGGAAGGAAATAGCGTGGGGGGACTGTCCAAGTGAGGATAACGTCATAGAACGGGAAGACCCCGAAATAGCTTGTGAGACATGTACGACATTTCTAGAAGACTTTTACATGGGACTGCTCTTCCAATTTATTTCTTTTATTTTAGATCCTAAAAATTGCCCAACCCTCATCGTCAAAGGCCTTCTTTAGAAATCAGTCTCCTCTTTGAAACCTGGCCAGGTCTGACTTGACATTCGCCACCGAGACCCAAAATTTTTGGTGCAGCCATGCCTCTGCAGGGAATGTTTGATTCTGGTTCTTTAAATCAGAGCGGTCGTCGTAAAAGACATTTCCCTCAGAAAACAAAGATTCCTCTTCACTCCAGCCTCCCATAACCTCTGCACAAACACCGAGGGGGTTCATCATCAAGCGTACGAGCCCACCATCTTCCTCTTTCCAGCAATCAAAACACCGCTGCGCAGAGTAGCTCGTGGACCTAGCGGCTAAAAATGTATTTGTGATGTGTTGATGTGTTTGGCCCATTTGATGGTCAAAAATAAACCCTATTCAAAGAGCCATGAGGGCCTAAGAGAGTCCCAGGGATCAAGACGACGCCTAAAACATACATCGCCGCCATTCCCTACAAATACACAACAATGATCGCCGGCATCCTTTGACGGTATGCGACTGACAAAGCACATGCCCCCACTTCGACCGCCAGTCCACAAATGCAGCTCGGCGCAACATACTACAAAGGCCTGTAACTCATAAGGGCACCCTGTCAATACCATGCCTTCGCTCACTGACTGTATCAATCTCACCTTTCCAGCCACAAGCGGTGGTAGAAATGGAAAGATACCCTATAATATGTTTTCCCCCTCATTGCTTTTTTTCCTCAAGAACATCCCAAAATAATCACAGAAAGGGGGGAACACTCGGTATGTATATACAAGGCAACCCTTGGCCTCGATTGGGAAAAACATGTGGATATGTGCTTCGATCAAAAAAGCTAAACCTAACTCTCTAGATATATCTCATGAGATGTCACCATCAGTGCCTCAAGCTTCCAGATGGGGATTCGACGCAAAACTGCGGATCCATCGAATACACTGTAAGCAATTGTCACATTTCCTAGACGATCAATATCGAGTCCAAGCGAAAATTCAATGGGGGCCTCCGTAGATTCCAATTTGAAAGGGTACGTGCAGCGCTTCACCTCAAACGTTTCCGAATCCAATACCACTATGCGGTGGTAATACGTAGGGCCTGGTCCTCTATACCACGAGGTCCCGTGCGTGAGCAGCCAAATGTCATTTTTGTAGACAACCCCATTAGAAGACCCTCGTAGGTGACGAAAGCTTCGAGGCGTAGAAATCACCATGTTGAAGTTAATGGTGCCACTAAGCTTGTCCAGAGCTCCTATTCTCAAGGGGTGCCACTCGTAGATAAAGTAAAGCTCATTACAGCCTGGCCGTTGGAAGGCCACCCAATTTTTCTCATTGAAATGGTCAAAAGGGCTGGGAAACACGTGATCTAAGTGAATCGTCAGAGAATCTATATCCAAAATGCCCATTGCCAGTCGGGATCCTTCCCCTGCAGCCTTGGCATATTCCCAACTTGTCCAAATTATGCGAATCGTGCCATCGATCATCGCCAGCAACTTCGGATCCTCTGTTCCCAAGAAACGTGTTGGAGATTTTTCGTAACAGCCATCATGTACCCGAAGGATAGTACCTTCATCTGTGGCGTTCAAAAACAAGGCTGATGCACTCCGTAATATGCCCGAATCCTGGGCCTTAGGCAGAAAGTCCTTATACCATCTACCCTCGTGGTCGATGCGGTAGTTGAGGAGCCTGACCAAGATAAGGTACTCCATATTAGTATCCTGCTTGGGATACAGCCTGTTGCTGCTATCGGCACTATCGTATTTTTCTCGGCGACGGATCAGAGATGGAGTTGCGTAGTAAAAGGTACCGTTGTTATGGAATATACCTTCCCTGCGAAATAGCTCTTGAGAACAACCCAGAATTGCTCGTGTATTTGAAGTCATCTCCCAATGCACCTGCTCATGGGTCTCCGTAGACACTTCGTCATCGTCCATGATGGCCTGAAGCGATGCAAGCTTGGCCAGATATTCATCAGGGAATTGCCGCGGCCACAGCTTTGATTCATCTATCACGCGTAATTTGTCGAGAATCTTATGTTCTGAAACGCTAAATGGGTGTCTAGAAGCTGCGCAACAGGCAGCGTAGTAGAAGGTTTGACTTGATAGTCCTTCTTGATCTAGACCATCGAGAAACTCGGCCACGTGGAACATAGGCTCTGCTCGGGGATGGACCTCAAAGGCCTTTTGGGCATAGTGTATGGCTGCCTTTGTATTATTGAGTGCCATATGGCATTGTGATAATTTATGAAGGCTGCGATACAAATATTTCTGGTAATTAAGTTTTATGGCTGCCTTTTGAGCTTCGTGGTATAGAAGCACTGCCTTTTGATAATCGCGGCTTGCGTAGGACGTGTCTGCCGAGTCCAGCAATTTATCGACGCGCCTTAGTGTCAAGCTTTCGCGGTGATATCCCAAGAATGTCCCTCTGGAAAACGAATTTTGCTTTTTTAGCTGCAAAGTTAAAGTGTGCAATATCCTGTGCACAACGGCGACGTAAATGCCGCTTGAAGCCAAGAACAAAATGGCGAGATATGCACTCGCTCTGCGATGCTGCAATTTGGTCCTCAAAGAAGAGTGCACCCGTTTATAAATTCCATGCGACATTTATCTCCGTGCTCCTGGCGCGGGGGTTGAAGGCTATGAGATGGGAGGGAAATGGATGGCTGTAATTGCTTTTGTCAGAAGTCATAAATCACGCCTGCACCATGCATAGCTGAAAAGGCAGACCACATTTCTTAGTCGGGCTCCTCTTTTATTGGCAGTCTATCTCTCTAGGTGTAGCGTGCTCAACACTTTTCTAACTTTGAAATTAATATTCACCTTGTCATTTTTGTTTATTTGGAATTGGACGCCTGGTGATGAAGGGCAACCAGCGTCTATCCAGGCATAAGCGTGTATCCTTTTGGTTGCCCATTGGTTTGGGTTAAGCAGACTAAAGCCTAAGCATAGACCATGCTATTTCGACAAAAATGAAAAGAGATGCATGTTGGCTAACGACTTTTCCGCAAAATTGATGGCCGAATAAATCAGGGAAGGAGTATTACGACGCCCCTCTTCCATGACGGTGACGAAATATGTCAAAAACATCATGTCCGCCTTACAATTAAATGTACACTGGGTGAGGAAGAAGGTCACAAGTACATAGATGGAGATGAAAAATGAGGGATATGTAGAGATTATGAAATATAATTTGTTGGATTACGGCGATAGGAGAAAGATGGGGTGACGAGGGAGAGAGTGAAGAGAGCACGTCTAGCCACACACATAATTTCATACATGTAGGGTAGAGAGAGTGAATAGACAGCTGTCGTGGTATTCATTCTTGAGGCTGGCAAACATGACCAGCGTCTTACGAGCCGTGGGACGGGTACTACCTTCTCAGTGATGGTGAGTTAGGTATTCAAGCGTCTCAGATCGGGCTGGTTAAGGGAGACTACTGGCTGGGGGGTCCTGCAGGAGGTGCCGATCATGGGCCTCGGGTGCCACAGAATCTATCGGTGCTGTATGAGCATCAGGTATCACGGGCGCCACGGGTGTGGCAGGTGCAACAGGTGCCAAGGCTGGTACAAGGGCCATTGAAGCAATAGGTGCCATAGGCGCTAAGGGTGGAGCCACTGAAATAGGTGCAAGAGGTGTCACGAGGGCCGCGAATGGGCGCTACGAGATCAAAAGGTGCCACGGGTGTAAGGGCCTCTACCGGTGCTATGGGTACCACTGATGCCACGGATGCTACGAGGGCACTTATGCAGCAGGTGTTACAGGTTATTACAGGCGATATCGGGGTTATGGGTGCCAAGGTGGCTACCGGTTTGACAGATGCCACAAGCGCCACAGAAGCTACCGATGATACGAGAGCAACTAGAGCCATCGATGCTACGGGGACCATCGGGGCAATAGGTACCACGGGTACCGCGGGGTCTAAGGAGGGTCACGGACTCCAGGGACTGGAAACGTGAAAATATTGTGTATGTGCATCAGATCTAAACCTGAACTTGCTCTTTGCTTTTGGGAGGACTTTCGATTGATGCTCTTTGCTTTGAGAGGACTTTGGGATCGATTTCCACACACACACATTTTTGTCTGTCTGTCTATTGCGCGCTCAAATCGATGGTTTTCCGCATTCTTCTCTCCCCACAAACGACCGACGCACTTGCATGTTTAGCAACATACATGAAGAAAAATACAATGTTCAAGACTCCATAGTAGTCTTTGTGACGTCATCCAGTGTTTGGTGTGGTTTTGAGCTTCCAGTCCCTCAATTTAGAGTGCTCCGCGGCCCGCGGGTCCACAAATAATCACTTCCCCTCCAGCTCCCTTCGAGTCAATCTCCTCTTCCCTCAACCCCTCACAAATGAACTAAGCATTATAAGAGCGCACACCCATTTGCTGACCATGCACTGAGTAGTGTAGCTGCATTCTTTGCCCTTATCTATGTTTATTGAGGGATGGAGAGGAGGGAGGAGGGTGATATTGATGATGACGCATTCAAATTATGCGCATTGGCTATGGGCCTTCACAAGACACAACACACGCCTTGCATCTTTCCCCTCGCGTAATCCAGACGTGGTGGCGTGGGGATCGTGGATGGAGGTTCCGTAAGGATCGTGGACGGTTGTTTCATGGGGATCGGTGTTCATGTGTCGCGCCCTTTTTCTGCTTGCCTTTGGCATCACACTCGCCCTCGCGGCAGCTCAGCCAACGTTGACCCTAACCTCCATCAAGGCTGTCGACGTGGTCAGGGCGAGCAAAGACCAATGAAGTATTAAGGGCTACCTCAACGAGCCCGACAAGAATTATGTCCTGGCCATTGGTGGGCTCGTTGAGGTAGCCCTTAATACTTCATTGGTCTTTGCTCGCCCTGACCACGTCGACAGCCTTGATGGAGGTTAGGGTCAACGTTGGCTGAGCTGCCGCGAGGGCGAGTGTGATGCCAAAGGCAAGCAGAAAAAGGGCGCGACACATGATGTTCCCGGGGAAAGCGCGTTTGCTGTAATAGTGTGAGGTGTAGATGAGAAGTAGACGAAGGGTTTGTATGCCTATCTATCGGCAGTTTCCCAGAAAATTAGACATTAATCAGAAATATGTGCAGCGATCAGAGTTTACTGAGGAAGTACAATGAAGAACAAGGTGCGAAAGTAGTATCAAGGCGCTCTTCTCCTCGACCCATGCACCATACATCTTAGTGGTGTAGTATGGTGTCGCAGGCTCAAGGCAACCTTTAGCAGCGGACTGTAGGAAACACACGGGGGCGTGATAGACAGAAGGAGGCAAACAGGTACACAATCGTCTCATGGGCTTCGGATCTCACACATCAACGCCGGCAAGCGCCACGTAAGCAAGCACCCTTTGGCGCCATACACAAGTATTCATGGTCGCAGGGCCTCAACTAGAGGAAAAGCATCGTAATACAAGAAAGAAGAAAGGTTGTTTCCACAAAACAAACTCCTCACAATGGAATGGAAGAACGCGGAAGACCCCGACGCGTCGCCGCTGACCATAGAAATGTGGGTCGCATCATTTGTACAGGCCGGCTACTATTGGATGTCCGCCAGTAATAACTCTGACATAACCCTGACTGTTGTAATAATGATAATATATTGCATCGTAAATTTGTATGGGCGGCGTTGCCAAGCTTCATTGCTGCATCCGCCATGGTAACTGACCGCAATGGCGACTGCTGAAAACTGGGTGAGTGAAAGAGATAATTTGATTGAGGAAGATGAAGGGGAGGAGAAGAGAAATGGAGGGAGGGAAGGAGAAGGGGCAGGAGGAGGGCGAAGGGGCAGAAGGGGGGGAGGGAGGGATGAATGGACATAGTCGACTGGTATAGAATCGGTGGGAAAGGAAGGAAGGGAGGGAGGGAGGGAGAGAGGGAGAGAGGGAGGGAGAAAGGGAGGGAGGGCCAACTGCTGGCTCGCAGGGTGATGATGAATATGTGAAACCAATGTAGGGATAGAGCGACATGACTGGTGTCAATCTCGAATTGGGATGAATTTACATGGGGGTGGGTAAGCTAAGAGTCTGCAGTCAACGCATTCTTAAAGCGAAATCATCGACCGAATACCGTTAAAAGAGATCAAGGCTTGTGACCCCCCACCGAGGTGATTTTACATCCGCCCAACAACATGGTAATTTGTGATTTAATGACACTCAGGTGTATTTGCTTCTTTTCTTTCTTATCGTCTCGTTTCTTTGAAAGAGGAGGCAGCTATTCCTACACACACACGGAGGAGAAACAGACACAGACACAGACACAGACACAGGGAAAATCACACCCCATCTGGAGTGGAGTAGAGGCCAGGCCGCACACGGCTCATTGTAGTTGTATACGTTCACATCAGCACAGATGAATACAACGAAACACACACACACACACACACACACACACACACACACACACACACACACACACACACAGACACACACAGACACACACACAAACAGATTGCATACACCAGATGGCCCATCACTCCTTCTCAATCATGACCGCGACATGATGCATCTCAAACCCGTTTCTTCCCACAAGGGAGCGGGACCAGGCCAAGGTATGTGGTTACCTGACAAGCACCTCCAAGATATCTGGGAAACCCATGTCGGGGCCGTTGAAGTTAAACGGAAGCTCGAGGACGGTACCAGAGGGGATGCCCCTCCCAACGCGCACCTTGTAGGTGATCTTGTACTCCCTGTTCAATGTCAGGCCGTCCTGTGGGAGCTCGAAGATGGCGACGTCGCCTTCGTCGGTCGAGGTAATGTTCGCAGACTCCCTGTTAGGGATGAGTCAAATAGAGGAGAGAAAGAGAGGGGAGGAGGCATTAAGATTCGATGTAGGGCTGAACAAGGAGAGATTACAATTAATATACCTCCCTTCCACCCCCCCTTCTTCCCTCTCGTCCCTCCTGTCTCACTCACTTAGGCCTCCACGTATTGGGGAAGATCTTGGCCGACTTGATGGTGACCCCGAGGTCATTCGCGTGCTTGTCCGCCTTGCTCGTCTTGTTGTGTTTTGTTTTGTTAGCATTGGACTGGGGTGTAAAGTTGCTTTCAAAATTCCAATCAGAAAAATTCCCGGCAGTCGAGAGCTGTGGGGAGGTCGGTGGATGGAGACAGGGAGTGTTGGGAGGGAAAGGAAGGGAAGGAAAGAAACGAAGGAGTAAGATTCACCTATACGTCCTCAGACGATGAGAAAGAAAAACGCGTCGAGTCGTCTGTGAGCATGCCAAGCGGCCCGGCACCGAATCTGCTCGGGCAAGCCCTCTCTCCCTTCCTCTCCTTCCTCTACCTTCTTCTTTCAACGTACCCCAGCCTGGATAGGAGGGTCCTGAGTAGCAAGACGGCGGCCGTTAAAGTTCTCGACCACAAAGCTCTGGGTGACCGTCACGATCCTACCCTTCTTCACCACCAGGGGCTTGGCGTAGGTTTGGACAATGCCGTCGGCGCTGACAGCGGACTGTAAGATAAGGGAGGAAGGATAGAGCAAGAAAGAGAGGAGGGGGGGAGGTATTGTATAGCATGAACGCGACGTCGATTTATGGGGCAGGGACTGGAATTGGAATTGGATGCTTGTGTAGATGTGTCAAAACTTACCATGGTGGAGAAGAGGGCGACGCCGGCCAGGAGGGCGGAGGAGACAGTCAACTTCATGTTTCTTTGAAGAGAGGGTGGGGGCTGTGTATGTGAGGTGTCGTGGAGTGTGAAAGGATGATGAGTGACTGTGTATTTGTATGCTTGTGATTGCTTGTGTATGCCTCTTGTCTGGTAAAAGGTGGGAGGGAGGAGGGCGGAAATCGTAGAATGGATCACCGCCTGTGCTTGTGGTAGGATGTGTGTGGCTAGTGTCGAGGGGCACTTCTCCTCAGCCTCTGCGCGATGTGACCAACAGTTGGTGTAAGATGATCGCTGCAGGCACAACTCAATCGATCGTTGAGTGTGGGTTATAAGAGACAGAAGGGACTGGCAGAGACAGCAGGGGGTGAACAGGTGCAATCGCCACATGGGCCTCGAACGCCACGCATCACCGTCGCCACACGCTTGTTGACACTTGTTGGCGCCATGTATGGTGTGTACACACTGTGTGATACGGCCGCAGGGCCTCAACTAGAGCAAGAGCATCGTGATACAAGGGAGAAGAAAGATCGTTCTGGTTTCACAAACACTATGGAAGGTGACAAGGGAGGAAGCCCGGAAGCGCCGCAGGTGGCGAGAGGAAGGTGTCGCATCCCTCGCGTGGGCGCCAGCCTTCGGATGTCCCTCTAACCTTGGACACCACAAACACAATAGACAAAGAGGAAGGATATACACAAGAAGAAGGTGGAGAAGAAAACAAACAAACAAACACAATATACAAACAAACGAGTGGGACATGAACTGTGGTTTTTGTTTCCTTCGTCGGTGTTTTTTTTTGGGGCAGCAATGAAAATCGTGGTTTGTGGTTTCCGGTTGGTGGTGTTTTTGGTTTTTTTTTTTTTTTTCAAAAAACCGAGGGCGGAGGCCAAAAGTTTCAAAACAATAAGTCAAGACTCTTGATCGGGTCGAAACCTGACAGGGAACGCCAATAGACACAAATCGTGACGATGCCACCCTGACTTTTCTTGTTTCCCTAGAATGCACTTCAGAGAGGTATAGGTGTCGGGAAATCGGGAGGGGAGAGAGGAAGGAAAGGCGAGGATTGACACTGGATCCGAAATTGCTATATTACCACCCGGTCGGTCCGGGGTGGTAGAGCGCCTGAGTGCTCCTTCACTCTTTTCTCTTCTTCTCTGTCTTCTCCTTTCCCCTTCCTGTCTCGTCTAGAGCATGTCTTGTACCTGATATCCCCTGAGTCCCTGGTGGACCCGGTTACCAGACTGGACGCGGGATGACGTCCTTCAAGATGGGTCTGCTAGGTGCCCACCAATGGCCAGGACATAATTCTTGTCGGGCTCGTTGAGGTAGCCCTTAATACTTCATTGGTTTTTGCTCGCCCTGACCACGTCGACAGCCTTGATGGAGGTTAGGGTCAACGTTGGCTGAGCTGCCGCGAGGGCGAGTGTGATGCCAAAGGCAAGCAGAAAAAGGGCGCGACACATGATGTTCCCGGGGAAAGCGCGTTTGCTGTAATAGTGTGAGGTGTAGATGAGAAGTAGACGAAGGGTTTGTATGCCTATCTATCGGCAGTTTCCCAGAAAATTAGACATTAATCAGAAATATGTGCAGCGATCAGAGTTTACTGAGGAAGTACAATGAAGAACAAGGTGCGAAAGTAGTATCAAGGCGCTCTTCTCCTCGACCCATGCACCATACATCTTAGTGGTGTAGTATGGTGTCGCAGGCTCAAGGCAACCTTTAGCAGCGGACTGTAGGAAACACACGGGGGCGTGATAGACAGAAGGAGGCAAACAGGTACACAATCGTCTCATGGGCTTCGGATCTCACACATCAACGCCGGCAAGCGCCACGTAAGCAAGCACCCTTTGGCGCCATACACAAGTATTCATGGTCGCAGGGCCTCAACTAGAGGAAAAGCATCGTAATACAAGAAAGAAGAAAGGTTGTTTCCACAAAACAAACTCCTCACAATGGAATGGAAGAACGCGGAAGACCCCGACGCGTCGCCGCTGACCATAGAAATGTGGGTCGCATCATTTGTACAGGCCGGCTACTATTGGATGTCTGCCAGTAATAACTCTAACATAACCCTGACTGTTGTAATAATGATAATATATTGCATCGTAAATTTGTATGGGCGGCGTTGCCAAGCTTCATTGCTGCATCCGCCATGACCGCAATGGCGACAGCTGAAAACTGGGTGAGTGAAAGAGATAATTTGATTGAGGAAGATGAAGGGGAGGAGAAGAGGAATGGAGGGAGGGAAGGAGAAGGGGCAGGAGGAGGGCGAAGGGGCAGAAGGGGGGGAGGGAGGGATGAATGGACATAGTCGACTGGTATAGAATCGGTGGGAAAGGAAGGAAGGGAGGGAGGGAGGGAGAGAGGGAGAGAGGGAGGGAGAAAGGGAGGGAGGGCCAACTGCTGGCTCGCAGGGTGATGATGAATATGTGAAACCAATGTAGGGATAGAGCGACATGACTGGTGTCAATCTCGAATTGGGATGAATTTACATGGGGGTGGGTAAGCTAAGAGTCTGCAGTCAACGCATTCTTAAAGCGAAATCATCGACCGAATACCGTTGAAAGAGATCAAGGCTTGTGACCCCCCACCGAGGTGATTTTACATCCGCCCAACAACATGGTAATTTGTGATTTAATGACACTCAGGTGTATTTGCTTCTTTTCTTTCTTATCGTCTCGTTTCTTTGAAAGAGGAGGCAGCTATTCCTACACACACACGGAGGAGAAACAGACACAGACACAGACACAGACACAGGGAAAATCACACCCCATCTGGAGTGGAGTAGAGGCCAGGCCGCACACGGCTCATTGTAGTTGTATACGTTCACATCAGCACAGATGAATACAACGAAACACACACACACACACACACACACACACACACACACACACACACACACACACACACACACACACACACACACACACACAAACAGATTGCATACACCAGGTGGCCCATCACTCCTTCTTATGACCACGACATGATGCATCTCAAACCCGTTTCTTCCCACAAGGGAGCGGGACCAGGCCAAGGTATGTGGTTACCTGACAAGCACCTCCAAGATATCTGGGAAACCCATGTCGGGGCCGTTGAAGTTAAACGGAAGCTCGAGGACGGTACCAGAGGGGATGCCCCTCCCAACGCGCACCTTGTAGGTGATCTTGTACTCCCTGTTCAATGTCAGGCCGTCCTGTGGGAGCTCGAAGATGGCGACGTCGCCTTCGTCGGTCGAGGTAATGTTCGCAGACTCCCTGTTAGGGACGAGTCAAATAGAGGAGAGAAAGAGAGGGGAGGAGGCATTAAGATTCGATGTAGGGCTGAACAAGGAGAGATTACAATTAATATACCTCCCTTCCCCCCCTCCTTCTTCCCTCTCCTCCCGCCTGTCTTACTCACTTAGGCCTCCACGTATTGGGGAAGATCTTGGCCGACTTGATGGTGACCCCGAGGTCATTCGCGTGCTTGTCCGCCTTGCTCGTCTTGTTGTGTTTTATTTTGTCAGCATTGGAGAGGGGTGTAAAGTCGCTGTCGAAGTTCCAATCAGAAAAATTCCCGGCAGTCGAGAGCTTTGGAGAGGTTGGTGGATGGAGACAGGGAGTGTTGGGAGGGAAAGGAAGGGAAGGAAAGAAAGAAGGAGTGAGATTCACCTATATTTGTAAGGGCGACGAGAAAGAAAAACGCGTCGAGTCGTTTGTGAGCATGCCAAGCGGCCCGGCACCGAATCTGCTCGGGCAAGCCCTCTCTCCCTTCCTCTCCTTCCTCTACCTTCTTCTTTCAACGTACCCCAGCCTGGATAGGAGGGTCCTGAGTAGCAAGACGGCGGCCGTTAAAGTTCTCGACCACAAAGCTCTGGGTGACCGTCACGATCCTACCCTTCTTCACCACCAGGGGCTTGGCGTAGGTTTGGACAATGCCGTCGGCGCTGACAGCGGACTGTAAGATAAGGGAGGAAGGATAGAGCAAGAAAGAGAGGAGGGGGGGAGGTATTGTATAGCATGAACGCGACGTCGATTTATGGGGCAGGGACTGGAATTAGAATTGGATGCTTGTGTAGATGTGTCAAAACTTACCATGGTGGAGAAGAGGGCGACGCCGGCCAGGAGGGCGGAGGAGACAGTCAACTTCATGTTTCTTTGAAGAGAGGGTGGGGGCTGTGTATGTGAGGTGTCGTGGAGTGTGAAAGGATGATGAGTGAATGTGTATTTGTATGCTTGTGATTGCTTGTGTATGCCTCTTGTCTGGTAAAAGGTGGGAGGGAGGAGGGCGGAAATCGTAGAATGGATCACCGCCTGTGCTTGTGGTAGGATGTGTGTGGCTAGTGTCGAGGGGCACTTCTCCTCAGCCTCTGCGCGATGTGACCAACAGTTGGTGTAAGATGATCGCTGCAGGCACAACTCAATCGATCGTTGAGTGTTGGTTGTAAGAGACAGAAGGGACTGGCAGAGACAGCAGGGGGTGAACAGGTGCAATCGCCACATGGGCCTCGAACGCCACGCATCACCGTCGCCACACGCTTGTTAACACTTGTTGGCGCCATGTACGGTGTGTACACACTGTGTGATACGGCCGCAGGGCCTCAACTAGAGCAAGAGCATCGTGATACAAGGGAGAAGAAAGATCGTTCTGGTTTCACAAACACTATGGAAGGTGACAAGGGAGGAAGCCCGGAAGCGCCGCAGGTGGCGAGAGGAAGGTGTCGCATCCCTCGCGTGGGCGCCAGCCTTCGGATGTCCCTCTAACCTTGGACACCACAAACACAATGGACAAAGAGAAAGGATATACACAAGAAGAAGGTGGAGAAAACAAACAAACAAACACAATATACAAACAAACGAGTGAGACATGAACTGTGGTTTTTGTTTCCTTCGTCGGTGTTTTTTTTTGGGGCAGCAATGAAAATCGTGGTTTGTGGTTTCCGGTTGGTGGTGTTTTTGGTTTTTGTTTTTTTTCCAAAAAACCGAGGGCGGAGGCCAAAAGTTTCAAAACAATAAGTCAAGACTCTTGATTGGGTCGAAAACTGGCAGGGAACGCCATTAGACACAAATCGTGACGATGCCACCCTGACTTTTCTTGTTTCCCTAGAATGCACTTCAGAGAGGCATAGGTGTCGGGAAATCGGGAGGGGAGAGAGGAAGGAAAGGCGAGGATTGACACTGGATCCGAAATTGCTATATTACCACCCGGTCGGTCCGGGGTGGTAGAGCGCCTGAGTGCTCCTTCACTCTTTTCTCTTCTTCTCTGTCTTCTCCTTTCCCCTTCCTGTCTCGTCTAGAGCATGTCTTGTACCTGATATCCCCTGAGTCCCTGGTGGACCCGTTTATCAGACTGGACGCGGGATGACGTCCTTCAAGATGGGTCTAGCTTAGCTCCCAGGTCTGCTAGGTGCCCACCCCCGGGAGGAAGGGAGGGAGGGAGGAGAGAAGGGAGGGGGATAGTTGGGGTTTGAGGAGAGAGGAGGAGGAGTTCAAAGAGAGGATGGGGTTGGAGAAAACGATCATTTGAATGCTCACGGAGTACCATGGTTTCAATTAATGAAAGCAAATTAAACAAATGAAGATGCAGCTCGCTGGTACGATTGCTTTCATGTCTACCTACTTTTCTTTTTGGTTCGTTTGTGATCCTTCTCCACACGTACAAGTCTTTGTCCTCCGATCGTTCCCTTCCCCCGCCTCGATTTTTCTAGCCCACTTTCCCCCCTCTTGAAGCTGCAGCTGCAGCCGGAACAGAGGGCTCAAGGAAGGAGAAATTGTTGGTGACTTTGCCGCGCAAGTGATCGGCAAACAGGATAGGCGAGTAAACCTGCCCTTGGGCTAAGGACAGGAGGGAGGACAGGGCGAGGGGGAAGAGGAAATGGATAAGCATAGATAGGGTGGACGACGTTTCCCCCTCTTTTTTCTTTTCCCTTCTCTTATCATTTGTCCTTCTGTTTCCTGTGAGCCAAGAAAGACACGTGGCTCGAGAAAGGAAAGGAGGAGGAAGCAGGATGGAGAGTGAAAGAAAAGGGCACGGATGGAGGATAGAGAACGAAAGAGAAGTGTCTGCAGTCAACGCATTCTTAAAGCGAAATCATCGACCGAATACCGTTGAAAGAGATCAAGGCTTGTGACCCCCCACCGAGGTGATTTTACATCCGCCCAACAACATGGTAATTTGTGATTTAATGACACTCAGGTGTATTTGCTTCTTTTCTTTCTTATCGTCTCGTTTCTTTGAAAGAGGAGGCAGCTATTCCTACACACACACGGAGGAGAAACAGACACAGACACAGGCACAGACACAGGGAAAATCACACCCCATCTGGAGTGGAGTAGAGGCCAGGCCGCACACGGCTCATTGTAGTTGTATACGTTCACATCAGCACAGATGAATACAACGAAACACACACACACACACACACACACACACACACACACACACACACACACACACACACACACACAAACAGATTGCATACACCAGGTGGCCCATCACTCCTTCTTATGACCACGACATGATGCATCTCAAACCCGTTTCTTCCCACAAGGGAGCGGGACCAGGCCAAGGCATGTGGTTACCTGACAAGCACCTCCAAGATATCTGGGAAACCCATGTCGGGGCCGTTGAAGTTAAACGGAAGCTCGAGGACGGTACCAGAGGGGATGCCCCTCCCAACGCGCACCTTGTAGGTGATCTTGTACTCCCTGTTCAATGTCAGGCCGTCCTGTGGGAGCTCGAAGATGGCGACGTCGCCTTCGTCGGTCGAGGTAATGTTCGCAGACTCCCTGTTAGGGACGAGTCAAATAGAGGAGAGAAAGAGAGGGGAGGAGGCATTAAGATTCGATGTAGGGCTGAACAAGGAGAGATTCCAATTAATATACCTCCCTTCCCCCCCTCCTTCTTCCCTCTCCTCCCGCCTGTCTTACTCACTTAGGCCTCCACGTATTGGGGAAGATCTTGGCCGACTTGATGGTGACCCCGAGGTCATTCGCGTGCTTGTCCGCCTTGCTCGTCTTGTTGTGTTTTATTTTGTCAGCATTGGAGAGGGGTGTAAAGTCGCTGTCGAAGTTCCAATCAGAAAAATTCCCGGCAGTCGAGAGCTTTGGAGAGGTTGGTGGATGGAGACAGGGAGTGTTGGGAGGGAAAGGAAGGGAAGGAAAGAAAGAAGGAGTGAGATTCACCTATATTTGTAAGGGCGACGAGAAAGAAAAACGCGTCGAGTCGTTTGTGAGCATGCCAAGCGGCCCGGCACCGAATCTGCTCGGGCAAGCCCTCTCTCCCTTCCTCTCCTTCCTCTACCTTCTTCTTTCAACGTACCCCAGCCTGGATAGGAGGGTCCTGAGTAGCAAGACGGCGGCCGTTAAAGTTCTCGACCACAAAGCTCTGGGTGACCGTCACGATCCTACCCTTCTTCACCACCAGGGGCTTGGCGTAGGTTTGGACAATGCCGTCGGCGCTGACAGCGGACTGTAAGATAAGGGAGGAAGGATAGAGCAAGAAAGAGAGGAGGGGGGGAGGTATTGTATAGCATGAACGCGACGTCGATTTATGGGGCAGGGACTGGAATTGGAATTGGATGCTTGTGTAGATGTGTCAAAACTTACCATGGTGGAGAAGAGGGCGACGCCGGCCAGGAGGGCGGAGGAGACAGTCAACTTCATGTTTCTTTGAAGAGAGGGTGGGGGCTGTGTATGTGAGGTGTCGTGGAGTGTGAAAGGATGATGAGTGAATGTGTATTTGTATGCTTGTGATTGCTTGTGTATGCCTCTTGTCCGCTCGTTCGTGTGGCCCCTCGCTTATACATCAGAATTATCGTTCCATAAACGCGGGCAATAAATAGGAAAAGGTGAAGAAACATCCGAAAGTGCTAGATATTTGCGGATTTTTCGTCATCAAGCTCATGTTTTGGTTCGATTTTGTGCAAGAAGGCCCATGATATAGAAACGCCTCCTGAGCGTTTGGACCCCTCAATTCGAAGTCCAATATATATATATATATATGTGTGTGTGTGTGTAATCATTTCGAACAAAGGCTCCTCGGTGACGTTTGTATAATTGGGTGTCCGTCCCACAAAGTCCACTACAAAAAAAATGGCAAGAAATAAATGGCACACACGCACACACAGAGAGAGAGCTACACCTCGAGGAAGAAACAAACAAATACGTAAAACTAACGAGCCATCTGTCAGAGGAGGGAGCATTGGAAAAGGCAAAACGGAGTATTAAACTATAGTATGACTTTCTTTCATTCTTTAATGAGCGTTGTAGATAAATGCTGACTTTCGGCTTAGCGGGTGGTTGCTTCATAGAAACTTGAAGCATTCGATTTCGCGCAATCTCTCAACCCGCAAATTTCGATTTAGCGGGACCTCTCCTAGTTTTCGATTTGTGATTTTTTAACCAAAAACCATAAACCGAAATTACATTTTTTCCACAAAAACAAAAACAAAACAAGAACAAAAACAAAAAAAGAACACTTCTCGAAATTTCATTATTTGTTTTGTGTGTTTGTTTGTTTCCTCCACTGTCTCTTTGCGTGTGTCATTTTTTCCTGTCTATTGTATTTATGGTAGCTTTTGTCGGGTGGACCCCTAAAGATAAAAGGCCATGGCGAATAGTGCGACGCATCTTTTTCTTGCCAGCAGCGGCGCCCTACTTGGTTTCCTAGGACCCGCTCCCAAAGACTACGCGTACCTGCGGCGACCATACTGCACCAACAAAATGAATGATATAGGGTCCAAGAAGAAGCCGGCCTTGACATGGTGCGCCTACCCTTGTGAATTTTAACACTACAGGCAGAGGCGGTGACCTTGTCTGCGATATCCGCCCCCCTCCCTTCCACCTTTTGCCTTGACACCAGACAAGCCGCATACACAAGCATATTTAAATGCGTGCACATAATCATTCGCTCATTATCCTTTCACACCCCACGACACCTCACACCCACAGCAACCTCTTTCTCTTCAACAACCATGAAGATGACTGCCTCCTCTATCCTCCTGGCCGGCGTTGTCCTCTTTTCCGCCATGGTAAGTTCCGACACGCCCATGTAAACATGCATGAATGCAAGTGCCTATCCCATAAATCGAGCTCGCGCTCTCATTCTCTCATGTCTCCCTCCTCGTCTCTTACAGTCTGCTGTCATGGTCCAAGCTCAAGTTCTAGCAAATCCTCCAGGAATCGACGATTGTGGCAACGTAAACCTTGAGCTCGTCCTCCTCGTTGACGTCTCGGGTAGCATTGTCGAAGATGAGTTTAACCTTCAGAGGCAAGGGTATGTGAATGCCTTTAACAATCCAAGTGTACAGAACAACATCGCCAGTCAACCCGATGGAGTAGCCGTTACATTGGTGTACTGGTCAAGTACTGATCGACAACAACAAGTAGTGAGGTGGACCAAGCTTACAGATGCCCAGTCGAGTGGAGAATTTGCCGCTGCGATTAATAATGCGAGCCGTCCATTTGAAGGCGGTACAGCAACCTCATTTGCCATCAACTTTACAGTCAATAGTGTCTTTCCTGCAAGCGGCTGTACCACAAACAGTAAAGTCATTGATATCTCAACAGATGGAGTACAGAACCAACCAGACGAGTCTGCTGAGACTAATCTGCTTTTACAAGCAGCCCGAGATAATGCTCAAGACCAGAATATTTCAATAAATGCGCTTGTCATCTTGGGAGGCGGTGGAGCGGGTACTCCCATAACTGCTCAATATGCACAGGATAACATTGTTACTTCAGGCGGCAGAGTTTTTGTGGCTTCAGGTTTTGGTGACTTTACATCCGCTGTTCTAGAAAAGATTCTTTTCGAACTAGAGCCGATCCCCGGTCCCACGGGTCCCACGGGTCCCACGGGTCCCACGGGTCCCACGGGTCCCACAGGTCCCACGGGGCCTACGGGGGCTACGGGTCCCACGGGTCCCACGGGGGCTACGGGTGCTACCGGGGCTACGGGTGCTACTGGTGCTACCGGGGCTACAGGCGCCACGGGCGTTACTGGTCCCACGGGGGCCACGGGCATTACAGGCGCGACCGGCCCTACCGGTGCCACAGGTGCCACAGGTGCAACAGGTGCTACTGGTGCAACGGGGGCTACTGGCGCCACAGGCGCAACGGGGCCTACGGGGGCTACGGGTGCTACTGGTCCCACGGGGGCCACGGGCATTACAGGCGCGACCGGCCCTACCGGTGCCACAGGTGCCACAGGTGCAACAGGTGCTACTGGTGCAACGGGGGCTACTGGCGCCACAGGTGCAACGGGGCCTACGGGGGCTACGGGTGCTACTGGTCCCACGGGGGCCACGGGCATTACAGGCGCGACCGGCCCTACCGGTGCCACAGGTGCCACAGGTGCAACAGGTGCTACTGGTGCAACGGGGGCTACTGGCGCCACAGGCGCAACGGGGCCTACGGGGGCTACGGGTGCTACTGGTCCCACGGGGGCCACGGGCATTACAGGCGCGACCGGCCCTACCGGTGCCACAGGTGCCACAGGTGCAACAGGTGCTACTGGTGCAACGGGGGCTACTGGCGCCACAGGCGCAACGGGGCCTACGGGGGCTACGGGTGCTACTGGTCCCACGGGGGCCACGGGCATTACAGGCGCGACCGGCCCTACCGGTGCCACAGGTGCCACAGGTGCAACAGGGGCTACTGGTGCAACGGGGGCTACTGGCGCCACAGGTGCAACGGGGCCTACGGGGGCTACGGGTGCTACTGGTCCCACGGGGGCCACGGGCATTACAGGCGCGACCGGCCCTACCGGTGCCACAGGTGCCACAGGTGCAACAGGGGCTACTGGTGCAACGGGTGCTACTGGCGCCACAGGCGCAACGGGGCCTACGGGGGCTACGGGTGCTACTGGTCCCACGGGGGCCACGGGCATTACAGGCGCGACCGGCCCTACCGGTGCCACAGGTGCCACAGGTGCAACAGGGGCTACTGGTGCAACGGGGGCTACTGGCGCCACAGGTGCAACGGGGCCTACGGGGGCTACGGGTGCTACTGGTCCCACGGGGGCCACGGGCATTACAGGCGCGACCGGCCCTACCGGTGCCACAGGTGCCACAGGTGCAACAGGGGCTACTGGTGCAACGGGGGCTACTGGCGCCACAGGCGCAACGGGGCCTACGGGGGCTACGGGTGCTACTGGTCCCACGGGGGCCACGGGCATTACAGGCGCGACCGGCCCTACCGGTGCCACAGGTGCCACAGGTGCAACAGGTGCTACTGGTGCAACGGGGGCTACTGGCGCCACAGGCGCAACGGGGCCTACGGGGGCTACGGGTGCTACTGGTCCCACGGGGGCCACGGGCATTACAGGCGCGACCGGCCCTACCGGTGCCACAGGTGCCACAGGTGCAACAGGGGCTACTGGTGCAACGGGTGCTACTGGCGCCACAGGCGCAACGGGGCCTACGGGGGCTACGGGTGCTACTGGTCCCACGGGGGCCACGGGCATTACAGGCGCGACCGGCCCTACCGGTGCCACAGGTGCCACAGGTGCAACAGGTGCTACTGGTGCAACGGGTGCTACTGGCGCCACAGGTGCCACAGGGGCTACGGGGGCTACTGGCGCCACAGGGCCTACCGGGGCTACTGGAGCCACAGGCGCGACCGGCCCTACCGGTGCAACTGGCGCTACAGGACCCACAGGTGCAACTGGTGCAACAGGGGCTACGGGAGTCACGGGCGCGACAGGTTCCACGGGCGCAACAGGTCCCATGGGTGCGCGCGGGTATTCAATCTGCGAAAAGATCAAGACCAACATCAGGGCGCAACGCAAGAAGGTCTCCCAAAATCAGATTCTCCGAATTACAGTTAGGCTCACAAACCGTTCAGGGGGTGATGTGGATGAAGGCAGATGGTTATTGGTGCTGCCCGACGGAGTAACCTTTAAAGACAGCTCCATCCCCTTACAGACTGCGGGCTCTCTTCTTGCTCTGGATCCTCTTATCGTTTATGCCAAAAAAAGCATCAAATTTACCATAACTATCCAGATCAGTTCCTCGGCCTCAGGTCGCCTGGTCTTCCATACATTCCTGAATGATCCAGACACCTACTGTCAGAAGATTTCCTCGATAACGGTACGTTTGGTTGGTGTTTGTTTCTCTCGATATTCAATCGAAACCTTCCATGTCTGAAGCTTTATCTTCCTTTGTCCAATCCATCTCAGTTGACAGTCAAAGGAACCAAATCCAAATCCAAGAGGGCATTCTTCAACAAGTTCCTCGCCTAAAGATATGTATATATATAAAACTATGGCGAAACAAAATTTGAATGAGTGGCTCCAAGCAAGAGAATGCATTCTCCTTTGCCACATTCTCCCTTTGGCTATCGACACTGGAATCGCCATAGATCCTTGGGCGTGTCAATTACACCTCCAGGGCTTGAGATCATATCCCAGCTATCCGGACATTTTCCTCCCTCGCCTACAAGGTGCTTCAAGGTACAAGTTTTTTCGACCCTGCCGCGTGCCCTGTATTAGTTCAGAAACGAAGAAACGTATACCTCTATCTCCAGCACTTTATAAAGCGCTCGCAATTCTCTTTATTTTAAATCTTGTATATCTTTACAATCTTTATAATACCGATTTCCTTGAAATTTTTGCATAGACTAACTTATATTATAATGAAAAAATGTACACCGTGAAATTTACGTTTTTGGCTGGGCCTGCGCACCAAACGTGCCCCTTGAAAGTACGAATGACTACGAAGGTCTAATAGCAGGCAAGTTCAAGTCGTATGAGCAAGCAAGACAATTAAGATTGCTTACCATGTGCTTCAACCAAAGGGGAGGCATGGTTGTACAAGAGGGGGGTAAAGATCGTTCCTGTCACACAAGCACCATGGAAGGGAGGGACAGGGAAGCCCGGAAGCGCCGTGGCTAATCAAAAATGTGCGACACATCATTCGCACGGCCGCCTGATATTGACTATCTGTACGACTAAGCCGACCACAAAACAACGGATCAAGAGAAATGACACACACAAGAAGGAGGTAGAGAAAATAAACAAAGGTACATAACAAGCCATCGAGAACTACGATCGGATGAGATATTTGTGAGTTTTATAATCTCCTTTTTTAAAAAAAATCCGGTTTCTCTTCGGTAGAATACATGCCTCATTTAGCACCACTTATACATATTCTTCAAGCCAATCTTAAGCCCTTAGAAATAACGCTGCAAGCAATATAATATAACAGTGATAAATTTAACAGTCAAGACTTCAAATGCACGGGCCAAGGATTTCGTTATTCTGGCATATATGTCGCAATACGCACGATGTGTTCGGACTCACAAGAGACGTCTCCCAATAAGGAATCTTCAATCCACAGATTACTTGCTTCCATTTTTCATCATTCAATAACACTTCGTGCGGGATGATGTTCAGTCCCTCGGGGCAGCTTTCGAGCATTGCGGCTGCATCAAGCGGGGCATTGGCGTGGAGGTGTGGCCAGAATTGGTGCAGTGCAAAAGGTTTTTGAAACATGATTGTTTCCGCACAAAATTCACTTTCTTCGGCCATAGGGGCTGGTTGTATGTATCGTGGCAATTCATAAAAAATGTCCGCGGCAGCATGGCAGAAAAACATGTCTTCGCTTTCTCCGTTCCACGGGAAGCTTTTTGTGTTGAGGAGTAAATTAAGAGAACATTAAGAGATTGAAGTTAAAACAGGAGCAAGAATTTGCAGCTTTTACCGTGATAAAATGGCATTCACAAACTGCTTTTTCCGGAGAGAAAAGCCTCCGTTGCCACACACTTGAGGAATCCTGTTCCAGAAACTGTCATGTATGTGCCAAAGGTAAAATCGTAAGAAATTTGAAACTGATGCCATTGCCCGTAAGCTACATCATCGCCGCCACTTACTTCCACGGTGCTCCCCACCAGCCGTAGTCCTTTTCGAGGAATGCTTGGAGTAATTTTCGTTGCTTGGAGCAAATGAGAGAGTCCAGCTTTAGGGAATTGCAAATTAAGATGATTAGCATAAGAAATCGGGCGATAGTCAGGAGTCGATTTATAAATGTTACCTGAAAAAAAAGCCAAGTGTCTCCGAGTAGATGCTTGTAAAAGTTGGGATCTGTCAATATCTCGCTAATTCTGCTCTAAATAGCCAAGAATGCGGAAATGGAAGGATGTCAAAGAATAGTATGAATTTCTAAAGTGAAGACTACTGCGCTATAGGTTGTCGTACCTGCTCTACATTGTCCTTGTCGATATGAGTCACCACAATTTTGCCAGCGGCAATTTCATGGGGAAAGAGACGATGCATCAGGCGGCACACAGCGTTCCCACCAAGCACTTGCACGCGCCAGAGCACGGGCAAATTTACGATCATATTGTTGATGACCAGGCTCATTCTTGATGACATGTTTCGAAACTCAAGAAGAATGGCAGTACGGTTGGAACGCAGCGTCCACGGAAGGTGAGCCCCATTCCGTGCAATGAACTCGTCGAATGACTCACCGTTAGATACTTGTGATAAAGCAATTGATTGACATTGCTTCCACTCTTCCCAAATGGTGTCTTGAGTGATAGGACAGGACAGTATTTCCGTCCACTCATCCAATCTGCTTCCGGTATCGCCTTTTCGTTCCAACTGTCGCATGTGTGTATCATTTTCCTCCGTCGCAAAGACTTTGCGCAATGGCTTTATACTTAGAGCAATTAAGATTAAATAAATTGTGCCAACAAATACGTAAAGATTACGTGTCCTGAATACTTTACAGTTGTTAGCTCCCATAATGTCCCTCGGCAGCTATCTGTCAACATTATGGGGAATGAGTGGAAACGTGAAAAGATGGGGGGTGGATTAGAGTGACTGATAATTGGAAGCAAGATGCAGCAAACAGCAAGCAACATAGGCGATCAAAATGGACGTTTGTTCCCTCGTTCTCCTTCCTATTTCCCTCTACCCTTATTTCATCGTCATGAAGGTATTTCCTGTTTCCTCATTCTTTCAACATTACGTTATCAATTATCATCAGACGGGGAAGCCTCACTTTGACTGGCTCCTACCCTATCGAGAGCATACAAATAATTTGAAATACAAGGGCCTACCCACCATCCTAATTCACAGAGCGGACGATATTCCCGATCTGGTACAAATGATAAGTCAGTGAAAAACGTGGGCGAAGAGACGCACTACCCGATCACCCTCATCGACTCATGCTTGGATGTGCTGAAGGGGGCAAAGTAAGACCAAACCCCAAGCCCTTAAGCGAGTAAAGCAGCCGTGCTGCATGATGGGGAATTTGTTGTGAGCCCCCCGCATGCCGGTTTGGGGATTTTAGCATTCTATGAAAGGACATGGAGGTGCTGTGCTGTTTGTGCTGCGATGCGTAGAGCGCTTGGCATGCCAGAGGACGCGTCTCGCCGGTCGCGCCCACAGATTGCTCATTGCATCAGCGCGACGAAAAGTCCAGCGAGATGTGCTCCGGCGTAGCGACCGACTGCGAGGTCCACCATCTAGACTTGTACCCCGTTAGAATGGCAAGAGGTTCCCCGGTACTGATCACTCTCCCCTCCTGCATATGCCCACAGCATCTTCTCAAATTACACTCTACGCCGCGCTGTACCACCCGCCTTATTATCACTTATTATCATCGTCAACCTCCTATCAAATAGATCGGTTCCTGTTCCAAGAGGTCTATAATCGGCGCTTATAAGGCAAAGTTAGAACTCAAGGAGCGGTGAGCCGCAACGGGACATCGGACGCCAAGGCCCAAAGGTTGTCCTCGTTTGGTGAAACCACTGCCATCGACAATATTGTTGCCCTACAAAGTCACACGTGAGAGCTTAGTGATGACACCTTCTATACGGTTTTCTCTCTTTCAAACACTCGCACTGATTGTATTACATACGCTGTTTTTCCTCAGCTGGTTGAATGGCACGCATGTCCCTCCCACCAAATCGTATGAGGGAACACCTTCATCAATGGTCATATCATCCGAGACTCAAGAAAAGGCTCCAGCATACTATGAATTTGGCCACAATGAGGAAATTAACACAATTCAAGCATTCTTGGAGGCGGAAGAATCGTACACGAACAAGCGCTTAAAGCGTGGATTGGCCATGGCCATGCAGCTCCTCGACAAGGACCTGCCTTGGGATCTAAGAGACACAATCCTTAAAACTCTTCCTTCTTATACTAGAAAGTTGAAGGGGCAAACAAAGGTGCTCCGGGAGGAAAAGTCCACTGATGCTGACTGGTGGTTTGCAACGCCAGGCTTCTTGACATCCGATGGTACTGATCGTACCATAATCCGAGTTGTCAATTATTACATAGACCTCGATGGATCCTACTATGTCTCGAATGACAAAATTAAAACAAAGATGTTGGTCGCGGAGACGAATGAATGGATCAGCGTAACGGAATCGCCAGCCTTTGCAGTCGTTGCTGCGCAAGAAAAATTACATTACCCCGACGTGTACGAAACCGGTCTAGAAGACACACGCTTTCTAGTGCATGGTAAGAATGCTCCAATTTATACTCTCTCGTGCTCTTTTGAGTACACCCGGATGAGCGGGCGAATCAATCAAGTACTTAGCATCCTTGATCCGAAGACATGGACAATGACCATTCAAGACGTTATCAGAGGTCCCAATCCAGAGCACCACGAGAAAAACTGGGTATTTGCGGATGGCCTCCAAAATATTGTCTATGGATGGTATCCATCCATTCAGATCGGTGCAATCGACTTGGCTGCATCTGAATTGGTCATACACACGTCGATAAAGTCTCCGAAATCATTTTCATCCATGCGAGGATCAACGAACGGCGTCTTGCATGAGAACGAATGGTGGTTCGTGACACATGCCATGTTAGACCGCCCTGGGCAGCTACGTTACTACAGTCATCGCATTGTGGTGCTTGACGAGCATTTGAAGTCCATCACGCGCTACAGTCTGCCCTTCACCTTCGAGCAAGACGCAGATACTGAGTATTGCTTGGGGTTCAAAGCAGACGATGCAGGTGTGACTTTTGGGTACAGTGTGCGAGACCGAACAAGTCGAACGCTGCACGTGGACTGGTCGGAGGTTCTGCTACTTTTTGACGACAAGGAGCCCAAACAACGATAACGAAAACATGAAAATTCTTCAAAGCGGACGACGATACGTGTCCTTAGAGTAGGCTGATCAAAACCACTTAAGTTAAACACTGTATGTGGACAGGCCGGAGATCCAGCTGCTTCTTTATGACAAGTAGGTTGAAGGATATATATTCGAAGGAACGATGAAAAGAACACGAAAATACTTCAAAGCGCATGACATGGGCGTTACCGTTGACTACGGTATGCGGGACCACAGTAGCCAATAGGCGAATATGGACTGCTTTTAGATTCAGCAGCTTTTCGACAACGAGGTCGAAACACGCATTTTCAATTTATATACCCTTCAGTTTTGTTTTGTTTTTCCGTTCAACCGTGGTGTTTAGTACCTGCAGACTTCTTTCATGTTCCTCTGCTGACTCCCCTTCTTCCTATATGTACTTTTTTAGTCTCTTTTTTGGGGGGTACATTATAGCTTATTGATTCGGGTTTTGTATGAAGAGTTGCCTTGCGGCCTAAGTGTCCTAGGTGATGTTTGTCGATCACTTTTTGATGGTAAGCAACGTGGACGTATCGCGCGGTTGGTGCTCTCATCCACTTCCAAGAGAGGAGACTGTAAGATTCGGCGATGATGGGTTTTGCTATTTCTCCTTATTATTTCCCCCCCCTTTTCGTTTCACGAAGAGCTATTGGCTAATATTGCATATACCTCTAGGATTTTCCGGGAATCTAGCAGAATGAAGTTTTTTAAAAACCGGGTGAAAACCTACCCGGGTAATGATTTCTAACTCGGTACCGAAGTGACTTGGAAACTCGGAATAAGGGTTAGGGTTAGGGTTATGAAGAATGGAGAGGAAAGGAAAGGGGAGGATAAAACAAAGAGGAAGAGGAGAGACTGAGAAAACGAGATTAACGCGTTTCGATGAAATTTGGCGCGAAGAGGAACTCAAAATCCCCATGTAGGGGGGTCCTGATATCCAATTATCCCACCCGTACCCCCTCAACCGATCTCTCCCTCACACACATCCTCCACCGGCTTCACCCGGGTAGAGATTCCGACCGGTATTCATGCCTGCTCCCAACGAGCTCCCTTTTTACGTTAGAAGAGTGTGTCTTTGTACTTCGAGTGCCGAATGCACTCCCTCCTCCGGGGCGTTGTATTGCAATTTTATCCCGCGTACTGGGCGACGCAGGTTGAACTAGGGCGTTCCACTGCATAGGAGTATCAACCAAAGCGAGAGGGAGGCTCTCCGACTAAGACTCCCGTTTGGGATTGGAAGCTCTGAAGAAGACCAGGCAACAAGAAGGCAACTTAAAGTATCGTCTTTGCTATGCTTTTTAATTTGGCTACTGAACTAACAAGGGGTGCCCCTGGCCCCCAGACCCCTCCTTTGATCCTAAGTACGCTGCTCTTTGTGCTCTTCAGGGAGGCCGCCGGCCAGTACAGTAATCTCTTAGTGGCGCAGACTACCCCGTAACACGTTCGTCAGCATTATGTCAGAGCTCATGATGGGAGAGAGGATCGGAGAGACGGCGCTCGTGCCGGCCTTGCCGTCCCGCCAAATTCACAGCATTGAGGAGGAGGGGACTGAGGAGAGCAGAATCGACGGGTTGATAAATACTTTTGGCTCCATACTCCAAGAGCACGGGGATCTCATGGAAGCGATGCTCCTAGCTCGCATACGTGGGGTATCAGACTGAAGCTTTGTGGGGAATGCAAATTCAACGGGCCTCCACGTGATACAAATCAATGGTGTAGGCTGGAATGGATCGTCTTCTTGGGAATTGCAGCCAGGAATGGATTCTCTGGTCGAATTCTTCCCAAATTACATTTTGGTGTCCGGCTCTACTATGAACATCCTTGTGAGCACCCCAAAAAAAACATTTCCGCTGCCTTTGACAATTCTCCTAGATACTCCGACCCTACCGCTGGTGCTACGATCTATCCATTTCATCAGTCACATTTGTATTTCTGGCTCCGTCAAAATCTGGCCTGGACGGAGCCTGGTAGGCGATGGCTTGAAGCCATTCAAAAAGCTGTCTCCGATGAATAGTCCTCTTCAGAGGGATTGAGGTCTAAGATTTTATGATCGATTTGTACACATCCACCACCCTTTAAACTCTTCTGGCCCCCTAAGAAGGGCTAAAGTATCAAGTATTTCGATCCGATTTCGAGATTCGGGCGCGAAATTCGGGCGCCGAGTTCGAACTATAATTGAATACGTGAGACTTTAGCCCATCATAGGGTGCCAAAAGAGTTTACAGGGTGGTGGATGTATAAAAAATCGATCGAAAGATCTTAGAACTCAATCCTATTGAGGTCAACTTCAGAAGTGAGTTTAGATTTTAAGATATCAACCGATCCTTGCTGATATATCTTGAAGTAAGATACATATGAACAGCCATAACTTTTTACTAAAATTTAATGGACTCAATTCATAAAATTTCAACACAACAGTGACGTACGTTACTCATTCTTTAAAATGAAAATTTTACTCATAAGGCACTCTTTTTTCGTGCACTTCTAGGAACCGCATCAGGGCTTGTGCCGACAATTCTGCAATCGTGGGAGATGTGATCGCCCCGTCATCTCCAATCATTGCATAATCTCCTCGCATCTGGGAGGGATAAAAGCCCCCTTCTTTTGATTTGGTGAATAGCACTACGGGCTGAAAACAGTAGAAATATGTGTAAGATTGGGAAACGACTAGAGAACCAGAATTAGCAAGATCTTCGTGCACGTACCTTAGACGATACCGTAACTGCAACCAATGGAAACGAGGATCCAGTGGCGATGACCATGTCCGCATTCATGTAATGGTATAGCGACTCTTTGACACCCATATGTTTAATATAGGACTTTCGTTGTGAAAAGGTACCCTCATTTCCATGACTTCTGTCCTCAAAGATGTCAGCCAGAAAGGCGAATCCAGTAGGGGGGACTGCAGGCTCATTGACTAATTCATCGTAAGGCGCTTCCACAAAGAAAAAGTAATGGACCGGAGAGAAGATCAGCACTTTGTCGAGCTGGCTTTTGAGCTTCGTAAAGAAGTCTTTGCCTCGGTCGCCATCAAACAGCACCACATCACCAACGCGCAGCTAGAATATAAAATGGAATTGATAACAATTTTAATTAGGCGGGAAATCGGGGGGAACTGCTGTCATAAACATATTGTGTCATGACTTACATGAATAGCGACATTATACCAACCCGAATCAAAGATGAGTGCAGGTAGATTAGACCGGTCAGTGTGCAAAAACCAGCAGGCCATAATGTTATGCATGTGCTCATAAATTTTCGGGTTGTGCGAGAAATAACATTCCGGTCCTCCATCGCAATCCTTTCACAAATCAAAAATACGATTTGTACGTGAAGTAAGTAAGTATTTGTTTATTTTATAGCCCATGTCCTTTGTCTCCTCATCATTACTCACGTCATTGTCAATTTGAATGACAGTATTGCAATGCGACCCGAGAGCTTGTATTCTTTCCTCATAGCTTCTGCCGTACTTGTTTAGGGGTAGGATCATAATCATATACATTATATATATAAATACACATTGTTTAGGGCGCAGAAATTTCATGCTTCTGATGTTACCTCCTCCACTTGCTTCACAACTGTCAAATTGCTGTAGCGATCTTTTATGGCGTCCATCGTTATGTTCGAGTTCACATAATTTATTTTGAAGAAATTGGGTACCCAGTCGTACGGGCCGTGCGTCGAGTTGGTACTCATTTCTGAGTCCACATTCACTAGGAAAGCTGTGAAGTGGGTTTTGAGGGAAGAAATTAGCCTTCTACAACATATCTTGCTTATGCGGGCAACAAACGTAATATTTTTTCGTACCATTGAGATGAAGTGCATATGTTAGGCCGACCAATAGCTGGAAGAAACGGTCTCCCAGCCCTGCCCGCTCTAACCATCCTGTCTCATTGATAAGGTAAATAAACGATACAAAGGCGTGCATTAGCAAAAATGAACTTGACTGCATAGATGAAATAGCACGTACGAAATCGAATGTTGACGAATCGCGGACATGCTGGATCGATATCACCCATGTGAAAGTCGCACGTGGGCAGCTGGTTACCGAATGCTGCGGGCATCGGAGAGGACGATAATTTTTTTACATTCGTCACTCCCTAAGGAGAAGAGATTTGAATAATAATGTAATCATTATGATGGTGACAATCATATGCACCACGTAGGGCTTACCAGCAGCTGGATCATTTGCAGATTTTTCTGGGCAAGCAGTGTCTGCGTCTGTCATTCCGAGAAGAAGATGGCACAAAATAGCATGAGTGTTTGGTGAGTCTTAGTTGTCACTCTGTTATGCATTCCACTTACTTGAAAGATATCCGATATGCCTACCAAAGTGATTAGGCATGTGAATATACCAATGATTTGCCATAGGGACAGCAAAAGCTGAGTTGACCTGGGCCTTGGCTTACGGTCACTTAGAATGTCCATTTTCTCCTGCAATTTTGGTCTGCGCGATTCGTGGTGCGTTGGAAAAAGGGACAATAATCATGAGAAAATATAGAGTAGATAAAGGATCGGAGGAAATATTATTGTGCTTATTGCATTGCTGACCGTTAAAAAAAGCTTGCCGCAACAACAGTGTCAGGCCAGCATGGCGTCATTTTTCCGCCAGAATGCCTGTACCCCGATGCTCTTATCTTTCTCGTGATCCTAAGCGTTTGTTTTTCTCCAATACATTTCATTTCATATGGAATCATACATCGCTGAGAAAATTTAATTTTTGCCACTTTTGTTGAATAGTCCATGTAGGAGCGATGGGATCAAATCAGGCCCTTTCTAGAAAGCAAAGGACTGATCTTCAAATAATTTCGACCCCACTGAATGCGTTTTGGGAAGTCGCCAAAGACAAATCGGAAATGATTGCGCTACAGCTAATATAATGTAAGGATAGGACATAATTATTATTGTACATGTCAAAATGTAATGTTAAAATGTATATGCTTGTGGGGTCACGTAAATGGGAATAGAACCAATTTCTCGGTGGCCGAGTTTGTAAGCGCCGAAAATTTAAAATCACGCACAACGATCCGATTCAGTCGAGGGAGATTTTTTTTCAAAGTAAAGGAGGTGTTCAAGTACGATTTTCCAGCATGTCAAAGGGTGTACATTTTTCTTTATGATC
The DNA here is from genome assembly GCA_004519485.1 of Nannochloropsis oceanica. Lineage (NCBI taxonomy): Eukaryota > Eustigmatophyceae > Eustigmatales > Monodopsidaceae > Nannochloropsis > Nannochloropsis oceanica. Next base: position 325,296 of record CP038129.1, read on the forward strand.
CGAAAAGCACGCGGTGTGTTTATTCAGGGCGCTGATTGCACTCTTCAAACAGATTTTAGATCGAAAAGAGGGGTGCGCGGATAGCATGAATTTCCCAGCAGAGGACAGACTATACAGAAACTTATGTACGTTTTTGCACTTTAAACTTTTTTTGGCTTTTAACTACCATCACGAACCTTGTCACCAGCATGATGGCATCTACTTCTATCATAATGTGAGCACCAAAATAAGCCCATCCCGCGTGACGCGGTAGATGCCGGCATCAGACCACTGCCGTTTTCGCGGGACGATGACGCCATCCCGTTCTGATCAAGCCGCTCCTTTGGCTGCAGGTCATCCCGCGTCGACGAGTGGGACTGATGACGGCATCTTCCCCATCATGCGGGGCGGGCTTATTTTGGTGCTCAAAATATGATAGAAGGAGATGTCTTTATGCCGGTGACAAGGCTCGTTATGGTGATTAAAACCCCAAAAAAGTAAAAAGAGCAAAAAAGGTACATAACTTTCTGTATAGGCCGTACGGATTATGTTTATTATAATTGATTCTTATAACGCACTATTTGGTTAGGGATCAAGGGCATCTAAAAGTATTTCCTGTTTACTGTAATAACAACAAATTCTCACACAAACGAAAATGGGCAACCAAATTTCCCAGCAACTACAAAACGACTATCAACAATACATGGAATCTTCCGATGAAATTCTAACCGACGTGGTGGCCAGTCTTAACACCAAACGTTTAGAGGAAATTGGCAAGCTATCCAATATTGGCGACATAAATAGTCAAGCACTGTATTTCATATCCTATATTGTTCACTTTTGTAAGGAAAGGACGACAGTCTCATTTCAACATTCGAGCCCCCCAGGGTAGGCGGCAAAATTGGAGACGCCAATGTCGATGCTTAGCACTAATTATTACCCCAGAAGAACCGGGCAAATAGATCATGCGTTTGGACACATCTCTTAGAAACTCGGCACCCTCATGGTATCATATCCCACCGGTTCGAGCACCGCCATGTCGTCGTCAAAATGAGTGAGAAGAAAACGACACACGAAGGAAGTTGATGTTGTCCAGGGGTTGATTCCCTGGAGCGAGCGACTGTGAGAAGGTTAACAACATAATTACACGGACATTCCTGTTCAGGCACCATCCAATAACATTTTCGTAGGTCTGATTGCGAGGGGTCACACGAGTCAGGATTATTGCAACATTGGCAATTTGGCAAACAAGCGGGAAATTTTTGGGAAGATGATGCTTGCTTACAGACATGAAAATCAAGCCTGATTTCATCGGACAGACCCATTTCTGGAAGACGAATTATTGGATTCTAACCCGGCGCTGTACCCGGCCCCTGTCGTCGTTGGCATTGATCTTGCATCCGTCAACATGTTTCCATATCATGTCGTTGTCCCGGTGCTTTATCTTGGGAAGAGAACCAAACAACGAGAACTACCACAGCGGGCATAAGACACGACAAGTATTATTCAAATTGCGAGAACAAGACGACAAGAGAAACGATTATTTGTCCAGGTTGTAAACAAGAGGAATAAGAGATGTATTGAAGAAGTCCTATTAGCTATGCAAAAAGAAATAACTTTAACGTGAAAGACATGGAGTGAGTCGTATCAAACGAGGTGAGGTACCCTAATATTTGCTTAAAGATATACATAACTCCTATGGTTTGTAAATATAGATCACCAAACGAAGCTTTATGGGATGCCACAGTTGATGCCTGATAATCCACGGTTTCCAGGAACGCAGGTAGTGTAAAATTAACACACGCATGCTGCATGAGCTGCCGTATATGCCTGGTAGTTCATAGATTCCAGCGGCACGGGTAGTATATTCCCATAATAGCATCCCATTGCACTTCTATTTATTGTGTCGAACCATGTCCCACCAACAAGCTCGCAGCTTTTGGGGTTTGAATTGTGATACATTGTGCATACATCAACAGGATGACCACGATAGGACCATTTATTCTCTATCAAATACTCGATCAGGAGGCCATCGTGGCAGCCGCCAAACTGACCACATTGAGTATCGGACTTTTCATTAAATGTTGAAAAAGAGATGTGCCCTTTACGATATTTCTGAAAATTAAATATCACTGCGCCAAGATCAATGTAACCCATTTTGACATCTGCTACCATGCATTGATAGTTTTGAAGCCTGACGCAACACGCCTGATCATGCGGAGTGTTTGTTGATGAAATCCCACCCCAGATCGAGTATCGTGAATAAAAATTCATTAAGACAAGATCGACGTTATTAGGAAGGAAATCCAAAGCATCGGGAGTGTACCAATTGTCTCCGTTAGTGACTAGTAGCCATTTGAACTCCTTGCTAGAACCACAGTGGTGCTCTATGGCTCTATCTGTCACATCATAGGCCGAATTGGGGTCATCTGCAAAGCTCCTAGTGGCAGTTAGGGGAGAAATTTCAATCTTTCCTTTATGTTCATATTGGTCAAGGATAGTGTGCAGATCCTCAAATGGAGTTACATCTGTATTGACGATGAAAGCTCTCCAGTTTTTGTGGTTCAAAGCAAGCAAAGTGTTGAGCATTTGATGGATGTTGTAGATGCCTGTTGCATGGATCTTATAGGTGCGGACGATAATACACACTCTATCTTGTGTCGCCTTATGGCTTACAGGCATACCAGGGTTCTCCTCCAAAGGCACAGAGCTCACATAACCGTCAGGCGTGGTTTTTGATACATGGCCTCGCTGTTCATCGGAGACAGCTCTTTGGATGGCTTCAAGCCATCGTCTACCCCATTGGATGCTTGGCTCAATGGCAGACCCCTGTCCCCACTCATTCCATGCATTTAAAAACACAAATCCACCAGGCTCCGTCCTGGCCAGATTTTGACGGAGCCAGAAATACAAATGTGACGGATGAAATGGATAGATCGTAGCACCAGCGGTAGGGTCGGAGTATCTAGGAGAATTGTCAAAGGCAGCGGAAGCGCCGTAGAAGTAACTGTCTGCCTTTTTTTGGGTGCTCACAAGGTTGTTCATAGTAGAGCCGGACGCCGAAATGTAATTTGGGAAGAATTCGACCAGAGAATCCATTCCTGGCTGCAATTCCCAAGAAGACGATCCATTCCAGCCTACACCATTGATTTGTATCACGTGAAGGCCCGTCAAATTTGCTTTCCTCGCCCACGTTTTCCACTGACTTATCATTTGCTCCAAATCGGGAATATCGTCCGCTTTGTAAATTAGGATGATTGGTAGGCCCTTGTATTTCAAATAATTTGTATGCTCTAGATAGGGTAAAAGCCAGTCAAAGTGAGGCTTCCAGGTTTCTCGGTCGTAAGTCTGATTGAGGAGAATTTCTGACCCGTCCTTTTCATCCCACTGTCGCGTCCAGGGCTCGTTTGCCCAAGTTAGACAGAAAGGAATGTCAGGGTAGCCGTCTAAGAGCATCATTTCCAGTGGCTTTTCCATGATAGCTTTGGTGCCGAACCAGTAATGGTATATGGCAAATCCATGAATATTATACTTCCTTGCTAGCTCCCCCTGAAAACGCCTTTGGCTGGGAGACATCAAGTCATAGAAGCCCATTCGTTCGGCAGGCCTAATAATTGCCTGACCGTACCGATTTTGGTGAACCTTTGCGACATTGGAGAAATCTGTGAAGCCTTTTCCCCAAAATTGGTTATTCTCCTCGAATTCATGAAACTGAGGAAAGTAGGCAGCGATCACTTTTTTCTCTTGTCCCACCGCCAAAGTGGGCTCATAAGTCCTCTCAAGAAATTTTGCTGGTAGAAAAAAATCTCCTTCTTCCAAATGAATCATTTTTCCAATGAGAACAAAGGCGAAGAAGTGTAATGCAAAAGCATATGCCACCACACATTTCGACCGCCACATGATGAAGGCAAATACCAATAGCCCGGCAAAAAATATGCCTTCCAACTAGTTTGATATTTCGATTTCCAAACTCGGACGCCCAATTTCGAACACGAATCGAGCTGTTTGACACGATGATGTTTTAAGGGGTTCAGAAGGGTTTAAAGGGAGGGTGAATGGGTGAAGAGAAGTCGATCGCAAAGTCATCTCATAGCAAAGAGCATCGATCGCAAGTCTTTTCAACAGCAAAAATCAATTCAGGTTAAGATCTCATGATCGAGCCGCAGAATTATAACGAGAAGATCAGTCAGACTCTACCTTCTTCACTCTTCGTCACTCTTCTATCAAATCTAATTTTATCAATCGTGGTTCCATCGTTTTGAGGCAGACACATTCTGTATTTTCATCGCTCATGAGTTACTTTCCTTTTTTAGGATGGACGCGACGATAATAATACCGCGCGGTCTTGCCGCCCCGCCAGCCTAACATCAAGCTGCCATGGGCAGCAGCAGTAGCGCCTGACGATGTAATCTGGGACGACATTCAGAGAACTGATTTTGGTGAACCTTTGCGACATTGGAGATGTCTGTGAGGCCGGTACCCCAAAATCGGTTATTATCATCAAATTCATGAAATTGAGGACAGTAAAGAGAGATCACTATTCAATCTTGTCCCACCGCCAAAGTGGGCCCAAGAGTACTCTCAAGAACTTGTGCAGGTAGAGAGAGCTTTCTCTTTTCGAAATAAATCCTTTTCCCAGTGAGACGAAAAACGCAGAAGTGAACTGCAAAAGCGTATTCGATCACACATTTCTACTGCCACATGATGGAAGCAAATAACGATGATCCGGCACGAATTATACGTTCCAATGACGTTCCTTTGCTATCATAATGATGGGTTGTAAATGCATGGCATATCAGCCAGCTCACAGAGGAATGGAAGCACTGACATGGGAGCGTATACATATCATGTGCTGCGACTACTCCCACAGCGGGTCGTAGATATCAGCGAGTGAACGTTTTCGTAGTTTTTCCAAAGCGACGCTCTGCGTCCAATATGACTTGAAATACCGAGTTTTTTTTGTTATGCTGCCTAGACGAGTGGATGTAGTAATAGATGACGACATTCAGGCTTAACATTCTTTCCAATGTGACAAACTGCGGGGATCTGCTATCTATCCCACGAACTCCGCTGGACATTTTCAAAGACATGGAGAGTTTCATGGGTCTTACGGGCGTCTATACAGAAAGTTATGTACGTTTTTGCCCTTTTCATTTTTTGGGGTTTTCAATCACTTACTTTGCAACCGGCATGATGGCATCTACTTCTAACGTATTATGAGCACCAAAATAAGCCCGCCCCGCGTGACGGGATAGCTGCCGGCATCAGTCCACTCGTTGGCGCAGGGCGCAGCCAAAGGAGGGGCTTGCTCAGAGCGAGATGGCGTCATCGTCCCGCGAAAATGCCAGTGGCCTAATGCCGGCAGCTACCCCGTACGCGGGGTGGGCTTATTTTGGTGCTCATAATATGTTAGGAGTAGATGCCATCATGCCGGTTGCAAAGTAAGTGATTGAAAACCGGTTGCAAAGTATGTGAAACCCAAAAAATGAAAAGGGTAAAAAACTTACATAACTTTCTGTATAGTCCGTACGGATTATATTATTTGTAATTGTTCTTATTATGTGCTTCGCGCTTTGTGTTTGTTTAGAGATCTAAGAGGGCTGTATCATGTGCCTGGAAGGAAAGGTGCTTTTTACGCTAAAATTCTTCACAACGGGGTTCAACAACCGCGAAGGATTTTCTGCCTAGAGCACACGTTGGACGACTACCAGTATAATCTAGTCAATCATTATTCGTCCTGTCCTTCGATTTCGCACGACCAATAGTCGTCGTAGTCGTCCTTAATGGAAATCATGCACGTTGATTAGTCGTCGTAGTCGTTCGCAATGGAAATCATGCACGACTACGACTAATCAAATGACTATCAACGACGATTTACGACTATTATAATTGTCAGTCGTACAGGTCATCTTCACAGAGTAGTCATCCAACTTTTGATCCTCTTCTAAGCTGCTGGACAACCACAATTTACAGTGGTCAAGGTCGTTGTGACGACTATAAATTGTATTATGTCGTAGGTCGATGAAAATATGGACGAATAGTCGTCGCTTGATTCTGCACGACTGCGACGACTACTAGTCGTCGCTCGATGAAAAGCATGCACGACTACGACGACTAGTAGTCGTTCTCGATAAGAATCATGCACGACTCCGACTAATCACATAACTATCGATGATTATTGACGACTATCGTAATAATCAGTTGTTCAGGCCATTTTTGCAGAATAGTCGTGCAACGTGTGGCCTATAGCCTCAGGAGGCCGGATTTTGACATGCTAAGTGAATTATGATTTTTTCTTTCCCATTGATACCATTTCTCTCGAATGCAATCCATGCTTCACTTTCAAAATACTTCGATGTTCTTGTTGCTCAAATTGGCTTTTGGATACTGGACCTGATCCCTTCTTTAACTATCTCAACAGTAATCACGGGCTCGAAGTATATTTGCTGCTTGCAAAAGCGATAAAATCGACTGCCAGTCCCTCTAATACTGCCGCCATAAGGACATCCGCTGCCTCACTAACCCGAAGTCGTCAAAAACCCGAAGAGGTCTATTTCTCATGGCAGTTCCGATACAGTCGACGGGAAAAATCAAACTGGCTAGTACACCACGATCGTCTTTGATTAGATCCTTATAACAATTAGAAACTGCATGAGTAGACTAGGAATCAAGCGTCTTAACAAAACCTTCCCTTAGACAAGGGCACTAAGACTGTTCTGAATTGCTTGCACGCTAAAGACCGTGTTTTTTCAATAATCTGCCAGACTCTCATTTTACGTGTTTACCCTTTCATAGCTTTTATTCAAATAATTTTGAACCTTCGAATAGTTTTGAATGATATGCACTGCATCTGCACCAATGTGCTTTCCTTCGGGGACTAGTTTACGGTGTAGCTTTAAAGTTTAATGGATTCAGATTGCGATGACATGTTTAGATATTATATGATTACCTTTACGACAACAGACTTTTTGTGTTATTTGTAGTTGTTGTTATTACGCGCTTCGCGCTCCATTGGGGATGCAATTGATCTCGTCTTGTGGAAACCGCGTCATGACGAATTCCACGGAATAAAAAATGGACGTCATTCGCGAATGTCCCGGCAAGTGCGGATTCTTCCGGAGTTTGGAGTGGTAATGATTGGCAGAGTATGACCTATGGGAACTGTCTATTTGTCGCCGTTGGGATTCTCTAGTTACTGCTGTCGATGTCAGACAAGATGACACTTGACGAAAAATCTCGAGGAAGTTCGTGAATGTGTGTGTCCCATAAAGACGGTTAAGTCGTTCTCCGATGCATTTGCATGTCCGTGATACGTTTGATTAATGATAGGCCTGAGGCATTCCGGACATAATCGCGTATCTTGGCAAAAAAGAATCTTGTGAAGATGATAACATCCCAAAACCATCGCTTTCTTTTTTTCACCAAAAAAGAATAAATACCCAAACGTCACTTATATCCACGCGTTTGCCTAAACCATACTACTTATTTATCATGCTTGCTGGAGCAGGAATCATCCAAATTGCGGCTGTCGGTCGCCAGGATGTCTAAATCAACAAGGAACCCAATCTCACTCTTTTACAGATGTCTCACAACAAGTACACCGACTTTGCCTAGAATTTTGGATTGCAAAACATGAACCGCATTATTGTCTTTGGAGCCCAAAAGGCGCCCGCTACCATCTTCCGATACAGCGACCTTATCACCGATGTACACATGTATGTGACCTTGCCCCCCATTGTGGTCCCCGGAAACGGCGATTGGAATAAGTATGAAGATAACATTGCGTACAGTAACGAGAGGAGACTCGGGCTAATCCCCTACCGTGTACGAATACTACCCGAAGGGAGCTTACTGGGTGAATATAAACTGTCATCTTCCCCTTCCTGCACCCCGCACTTTTTTTGGTGTTGCATATTATGAAGTGCAAGAGAAAGTCATAGGCCCGGAAAGGGGACAAAACTATTTGCCGAGCGAGCCCCCAAGCATATTATAAACACACAATGAAGGGGAAGACCTTTATTCCTTCCCTTGCTGTCACAGGTCAGTCCCACTCATGGCTGAATGATCGGCCACAAACAGTTGAGTTTTATGAAGTCTATACACATGTTGTGCATGTGCCCTGCTGCGATGTTTTGCATCGCACAATTTCGGCCTTAGATTCCGACCCCAAAAAAAATGGCGGGCGTAGCAATAGCTGACGCATGAGAATAAGGCAAATGCAGAGGCCAGTTGGGTGGCGTCGAAGACCGCAGCGGCTTACGAGGAACTCTTGGAAGTGGCCTTAGAGATATTGATGAAGGATCGTATAGTAGCTAATCTGCATGACTTTCCGTTCTCAAATTAGTTGATCAACCCCCAAAAAGTGCGCCCTACATTACACACGGTCGTTCATCAGGCGAAACGTGTGAATGGCACATAACGCAGACAATGCCCTGCATCCCATTTGCTAGCGCCATCCAGACAGACACATAGATACCGGGGAGATAAGTGACGATACGACAGTCTAGCCTCACTACTTTCCCAGCCGACTTGAAGGTGGTGACGGTGGTGAGGGCCCTGAATAGCGCCATCTTCTTCCGTGTGGACGATGTCCCAGAAGTTGGATTCCACTAGTTGCGCGGGCTCAGTCTGTAGGATGTATTGAGCGGTCTTATTGATGTACAGTATCTGGCTTCGAATGTCGAATGGAACGACACACATCATGTCCAGCGCATTGTCGATAATATTCCTGTATATTCCCATGCAATTCCCGTCACTGCGCAGGTCACCATGTAGCTATTTGCGGCGATGGCGAGACAAGCAATTTGTACATGCGTGCGCGTACCTTGAGTCGCTCCGCCTTGCTTCCGCCGTTAATTTCGATACGTCCTCTTTCATAGTTTGCTGCTGCTTCCCTGTGCTCTGTTGTACAGGAAGAAGGAGCGAATGGAGAGGGAAAATGAGTTCTCAAAAGAGGCTACACCAAAGCTGCAAGCGCTAAGCACATATCACTCATTCCTCTCACCGGAAGTATTTTCCCATGATCTCGGAGCATCTGCCAGGCAACAGTCTCACCGAAAAACCTACTGCACCTGCCTGGATCTCTTACAGCGGCAGGGGGGTCTCGCCAAGCGGTGCAATCGGTCGGTAGAGCTTGGTCTCCACATGCTCGGTGAGCGGGAAGTCGTTCTTAAAAAAGCACTCGGTCGACGCCATCACATGCTGCTTCTTGGGCGGCTGAATTTGCTATTATGGGGGTGGTTGAGCGGCAGGTACGGGTGACTTCGGTTGATATGCCGATATTGCTGCTGATGCTGCCAGTGCTGCTGCCGCTGCTGCCGCTGTTGTTGTGCTTGAAAGGATAGCGAGGCCTGGTAGAGTACTTTGTCATCTTGGACTGAAGGATAGGGCGCTGATGAATGGGCGACGGGCGGAACAATTACTTATGTTGGATAATTGAAGTTGCGATGATTTCTTGACCGCCTGCTCTTGGAGTTCCAAAACTGTATGTGAGGGAGGATTTATGTATGTGTGTAAGTGGGCGGATTTATCTACGAGTAGGTGCATGTAGACGGTGTACATGTAGACGCTTGTGTGTGATCCGGGGCGGGTATTATTTTTCCCATGTGGTAGAAGTTTATAACACCATTCTGGTGGCAAGACAAATTGTGGCGAAAGAGAAAAGAAAAGAGAAAATATGGAATGCTTGGGAAAACTTCCATGCATCGTCCGTCGTGCACGTGCACGCCCATTTATGTGGGTGCGCACGATGCATGAGATTATGTATGAAGAGGATGATGATGGGAAATGTGAACAGGGAGGCATAGAATGTAGCTAGGGGGTGATGGGCACCAATCTCCTTTGAAAATGTACCGTGATGCACTGCTAAGAGAATAGAGGCCACACAAGCACATCATCGCTATTAAAGAAAGATGCATACGGCAAAGATCGATATTTTAGTTTCTATCCCGGCCCATTGACGCACATCTTTCTTAGAACCAGGTATTTCATGATGAAATAATGATTTTCATTATCATTGTCATTTATTTTACACACTCATCGCAAAAATCAGTTTCCTCATGGAAATTTGGAAAGAGGTTATCAAAGCCTCTCGCACTTACTAGCGAGGTTTTGCTTTGTATTTTTCAATAATCGATTTCAGCTTACGCTCCAACAGACTTCTACCGATTTACAGCCTTATTTGTGAGAATATGAAGAAGAATAATGCACCCAAAAGCATAGGAAAGACCGCTGCTTTCATTTTAACCTTCATCATGGTCTATATCTTCCTATCACACGGCGAGAGCGTGCTCATGAATTTTTTTCAAACAAGTGGTCATGCCAAGGAGGGTACCCACCTATTTGGTGGTACTGACTACAAATTACCTTTTCCTGTGTACTATATCAACATGAATGGCAGCGAAGATCGTCGGCAGCGTACTGAACTCCTCTTTGGGAACTTATGGGATCTTCGACGGAGTCCGGCGGTAGCAGGGAGTGATTCAGAAGCTTTAATGGAGCTCATGGGTGTGGATAATTATCAGCGAACCGCCAACTACATTCAGCATGAGAGATATGATGATGAAGATGTGGCGTGGAACGAAGCTGGATGCACGTTGTCCCATTTGAACACTATCCGGAAGGCATATTTGGATAGCAATGAGGTGGTCATGGTTATGGAGGACGATGTATCGCCAGCTTTGATGTGAGTTGGTCTCATTTTGTAACGATGCATTCGCAAATTTCTCTCCTTATCTTCATCACACGACCATCTTATATCTCATATCATGCGGATACAGGCCGTTTTGGTCATCGTCCATAGTCGACCTCATAAATGAGGCCGATAGGATGAACTCTTCTACTCCCTGGCACTTGATCCAAGCAGGATGGACTTGGGAAAAGGATAAGGAGATCTATATTAAAAATCGTCCCCACCCAGGACGGCAACTAGTACAGGAACGGTTTCAATGGGGACTTTTTGCGTATATTATAAATAGACGCGGGATGGAGACGTTCTTAGATGCCTATTTCTCCGACAGATCCCCGACAGGCTTGATCCGCCACTTAAACGTGGGTGAAGTGGCTGAAAACTACTTTAATATATTAGAGACCAGCATCTACGTTGCTCTTCCTTCTTTATTTGTCATTCACGGGGGCGAAAGCACTATTGCTGGTGGACACGAGCATCGCATGCATATTCATCTCCGCTCTAATAGCGTTCACACACAGGAAACCTTGCGGCTCATGGTTGAGCGCCTCAGAAATGAAAACATAGGACAAGAGAATCGTTAAAACTGACTTATCCTTTCTACAAGAAAGCTTCCACAGATTAAGAATGTATGAGGCAAAAAAGTCAACTGGATGTGGCCCCTTGTGTAAGTTCTCTATTAAGGAACCATGTGTACGCAACCCAAAATACTTGGATACCTTGAGTTGGCGTTTCTAGTCGCCAAGAAAAAATCAAAAAATGCAATTCTTCGTTGAACTTACTAGAAAAGAAACAATGTTCAGAATCACTGCTCACAAGGGAAAAAGCACTAACTTCGAATTTGGATAGGGAAAGGGGAAGGAGGAGAAGAAGGTAGGAGGAGGCCGGTCCCCTTGAACATCTTGATACTGGTACGAAGGCCATGAAGATTGGGAGTGACAGGAGGAAGAAGCACCTTCTCCTGGTTTTTGGCTAATTAACTATTTCAGATCAACTTGGACTCCAACCATGCTCAGTGTGTTGCTTATAAGTACATTACATATATGAGTGACTATTTGGTGGCAAACAGAACACCTCAGAAATATTCATAGAAAGCCTTCTTGCTGAGCGTTTCGACCCCTCGTCGTACTGTCTTCTCCTGAGTGATGTATTTATAAATTCTTTCGCATTCGAGGACGAGGCTTCTTTACTAGGTGTTAGCTTAAGGCAAGCCTAGCTTGTTCACTGTATGTTGACCCATTTGGACCCGGCACCGGCTGGTGTATCGAGACACTCGGATGCGCGGAGGGGCGTACGGGAAGGGAATGCTGTCGTTCTATTTGTTGCTGCCTATACCTAAAGTAGTGAGATCCCCCCTTGTTGATGAGAGCTTTCTTTGCTAGCCGCTTGCTATTTCCCTTGTGTGCTAACCATACACACAATGCGCTCGTCACACAAGGTTTGCTGTAAGATATACCATCTGCTGCACTTGCCGCTAGAATTCCCATACATATGTTCTTGTACGCGTGCGGGACAGTGATTAATGTCGCCCTCTCCTTCGGGGCCAACAAGTCGCCTGGTTTTGCCGCACTGACATACGTTGACAACCATGGGTGAGCAACGTCTCCCAGCGGCGCATCATGGCCTTCATCATGCATCATGGCCTTCATCATGGTGCTCGAAAAGATACGTTTAATTTAGATAAGGGCAAAGACGTGGTCTTGCTCAAGGACCAAACAGATATTCGCTATTCATAGACAAGGAGATGACTCTGTCTCTACTCGAATCCAGAGAGGGGCACCGGGTATTGATATTTCGGGTACCCAAAAAAACCCGGGTAAATACCCGGGTAAAACCCCACCCGAGTAAGTATTTCCAACTGGGTACCCAAGTGACCTGGGCACCTGGAATAACAGTTGTGGGAAATGAGAGGAAAGGAAAGGAGAGGTGGAAATGAAAAGGAAGGCGAGAAGAGAAGGGACTGGACGCTTTTGTTATACGCGTTTCCAAGTAACTCAGCGCGAAGAGGAATCTATGTAGGGGGGCTCTGGCATCCGATTTCCCCACTCATATTCCCTCCATCTGATCTCTTCCTCACACACACCCTCCAACGGGTTTCCCCGGGTAGACGTCTGGACAACCCAGGTCTCCCCGGGTAGGAGAAATGCTACCCGGTGCCCATGCCTGCTCGAACCGAACATTTTTATACGTATGGCTCAAGATGTAGACCCACATAATGGGATGCCTGAGCGACGATGAGGTATAAATGTCATCAAACTCTTTTTCTTATCACACGGCCTATACAGAAAGTTATGTACGTTTTTCGCTCTTTTTACTTTTTTTGGATTTTAATCACCATCACGAGCCTTGCCACCGACATGATTGCATCTACTTCTATCATAATGTGAGCACCAAAATAAGCCCGCCCTGCGTGACGGGAAAGCTGCCGGCATCAGGCCCATTTCCGCGGGACGATGACGCCATCCCGCTCTGAAGAAGCCGCTCCTTTGGCTGCCGGTCATCCCGCGCCAACGAGTTGAACTGATACCGGCAGCTTCCCCGTGCCGGTCATCGCGCGCCAACGAGTGGAACTGATGCCGGCAGCCACCCCGTCACGCAGGGCGGGCTTATTTTGGTGCTCACATTATGATAGAAGTAGAAGCAATCATGTCGGTGGCAAGGCTTGTGATGGTGATTAAAATCCCAAAAAAGTAAAAAGAGCAAAAAACGTACATAACTTTCTGTATAGGCCGTACGGCTTATCTTATTTGTGGTGTTTTTGTTTTATTATTGCGCGCTTCGCGCTATTTGTTTGTTGAAGGATCTAAGAGGGCTGTATGTCATGTTCAGGAGTGAAATGTGCTCTTGAAAGTTCTTCACTTCGGGATTTAAACTCAAATCTGGGCGCAAAGGATTCTATGCCCACAGATCGGGAGGCCGGACTTCGACGTCCTGAAATAAATAACGATGTTTCATTGATACTATTTCTCTCCAAAGCAATCCATGGTTCACTTTGTAAATACATCTTGTTTCTCAAATTGGCTGATGTATGCTGGACCTGATTCCTTCTTTAACCATCTCATCAGTAATCATCGGACTCGAATCATATTTCCTGCTCACAAAGGCAAAAATATCGACTGCCAGTCCCTCTTATACTGCAGTCATATAGACATCCGTTGGATCACTAACCCGAAGACGTCCGTCCTTTCTCATGGCAGATCCAATACGGCCGAAGGGAAAAATCAATTCAGCTTGTACACCACGACTGTCTTTGCTTAGATCTTTATAATAATATGTAAGTGCTTGAGTAGACTGATGATCAAGCGTCTTAAAAAACTTTCCTAAGACGAAGGGCACAAAAACTCTTCTGAATTGTTTGCACGTCCACGGTCTTTGTTTTGTAGTAATCTTCATCCCCTGTCTTCATTCTAAAGTCTCATTAATACAGTAATACTCACCCATTTTCTTGGTCTTCTAAAACAGAATGCCTTATTCCAAATACAAAGAAAAGTACACCCATAAGAGGCGAGTTTCCTCACCGATGGTTATGATCAGGGTTTGGATGGTTTCTATGGCAATGATCGCTGGCGTCATTTTAATAGCATTCATAACCAAATATCCGAATGAAGCGTTCTACCTTGGTGATGAAGGTCGCATTCGCCAAGCGACTCCTCCTTCACGTGCTCCAGTCCATACCAAGCTTGTGTTTGTGACGGCCTGGATCGATCTGGGACCCGAACATACGGAAAAGACGCCGGCTTCGAGGCTAGAACACTTTCAAAGACTGGCTACAAGCGGTATTTCTTTGTTTGTATTTGCCAGCCCTACTTATATTGCTATCATGGAGGAAGTCCGGACCCAGTTCCCCAACATTGTCGGGCTACAGTCTGTGGAAATGGAGGACCTTCAGTCAGTGCAAACCATTAGGTCTTTTACTGACTTGAGACTCCCTACCGTTTTGACCAAGATAAAGGACACGCACGGCTATCTTGAGCTCATGCTAGCAAAAATCGACTTCGTCTACCAAGCTCTCGCTTATACGGACGCAACCCACCTTGCATGGATAGACTTTAGTATAGCCCATGTATTTGATGATTCAGTTAATGCTCTGGAAGCATTACAAGACTTGCAGCAGAGGGATCTCGTGCCTTCCCTTCTTACATTCCCTGTTATCTGGGATCGCTCCGGTATCAATATGGAGGAACTGATCCAACGAGTCAACTGGCGATTTGCCGGGAGTTTATTTATGGGCGATAGAAGATCTTTGGAACAGTGGTATAACTTGTGCTCCGACACCCTCAAGTTATTCCTTTCCCAGACTCAAACGCTTGTGTGGGAGGTAAATTTCTGGGCATGGCTTGAAAATGTCTATCCTAACTCATTTCACCCGCAGGTGTACACATCAGATCATGACAACAGTCTCGTAGCAATCCCGCCCACTTTAGATCTTTTTTGACGATGGCAGAATGATTTGTACGTGGGAAACAGAAACAAACAAACACACAAATGAGCTACAAGAGCAATGTAGAAGGAACTCGTATTTTCTTTGTTATGGCATTTGGACTGTTTCACAGAGCCCAAGTGGTCCATTGCTCACTCTAGGTTTTCCTTGGAGATGAGCTTTTCCTTTTTCATCTCATGAAAAAGGTCAAAGGTGGTCTTGATGTGGATACTGTTCGACTCTCGATGGCTTGATAAGCGTCGTTGGCTTTCTTCTCCTACAGAAATGGTAGTATCAGATCCCTCAATAGTGAAAAACGAGGGCATAGCAACATAGAGATTCGAAATAGCACCGTAAATGTAGAGCTCTGCTTGGTCGCCCCCTTTTCGAAGGCGAATCTGCCCGGTCTCTGTTCTGTCAGTGAAGTAGGCATTGAGGATTTTTCCCATTCCTCCCTTGGAAATGACATACGCTGAGGTGCCGAATTGAAATCGTGTTTGTAACAGATGACGGTCTGGACCAAAATTATGCGCATCTCGATCATATAAGGTCTCATCCATGCCCCAAATCCAAGCCATCTGAACCATGTCCCACGTGCCAGCTGAATAGTTTCCTGCCTCGTTGATAACGTCGACGAGTGAGTTCGTCCAAAATGGCCTACAGGTGGTGTGAATGAAATGTGCATGTAAGGACAAGAAGAAAGAATGCAAATCAGCCATCCCACGCGTACTAACATGAGTAACGGGGTGATATCATCTTCTACAATCATGGCAATTTCGCTCTTCGAACCCGGTGGCGGGCATGTGCGAGGAATTGATCCGGTGGAATGGGTTTGGGTGGAGGAACTGGATACCAGGGCCCCCCCACATGAGCTACTCTTCGTATCGTATGCCTTGCCAAATCAAAAGCTTCCAGTCCCTTCTCTTCCCGACTTCCTTTTCATTTCCCCCTCCCCTTTCCTTTTCAATCGTTTTCCCTCAATTGTTATTTCGGGTACCCAGGTAACTTAGGTAGATCTAATCACGCGGTCACTTTCTTATCTTACATGACGGGCTTATTTTGGTGCTCACATTATGATAGAAGTAGAAGCAATCATGTCGGTGGCAAGGCTCGTGATGGTGATTAAGACTCAAAAAAAGTAAAAAGAGCAAAAAACGTACATAACTTTCTGTATAGTCCGTACGCAGTTGGAAATCCTTACTCGGATGGGTTTTTACCCGGGTTTTACCGCGTATTTTATTAACATGGAACAAAGCTCTGGGTGGCAAGAGAGAATGAAGCTCGATTTCGGTAGTATATGGGACTTGCGACGAGGCCCGGCAGTGGATGGAATAGATATAGATGTCGTCCTTCATCTCATGCGTCAGACGAGTTACGACGACAATCATTCGTCTATCTCAGATGACCGGCGTCAAGTCACCATCAACAGCGCAGAGCTTGGCTGTATGCTATCGAATCTTACAACGATAAGCCGCGCGTACCCGCTAGACGTCTGGACAACCCAGGTCTACCCGGGTAGGAGAAATGCTACCCGGTGCCCATGCCTGCTCGAACCGAGCATTTTTATACGTATGGCTCAAGATGTAAACCCACATAATTGGATGCCTGAGCGACGATGAGGTATAAATGTCATCAAACTCTCCTTCTTATCACACGGCCTATACAGAAAGTTATGTACGTTTTTCGCTCTTTTTACTTTTTTTGGATTTTAATCACCATCACGAGCCTTGCCACCGACACGATTGCATCTACTTCTATCATAATGTGAGCACCAAAATAAGCCCGCCCTGCGTGACGGGAAAGCTGCCGGCATCAGGCCACTGGCATTTCCGCGGGACGATGACGCCATCCCGCTCTGAAGAAGCCGCTCCTTTGGCTGCCGGTCATCCCGCGCCAACGAGTTGAACTGATGCCGGCAGCTTCCCCGTGCCGGTCATCGCGCGCCAACGAGTGGAACTGATGCCGGCAGCCACCCCATCACGCAGGGCGGGCTTATTTTGGTGCTCACATTATGATAGAAGTAGAAGCAATCATGTCGGTGGCAAGGCTTGTGATGGTGATTAAAATCCCAAAAAAGTAAAAAGAGCAAAAAACGTACATAACTTTCTGTATAGGCCGTACGGCTTATCTTATTTGTGGTGTTTTTGTTTTATTATTGCGCGCTTCGCGCTATTTGTTTGTTGAAGGATCTAAGAGGGCTGTATGTCATGTTCAGGAGTGAAATATGCTCTTGAAAGTTCTTCACTTCGGGATTTAAACTCAAATCTGGGCGCAAAGGATTCTATGCCCACTGATCGGGAGGCCGGACTTCGACGTCCTGAAATAAATAACGATGTTTCATTGATACTATTTCTCTCCAAAGCAATCCATGGTTCACTTTGTAAATACATCTTGTTTCTCAAATTGGCTGATGGATGCTGGACCTGATTCCTTCTTTAACCATCTCATCAGTATTCATCGGACTCGAATCATATTTCCTGCTCACAAAGGCAAAAACATCGACTGCCAGTCCCTCTTATACTGCAGTCATATAGACATCCGTTGGATCACTAACCCGAAGACGTCCGTCCTTTCTCATGGCAGATCCAATACGGCCGAAGGGAAAAATCAATTCAGCTTGTACACCACGACTGTCTTTGCTTAGATCTTTATAATAATATGTAAGTGCTTGAGTAGACTGATGATCAAGCGTCTTAAAAAACTTTCCTAAGACGAAGGGCACAAAAACTCTTCTGAATTGTTTGCACGTCCACGGTCTTTGTTTTGTAATAATCTACATCCCCTGTCTTCATTCTAAAGTCTCATTAATACAGTAATACTCACCCATTTTCTTGGTCTTCTAAAACAGAATGCCTTATTCCAAATACAAAGAAAAGTACACCCATAAGAGGCGAGTTTCCTCACCGATGGTTATGATCAGGGTTTGGATGGTTTCTATGGCAATGATCGCTGGCGTCATTTTAATAGCATTCATAACCAAATATCCGAATGAAGCGTTCTACCTTGGTGATGAAGGTCGCATTCGCCAAGCGACTCCTCCTTCACGTGCTCCAGTCCATACCAAGCTTGTGTTTGTGACGGCCTGGATCGATCTGGGACCCGAACATACGGAAAAGACGCCGGCTTCGAGGCTAGAACACTTTCAAAGACTGGCTACAAGCGGTATTTCTTTGTTTGTATTTGCCAGCCCTACTTATATTGCTATCATGGAGGAAGTCCGGACCCAGTTCCCCAACATTGTCGGGCTACAGTCTGTGGAAATGGAGGACCTTCAGTCAGTGCAAACCATTAGGTCTTTTACTGACTTGAGACTCCCTACCGTTTTGACCAAGATAAAGGACACGCACGGCTATCTTGAGCTCATGCTAGCAAAAATCGACTTCGTCTACCAAGCTCTCGCTTATACGGACGCAACCCACCTTGCATGGATAGACTTTAGTATAGCCCATGTATTTGATGATTCAGTTAATGCTCTGGAAGCATTACAAGACTTGCAGCAGAGGGATCTCGTGCCTTCCCTTCTTACATTCCCTGTTATCTGGGATCGCTCCGGTATCAATATGGAGGAACTGATCCAACGAGTCAACTGGCGATTTGCCGGGAGTTTATTTATGGGCGATAGAAGATCTTTGGAACAGTGGTATAACTTGTGCTCCGACACCCTCAAGTTATTCCTTTCCCAGACTCAAACGCTTGTGTGGGAGGTAAATTTCTGGGCATGGCTTGAAAATGTCTATCCTAACTCATTTCACCCGCAGGTGTACACATCAGATCATGACAACAGTCTCGTAGCAATCCCGCCCACTTTAGATCTTTTTTGACGATGGCAGAATGATTTGTACGTGGGAAACAGAAACAAACAAACACACAAATGAGCTACAAGAGCAATGTAGAAGGAACTCGTATTTTCTTTGTTATGGCATTTGGACTGTTTCACAGAGCCCAAGTGGTCCATTGCTCACTCTAGGTTTTCCTTGGAGATGAGCTTTTCCTTTTTCATCTCATGAAAAAGGTCAAAGGTGGTCTTGATGTGGATACTGTTCGACTCTCGATGGCTTGATAAGCGTCGTTGGCTTTCTTCTCCTACAGAAATGGTAGTATCAGATCCCTCAATAGTGAAAAACGAGGGCATAGCAACATAGAGATTCGAAATAGCACCGTAAATGTAGAGCTCTGCTTGGTCGCCCCCTTTTCGAAGGCGAATCTGCCCGGTCTCTGTTCTGTCAGTGAAGTAGGCATTGAGGATTTTTCCCATTCCTCCCTTGGAAATGACATACGCTGAGGTGCCGAATTGAAATCGTGTTTGTAACAGATGACGGTCTGGACCAAAATTATGCGCATCTCGATCATATAAGGTCTCATCCATGCCCCAAATCCAAGCCATCTGAACCATGTCCCACGTGCCAGCTGAATAGTTTCCTGCCTCGTTGATAACGTCGACGAGTGAGTTCGTCCAAAATGGCCTACAGGTGGTGTGAATGAAATGTGCATGTAAGGACAAGAAGAAAGAATGCAAATCAGCCATCCCACGCGTACTAACATGAGTAACGGGGTGATATCATCTTCTACAATCATGGCAATCTCGTTCCCTTCGAGGTACGCGCGCCTTATCGCTGTAAGATGTGATAGCACACAGCCAAGCTCTGCGCCGTTGATGGTGCCTTGACGCCTGTCGTCTGAGATAGACGAATGAATATCGTCGTAGTTCATCCGGCCCATGAGCTGGAGGACGATATCTATATCCATTCCATCCACGGCCGGACTTCTTCGCAAGTCCCATATACCACCGAAATCGAGCTCCATTCTCTCTCGCCGCCCAGAGCTTTGCTCCATGTTAATATAATACACTGGGAAGGGAAGTTCATAGTTAATATGACCAGCGAAAAGGGTAAGATCTGGTCTGTGGGTTTCGGTGATTGATTAGGTACGGGCAGACATTTTGAAAGCTGGAGTATCATCTTTCGTCGTACCTCAATTGAGAACACCGTCTTTCAGAAAATTGTTGTAGTGCCACCAGGAACAAGGTCCATGAGAAGGATAAAATGAGAAATGTGGTTATAAAGGTACGCGGCGTAAACAGAAGGATCGATGACGCCGTATTTGGCAAATGGCGGGGATGCGCTTTGAGTCCTAACATGGTCATCTTGTTTTCACTCAAACAGCAAGTATATCTATACCCACTGCGAGGCCTTTACGAGGGTCGAATATGCCCCTAAATACGTAGTAGGAGTCAGATTCAAAATCCAAACTAGCTTCAATATTGATTTCTCATTCACTTTCACATCAATATATTAAGATAAAGCGGGTGGGGAAAGGGGGGGCGGGTTTTCTATATACCCCTCAGAACACGTACGCACTCTGCGCTACTCATATATTTCTCCCCAGGCCAATCTAAAGCTCAAAAAGCAATAATCAAAGATAATTTGCCATAAGTAATTGTGGTAAAACTAAATGTCCAGACATTCATTGATTGCACGGGTCGAGAATTTCGTAACTCTATTCTTGCATATGAACCCTAATCCTTTGCCACTGGTTGAACAATTACCACAGGTACACAGCAGGTACCTATTCAGCTGTCAGTTGTCCGAAATGACGATTGTACATTCCTATCGCTGTATTCACCTGTTTAGTTTTTTTTTATTATTTTTTTCTGCGCTCGTTATACTAAAGTCGATAGTGGCGTTCGAACCCGAGCCGAGACCGGTTGCTTCTCCCCAATTTACTCCGGATAAGTAAAGGTCGACGGACGAACAAGAGACTTAGGAGATCAAAGCAAAATAAAGAATCAGACACGACCATTGGAATGTACATTCGTCAAAGGTTGGGTAACCATCATAGCTACTCTAACAGAGTGTAAGCTTCGATTACGTCAAGTAAGGAGTACGCCTGTGTCAAGATTTCTCCATTACCTCGAAGCTTTACACGATAGAGAGGGGAGAGGTAAAAAATAATGAAAACTGGACGAGAGAGCGGTTCGACAATAAATTTTGTCCACTTGCTTACTTGATTAGATCTCTAATGACGGGGGGAAGTCGCGAAATGTTATAACTGGCTCACTTCACAACATCTGGTTTTTTAAAGAACAACCTCCTGCTCGCAGGGATAAGAGCTTCGAAGTGAAACAACACACTTATGGTTGTGAAACTCTGCGTGACGAGTATCGGACTCTCTCAACAGCGGGTGAGACGCACAATACATTTTCCCAATCATCGAGAGCATTAGACGAGACGATTGAATCCTAATGGTCAGGAAAAAGTGAACAAAGAAATATCTTACGAGGTAAAATGGTGTCACGCATCGTAGTTTGAAATCTAGAGTATTCCTTTGTGGGTCGTCTCACCATTGCCTGAGCATGTAGTGTTTATTCAATACAATTTCAAACTCCTGGCTTGGGAAAAACTCTGCGGTGTGATCGGCTGTACCTCTATAGCGAAGTAATATGGAAGCGATTTTTTTCCTTTTGCCGTCTATTTTTCGAATTTCGTTGATCAGTCTATTCCAGTTCGAGTCAGTGTTCTGCACAAAAGCTTTGCAGTGTGGATGCACGCCTAATATTAAATTGGCCACGGAAATACTATTTTAAATGCAAGGAGCCCAAGGGGGGGTGGGGGAAGGAGGGGAGAAGTCATATTGGTGATTTATTTTATCGTTTCTCAGGCATGGATATGCTTCTTGTAGCCACACCCACCTGCCAAATAATCCTGGGCCTACGGTTCTAGCGATTCCACCGGGACTTATGTCGACCGCCTCTCATACCTGCACACCGCAATAGAGAAGGGATAAATGAAATATCTTATTGTAAAAACGCTGCCGGAATGCAAAGGAAAATCTACCTCATGTAGTAAACATGAAGTTCATGTGGTCAAAATTGCCGTGGGAGACATCATCGATGATATTGGGATCATCAGGGGACAGAAATATACTTCGACTTAGAGACAAGCTGGTGTCATTGCCGGCCAACCACGCGGCAGCCTCAAGATATTCCTCCATGGGATGTAGCCTACCCGTGTATAGAGTAAGCTTTTCACATCATGCTGTCGATTGGCAAAGGAGGATGAAAGATCAAGAATCATCCATGCGCCATACTTACAACATCTCTTGGAATTTATCGCCATGATGTACATGGATACATATTGCATGATCAGATGGGGGACGCGGAGGCTTTCCAAATGGTAGAAGGTGGGTGTCTATGCATTGATGACAGATAGCAGAAAGGTTCCATTGAATTTTTATGAGTAAGATTGAGGAATCGAATTTACCTGACCAATTCTCGAGCAAAGTAATGTCTGGCCCAAGAATAGAGGCTGTCGGAAGGCCTCGCCGAATACCTAAATCATGAATTGCGTATAGTCAGGAGAAGCTCACTTGTGACAGGATGTAAGAAGAGTGTTGAGAAGGTGTGCCATGTCTGGTTACCTTAATGTTTGCGCCCCTCCCCCATGAGATGCCTTTTGCGGGGCTTTTTTAAAATCATGCTGACACTGAGATTTACTCATACACACATACTTCTTTTTAATCTCGGAGAATATTGATCTCGACATGCCAAAAAGAGAAGAGAGGACGAAATCATCAAAAGACTCCCGAGTATACCGATCTTGGCTATGTTATTTCATTATTCTTTTAATTTATCATATTTGCTTTTATAGACATACATAATGTTGTTAATGAGTCCGAGCTGTTATACTTTTCAAGATGCATAGTTTATGTGCAGATAACGAAGGTAGAGATCTTGAGATTGCTGAAAATACTAGCAGGTGTGGCAGTACTCAACGCGGCGCATTTAGTGGACGTCATAATTTTGATATATTTAAATGGCACTCGAAACAATAAACTACAAGTATCGCGGAAGAAATATACCCAATCCTCTTTGAGCAGTTTGTATGTCATTTCTAGGGAGCATCTTTTTTTTGTGTGGGTGCAAGTAAAGGTGCACCTCGTGCGATGAGAGAATAGCTGAAATTTTCAGTTTTTTCAGAAGAATGTTCCTTAAAAGAAGTGTACAGGTTCAAATTGGATCATTTTTTAAAAATTAGAGATGATTTTCCTCATTCATTTTTGGTCATTTGCAAAAAAAATCTTCGAGGGTCCTGTTGATAGTTTTATTATGAGCAAAAATCGGCCACGACTGGCTGCACAAACTTGATCACATAACTTCCAATTATCAAATCAAATAACGACCGAAATTCTCCATTCCTCGTTTACATACACTTTGCTTTACACATCTGAGCAGATATTGGTTACGACGGCAGGGCACAAAGTTGACCATACGTACCGTTTTCCCTCTAAATTATTCCTCATTTGACCAGCGGAATGCTTCACTTCTATCAAAGGCTCGCCTTTGCTTACATGATGATACAGCTACTTGATGCTCAGCAGTGTGGAGGGACGTTGGGTATCTGTGTAGCAGATAAATGCTGTAGCCAGTACGGTTGGTGTGGTACGACACCAGCTTATTGTGGCACTGGTTGTCAGTCTGGTTCCTGCATCAGTTCTTCATCAACATTGCCAACTCCATTTCCAACACCACCTGCGCCTGCTTCGACATCGGCACCGTCCACTTCCACAGTGTCGACAAATGGAGCATGTGGCGCCTCTGCCGGTGTGTGTCCAGCAGGCTTGTGCTGTAGCCAGTACGGTTGGTGTGGTACGACACCAGCTTATTGTGGCTTTGGATGTAATAGCTTATACGGGTCGTGCACCTCATCTCCGTCTGCGCCCGCTCCGATTCCCACGCCGCCTCCGACACCAGCACCTGCGCCTGCTTCGACATCGGCACCGTCCACTTCCACAGTGTCGACAAATGGAGCATGTGGCGCCTCTGCCGGTGTGTGTCCAGCAGGCTTGTGCTGTAGCCAGTACGGTTGGTGTGGTACGACACCAGCTTATTGTGGCTTTGGATGTAATAGCTTATACGGGTCGTGCACCTCATCTCCGTCTGCGCCCGCTCCGATTCCCACGCCGCCTCCGACACCAGCACCTGCGCCTGCTTCGACATCGGCACCGTCCACTTCCACAGTGTCGACAAATGGAGCATGTGGCGCCTCTGCCGGTGTGTGTCCAGCAGGCTTGTGCTGTAGCCAGTACGGTTGGTGTGGTACGACACCAGCTTATTGTGGCTTTGGATGTAATAGCTTATACGGGTCGTGCACCTCATCTCCGTCTGCGCCCGCTCCGATTCCCACGCCGCCTCCGACACCAGCACCTGCGCCTGCTTCGACATCGGCACCGTCCACTTCCACAGTGTCGACAAATGGAGCATGTGGCGCCTCTGCCGGTGTGTGTCCAGCAGGCTTGTGCTGTAGCCAGTACGGTTGGTGTGGTACGACACCAGCTTATTGTGGCTTTGGATGTAATAGCTTATACGGGTCGTGCACCTCATCTCCGTCTGCGCCCGCTCCGATTCCCACGCCGCCTCCGACACCAGCACCTGCGCCTGCTTCGACATCGGCACCGTCCACTTCCACAGTGTCGACAAATGGAGCATGTGGCGCCTCTGCCGGTGTGTGTCCAGCAGGCTTGTGCTGTAGCCAGTACGGTTGGTGTGGTACGACACCAGCTTATTGTGGCTTTGGATGTAATAGCTTATACGGGTCGTGCACCTCATCTCCGTCTGCGCCCGCTCCGATTCCCACGCCGCCTCCGACACCAGCACCTGCGCCTGCTTCGACATCGGCACCGTCCACTTCCACAGTGTCGACAAATGGAGCATGTGGCGCCTCTGCCGGTGTGTGTCCAGCAGGCTTGTGCTGTAGCCAGTACGGTTGGTGTGGTACGACACCAGCTTATTGTGGCTTTGGATGTAATAGCTTATACGGGTCGTGTACCGAAGTCGGTGATGTCGATACGGTTCCCGCAGGTATCGCTATCTACGAGTGCAATCTTCCAGGTGTCGTGGCCTTGACATTCGATGATGGCCCCGCGCCGGCAACATCCGCCATCTTAGATACGTTGAAAACGAAAGCTGCCATTGCTACATTCTTCATTGTGGGTGACATGTTCAATGGAGTTGTAGGGCCCACCTCGCGCACAGCCGTTGTAAGGCGCACTTATGCTGAAGGACATATGGTTGGAATTCACGACACGATCCATGCTGATTTGACAACGCTTTCTGCCGCTGAGGTAAGTTTGCACATGACAACGATGAAGTCGGTGATTGAGGGAGCCATCAGTGAAACACCTCGTTATATGCGTTGTCCTTATGGCTACTACAACGACAATATTTTGTCTGTGCTAGCTGCTCGAAACCTACGTCATACTCACTGGACCATGGACCCGAGAGACTGGGAAAGTCGTAATGCTGCTGTTACACTGGATAGAATCAATTCTTACTTGGACACTGTGACAAGGTCATCTCCAGGATCGATTATCTTGCTTCATGACGTTTACGATGAGACAGTGGTCGCAGTTGGTCCGATCATTGACAAAATTCGGGCAAAGGGTTTAAAATTGGTCACTGTCGCGGAATGCATGAACGATAAAGATGGTGCCTATGTTGCCAAGTAAAATCTTTTTCTCCGTGTACTCCGTGTACACCGAGTCTGTGGCAGAACTTTGGATGGGCTCATTAAAGATTAATCACAGTAAGGTGAAGAAGGCGAGAATAATTGTCTTCTTGACCTCCACATGCCACTTCAATTCAACGCTGGCGGGAAAGGCCGTGTAAGCATAATGGTCATTCATCTCCTCGCGATGCACCCTTACAACTGAGCACTTCCCCCCCTTCAGGGAGAGTGCTGCTCCACTACCGACGTAATGTCGGTCTTGCCCGTCAAGTCTTCCATGCCGTCGATGCATATCCGTTTCCTAGCCGACTTCCTCTCATGATCAACCTCGGCCATTCTATATTTCGGCTTCTCTCCTACTCCTCCGGTCTTAGGTGACCATAAACGACGTCGACGCTAGTTCTTGAGGCAGATGACACCCAGGAGTTTTGCTGCAGCTGTACCTCCGTAGAGAAGTCAACGTTATTGACTTTATAATAGACTCGTTTGTCATTCAAGACATGCCCCTTCTCATAAAGAGAGTGTTTCTCCACATTCCTTTTACCATTCCCACTTTCCATGGCCTGGTCATTGATGGCAAGGCGTTTCATTACCCAGCCTACACACACCATCCTAAAGCTACATAGATGCAAAGTATTTTGTAAGTGATTTCTGATGAGCTTTGGCCACCTTTTCTTTCCACCCCTGAAGCCTTGTAACTCCCTTTTTAGCTGATCTCGCTGCCCTTCCACCGTAGCCTTAGAATCCGAGATGGCAAGTTCTTGTCGGAGGTTGCGCATGAGCTGGCGGGTCGATCAAGAGAAGCGTTTTTCTCCTCCTTCCTGCTGCCTAGCGCAGTCTTTCGGAGGTCAGTCGTCTTTCGAAAGGCTCTACTCTAATCTTCGAGGCTCTACTCTAATCTTCGTTCTCCTTTTTGGACACTGTAATCTCCAACTTAGACGTATTTTAGAAGATGCGGGTACATTTGACGCGCAGGTGCTTCTTCGAGGCCTCCTGCCCCCTTTTCATGCGATTGATGCAAACTTCTGTCACATTCATCCCCAACCGATGCGCCTCCTCCAATGTCTCACCTCGCACCGCCCCCCAATCCTTTGTTACCCCAGCAATATCTGACCCATTTTCTCATACGTATCTGTTGTCTTTCTTTGCCTACATGGAGGATGGTGAGAATAGGGAGGAAGACGAAGGAATAAAAGTTTATACTTTGGAAAAAAAGAAATTATGAGTCCAAGTTAAGACAAAAGGAAAAATGCTTTTTTGACCTTATCGATTTGACGGATGAAAACCGCGAATTGCCCCCCAAAAAATCCATCTCTTTAATTTTCTGCTTCTAATTACAGATGAGCGTTTCCTCCTGCGACGACCGCAGGTCAATAAAAGCATATACAGAAGGTTGATGCCCATATCTCCACCGTAGGCCAACATTTATTTCCCTAGTACGCGCGGGCTCTCCCTCCCCTTTCCCTCTTCCATCTCCTCCTCTTATGCCTGCTGCCCCTCTTTCCTCTTTTGGGGGATAGGGCGGCAGTAATATACTCGATCTGCTTTCGCTTAGCCCCGTAACAGTCGCTTAGACTACGACCGCCTTATTTTCATTCATATTGGTGACACACTTTGCCGGCAGCGACTTGTATCTCCCCTGCTTCTTGCTCTCGCATCACCGCAGTGTTACTGGCGGTTGCAGGCATCATACATTTGCTTTCTTCCGCATGTGTTTTATGGCCCCCTAATCGCCTTTTTGTGGATTAATGATTCCGCAGGTGGGCAATCACCACCCCCCGCCGTCAAATATCACGGCAGTTAATGTGTGATAGCATTATGGGATGTAAGAGATAGTTGATAGACGTGCATGCGGGACAATTGGACAGGAAAAAAGGGTAAACTCCATCTCCTTCGCACAGGCGATCGAAATGCCGTAACAGGATGTGCAGTGTAGTTCTGAATTCGCATCGGTGAAAGAAACAAAATAAACTAATCCGGTGAAAATTGTGCCAGCTAGTGACAGGAAATATATCACAAAAGATTTCTCCGTGAGAAACATCCCGAACTGTTAGAATTAGTGCTCTGCTCATCAGCCTGGTCACGCTGCACAACTCTCCAGAGAATGTGCTTGAAAAGGATATCATGGTGAGCGGTACATCCCCTCCAGCCTGCAGAGAGGGCCTATTGAAAACGGAGATACCGTGTCGCACATAAATAATTTATAAGAATTCGAAGATCAAGCATGTAGTCTTTATCTCTCTGGGTGGCTGCGTGAGACTCAGAATAAAGAAACGGCGAAGAAGTAAGCAAGAGCAACAACTGCGGGTCGGCAAAACCCCAGTAGACGAATGTAGATATTCTTTACTCATTATAGCCGAATACATCGGTGTGGAGGGAGAAATGGCTCTAAAGCAGCCCATACAGAGCAAATTGGCGAGAAAGGATGGGCAGCGGAGTAGCCCTCGTTCTCGAATGAGAAGTGGCGACTGGACGTAAATCTTGAATCGCCTTTCACACGCTAGAATTAAAATTTCATACAACAGCTTCTGACATTGTTGGATCTGGCAGACCAGATATAAGGGTGACTACTTCTGGCAGCCCATTAAGGATGTCAATGGCGTTTGAATCTTTGCTTTTACTGCTGGATTCAATTAACGCTGTTGTGCAGTTTGCACTCACAATTCCAATCGTAACATGGAGAGTGATTTTGTGGCACCAATCCTCGAGCTGCGGCACTAAACTATCAAAAAGGAAAGTTTTCGTGAGATCATCTTTCTTCACAATCATATAATACACCCGTTTCGTCTGACTTTCAGGGGGGGCGGTACCAATGCACTGCATTCCTCCACCGCGAAAGGCCATGGGGCCCAAAAGGCGGCGGGGCATGTTACCAGGAATCAATGTATGCGTATAGATCTCATTGTCCCACGACAAAAATCGTCCAGGCTTCACGTCCACCACCGTCTTCTTTCCCGTCACCTCATGCTGGAAGAGTATGTGCCCATCCCCTTCCAGGTAGACCAAGCCCACCTGCCCTCCGACCAAAGACTTGTCGCCAAAGCTATCTTTATGAGCAGCCACGGCATCCCATTTTCCACTGGCCGGGACGAACGTCGGAGCAGTTGTCCTGGCCGCGTCGATGGGGTTAAGGACAGTGACAAGCCGCTCATAGAGCTGACCGGGCAGCTCCAGTGTGTGCCTAAACCGGACTTGAGCCGGAAGCTGGGCAAGGAGGCTCTTGCGCGCGGTGTCGTCGACAAAATTGTCTTCCACTATTATATGCCCACAGGTCACCATGAAACATAGGGCGACCACGGTGGCCAGCAGCCGGGTCACGCGGGAAGTGACGAACGAATGCATGGTCGGTGCGGAGATCCCCAAGCGAACGAGAACTGCGGTGCTGAATATGTAGCATGTCTCAAAATTAGTTCTGGCGAATGACTTTGCATGAATTGGAGCCGAGCGGAATGCTTTGTTTGCAGTCGTCTGTCGTTTCTGCGGAAATTGTCAAGCATTTGCCAAAAAGAGTCTTAGAAACGGCGTCCGAAGGGAACCGTAACAACAAAACTTTGGTGTGCAATTGTTGTCAGAAAATAAGAAGGTGACCAATTTGCAAGGAGTTTACAATCATATGAAAAAAGGATCAAGAAATGATAAATGAAAACATGTCTGTAGATGTAAGTGAAGATAAGAATGAAAGTGGATAATACTTTTAAATACTCAATAATATTTTTCCCACAACATTTTCCATTTCAAAAGACCCTTCCTCCGAAATAACTACAATCAAAAGTTTTTTTTTTCTTGGGGCGGTGCCAGGGAATAGCCGAACTAGTTCGATTTTCGAAATATGGACTCCCGAGTCTCGAACTCGAATCGAACTTCTTTAAATTTGCTTCAAGGGGCTTAAAAGGGTTAAAAGGGTGAGTTGGTCTGTGGAAATCGAGAAACTCTTGATGGCCTTGTCTGGTGGTATTATGTGGATCCAGCTTCCAACCTCGCTCTTGGGTCCCAGCTGCGCACTTTTTCTTTAACTTGCCATTTGCGATGCATCACATGCGTGATGTTCCCTCTGAGGCCCTTAAACACCCTGGAGAAAGCTCATTTTTAATAATCGATTTTTTTTTCGATTTTATTTCTAACTTGAATTCAGAGGTGGACTCGGATATCGCGAATTCAACTGTTCCCTGTTTTGCACTAAAAGCAATAAGAGAACAGAACAAAAAATGTAGCATCACCATGCTTGCTCCTCTTAGACAAAATGCCGCGATCAGAGAGGTTTCGCTGAACCGGAAGTTATGACTCAAAATTCCGTGAAGCCATTCTTTCTCCCGCCTAACCTGATTTTCGGTTCCCGAAATTCGTGAAAACGACAACAAAAGCAATCATTTGTTGTATGATATGCAAGCGACATGCCTTAATACTGTAGTGGCCTGTGCTTTTACTTTTAACGCTCACTCATGACGCACACACAGTTAAACAGATGGTGAAAAAGCTTACCCAGACGTTCAAAACCTTGGTAGACCTTCCCAACAATGTGAGGCATCAATATGGCTGATGGAGCATGCGCGGCCTTGAAGTCTTCGTCCTTCCCTCGACCTCCTCCTCCACCTGCATTACCCATTCCGACCTTAGAGGCGGCCTTGAGCAAGCAGCAAGCCATCATAAGTGTGTTCATGGCGACGATGTCGGTATCTCCTGGCCTTTCCACAACTTGTCCGGCTCCTCTTCCTGCTCCTCTTCCTTTCTCCTCCTCTGCCAAAGGTTTGATGACTGATGTTGAGAAGGAGAGCATACGTCGTCCCTTCATGGTTGGCCGGAATACTACTGAGGGCATGTGCCCGTTGCAGGACGCGGCGAGTGATGCCTACTATAGTTTTTCTTCGGATGATGATGATCTTCAAGGCGATGGCTACGACGACGATGGTGACCCCATGGTACAGGAGCTGAAGGAAAATAGGATACAGCAGCGGGACCAGCGAGACCCCGAGAAGTCCTTGACAACTCGTATAACTATTGACAAGGACAAAACAGGGGAAGGACTTAGTGGGATACTGGTCGAGGCCAACAAGAAATGCACCGACTTCCACCATCTCCTCAAAGAAATAGAGCAGGACCGTAAAGAGATTGACGGGCTTACCATTCAAATAAAAGACTTACTCCAAATTATGAGAACGATATAAGAGCCGAGAGTAAAAGGGGTACTTGAGTGAGTGGAAGGAAGTGGAGCAGAACTAGAAGAAAAAAAGCTCAAGTTTAATTTTCGTTTTCTTACATTTCTGTTGCGTGTACCGCCACTTTTAATTCCCTGCCCCCGGCCAGGTCCGCTTTTGGAAAGTTTTGCAAATTCTTTACATAGGTTGGGTACTTCTCTAACCAATACTCAAACTTCGGACAGTTGCGTGCAAGGTACTCAATTTTTTTATTTTTTTTTGTTTTTTATTTTTATTCTTTTGTTGATGTATATGGACTGTTTTTTTATGTTCTTCCAAGAGGGCCGCGTTTGTAGTATGATCTACAATAGACACTACCGCGTGCCAGAACTTGGGCCATGCAGCCATAGTACTGGCCTAAAAAGAAGCAATTAGGTGAATGACGCACTCTCGATAGAAACCACCCATTGATTGCACATTTCTAGCCAACGCCAAATCCAATGTAGCGCACTATTAGCGAATGGAAGGGTGCAACCCATCATATTGACGATGGTACTGAGATGGATGCAGAGTCGTTCACCTTTAATGTGAATACCATCATCCAATATAGGTATTTTGGAGTGATAGTAGTGCTCGTTGCTTGAGTGCCGCACATCAGCGACAGAGGTGAAATAGCATTCCCGACATCAACTTGTAAATGGACAATCAGGGCGCCAATGAGAACGCTACTATTAAAGGGGAAAGGCCGTGATGTAGACTTCTTCATGATAGCCCCGCTAAAGCGGGCGCTCACTCCTGTCCTGCTTGCTAAAGTATCTTAACGCCTCAACATCGTCCAAATTTGGTCGGAAAGCAAGGTATAAATAGAAGGAAACTACCTATCCAAATTCTGTCTCTCAAATTTGTAAATAATACTCTGAAGATTATGCTCATGAGTGTCTGAAGTAATTGGCTGAGATTTGCCGTTACTCATTAGATTTCACGATTTTATTTCGCCTCCTCTACCGCCTGAACATCAGAACGCATGTGCTGCTTTTGAGCGAAGAAGGCAGTCCGACCCCGAGGCTCCTCTCACCATCCCTTTGCATAAAGTACACAACGCACTTACTCACCATATCGATCACTACCCAACGACCGGAAAGATGCCACCAAGATGTCACTAAGAGCATTGAACAACGGAAGAGAGGAGTGCGCAAGAA
Organism: Nannochloropsis oceanica; assembly: GCA_004519485.1. Lineage (NCBI taxonomy): Eukaryota > Eustigmatophyceae > Eustigmatales > Monodopsidaceae > Nannochloropsis > Nannochloropsis oceanica. The sequence continues at coordinate 357,215 of CP038129.1, forward strand.
CTCCCTTGTCTCCGACCCGACCGAGCCCTTCAATGTGATGGGAGAATGCAGGCTCACGGGCATCTTCCAGGGGAATTTCCGCCACGAGGGATGCAAGCAGTGCACATTCAGGCTCAACCGCGAGAACGGGTAGGTCAAGTGCAGGAGGCCGAAAGCCCAAAGGGTGGAAGAGCCCCACGTAATTTTCAGAATGTCGTTTCCTGTCGAGAATAAAGGCGCTAATGGCCCCACGACGAGAAGATGACGATTAGCGCCATGGCGGATGCGATGGAGAAGAGCTTCTTCAAGGGAAGTTACACAGCTCAAACGTTCACCCAGCAGTATTAGAAGACTTATACTTCCGCCTTCATCAACCCCGACCAGACCAAGCAGCTCTTCTCTGCGCTGCAAGGTCGACCACCAGACCAATTTGCGAGGCACATTTGTGGCATTCAACGTCACGCACGTCAAGGACAGCGAGGCGGAGGAGGAGGAGGATTAAGGGGTGGCCGGATAGTTCTAGAGAGGGGTAGGGGTGCCTTGGCTAAACCATCATGTAGGAGGATCAAAAGGAGGGAAGGGGGCAGAAGAGGAAATACAGATTGAGGCATATAAAACGGAGGTGAGCACATAAACAAACAAATGAAACGAATAACAACACGTAATCTCCAAACAAAAAACAAAAACTAAAGAGAGAACAGCTGTAGAAATCAAGCAAGAGAAAGACGGACCCACAACAAAAAGAAGAATGAGCGAAGGGCAGTGAGACTTCTTGAATTCGCTTCTTTCCCACCCTATTTCTTATTCAAAACCCTTTAGCTCTTAACAAGCGCGCGGCTGGGGCGCAGTCCCTCTTCGGGAAGGGAGTTTGGGGGAGGAGATACCCCTTCCTCTAAGAAAGTGGATGGTAATTTATATGGAAAAGAAGAAAGCTAAGAATTTCTGGGTTTTCCTCCCCTTCTTTCCCTTCCCCCCCCCCCCCCCTTATATTGAACCTACTACCTAGCATTTAGCCAGGAGACAGCCAGTAAACGCTGATACTCTTTGTTAATTCACACAAGTACATGGCTACTTTGTCAAAAGAATAAAAACAGCGAATTGATACGTGAGCAGACACGAAGGGGTCTTGAGGGCAAGTGCACTTTGGAGAGCGGACCAAGAAAGCGACTCGTGGTAAATGAGCGTCCAGGAGGGAGGGGGAAGGATAGGGACGGAAAGTGGCTAACGAATGGGCTAAACGAAGGAATGCCTTTGAATGCCTTGGATTAGGGTTAATGAATGCCTATGAATGCCTTTTTGTTTGTTTGGTAAACAGTCCGGCGGTGAACTCGGTCTTTAGAATGTACCGCTGTCAAAGCGAAATATCTCTCCCCATGCTCAGTTTTGCATGCACTCCTGACTCTTATTGGAGACCATGCATTCTTCAAGCTAAGGAGGAGGCCTGAAGTGAAAAAGCAACCTGTGTGCAACAGAGACCTCATCCAGACATCTCCGCGATACCAGCCTGTAGCCCTGATTCTAGGGACTCGGAAAAGTGCAAGCAACTGCGGCTAGCACATCGGTTGCACGGATCCGAAGGGGGCCAAGTAATAATATTTGATTTGAGAATCGAGTCTTGGGCATTATCTCACTATCGACCTGTGCCAGGAAGTCCGATCCCTCAACAGATAGTGTCGATTATGGCCCTGTGAATTTTAATAAACATGAAAAGAGGGGATGGAGTTTTTCCAAAAAACTTGCAAGCACTAAAGTGGAAAGCGTTCCTATACCTCCCCGAGCGACATTTACTTGTTATCATTTAAACCTAAAGCCCCACCGTAGTAACTCTGTTAGCACATATTGAAGATGGTCATAAGTAGCAAAATATATTACCATTAAGAGGCCAGCAAATTCACATAAACATTGCAGTAGCAGTCGTGTTAATTGTATATTTCTCCATCCGCGCAAGTGTCGTGGTGGCTAGTGTGTGCAGAAAACGATGCCTTATGAAATCTCGCACATTTAACTGAAATAATTTTCCCCTCTGTATTTGAGAAATACATCAAACGGCCACAGGAAAGATTGGGGAGAGTAAAGCTCTTAGCAATAGCGCTCGAAGATGTTACCTAGCAAAAATCTGCAGAAGCTTCCTTGTGTATTTCGCGGCGATCACGGACATGTGTTCGTATTTCAGCCCTTCTGCTCTGACAGAAGCTCACTTAGATGACAAGAATATCCCCACAGCTCTCCGAGAATCAGAGATTTGGCGCATGGTTCAAGACGATGAACCTTTTCAAGATATCGTCTTGGCAAGTCCTACTTACTACCATGTGGCCAACCCTCATCACTCGGATGGCATTCTGTAGTACGTGTCCTCTTATGCCGGTGAGCAAGCCGTCACAAAAGTTTCCCATCATGTAATCTCGGCTAATGAATGCGACGGCCTTGTGCTGGATATAGGGGCGAATACGGGTTTCTATAGCATGTTGCCCCTATCTGAGGAGTGCGAAGGGGTAACTACTTTCGATCCGCAGCCGAGCTGTGTCCGCTACATTGAACACGCGTTTGTCCGAAAAGGGTTCAAAAATGGGGTCATCATACCACACCTTGTGGGTCACATCGCGGGACAAACTATCAAGCTAGACGTAAGCTTCAATTGCGCCGGTAGATGTCCTGTCCAACAGCACGAAGCTGAGAATGTCGATCCCGGTAATATTGTTGACGTGAGAATGATTACCTTGCACTTCCGGACGACCTCCGTATTTCATTGGCCAAAGTCGACACCGAGGGGGGAGAATATCGAGTTCTGCTGTCCATGAAATCTTTTTTGGAGCGCGATCGGGTACAAAACGTCATTTTAGAAAAAACGTTGATGTGGTGGGCACCGATTTATGGTTTGAACGATCGCAAGCTGGTAATCGATCAATTTGTCAAACTCGTCTCGAAATAGAATTTCAATTGCTGGGCCCTAGACATTTCTTCCATTTGGTCAACCAACAATTTCTATACCAAAGACAACATCACTAGCTTGGCGGCGAAAATCGATTCTACTTATCAGACTGATTTGGACGAATTCTGTCAGTGAAGCCTTGTGGTTGGCAGCGACAAAACGAAACGGGGATCTTGCAATCGACTACCGCTTTGTAAAACTTATTCTCATATATCTTGTATGTGTGCTCAAAAGCTTTCCGACTACGAAGTGTTGCAGATAGGCGGACACAACTGGTAGGCTCCTGACAGCGTTGCTAGTGCACGACGAGGCACCAGAGCCTTCTTCTGGCGACAAGTCAGAAATCCTATAAGTGTGCGTGTGTGAGGGTGTATTTTGTCCGTGAGCAAACAGTCGTGGTACTGGCCTCTAGAAGCAAAAAGTCCAAAAGTCGACACCACATCGATGTCTGAGTCGCGTCACGTCGACGTGACGCGTCGATGTTTGACGCGTCAAACTCAACCCTGGTTTGCCCCCCTCGTGTCCTTGTGCTTTAGCAGCCTTTCATGCATGTACCATTGCGTGCGCAGCGCATCAAAGGAACGTTATGCTCTCTTGCATTGACTGTGGCTAACAGCGGAGGGTAGGGGCGCTTTAGTGACTTGTGGGGGAGCGACATAAACAGTCATCATTTTCTTCTTTCTTCTCTATTCTTCCCACTCATGCACACACATGTCAACTCAAGCAAACGACGATTCCTGTCAACCTGGTAGCCAGCATGTCAACGAGGGCCAAGAGTTAGTTTGACTCTGACTCGGACCCTAGCACCAATTCCCCGGATGCAGACACGAATGGCTCGAGGAGCAACCAGTCAGCAATCGATAGTGACCGGGCCGCGGGTGGGGGAAAGGAACGTGCCACCAGACAGCAGACCACCAAAGCTTCCCCTTTCCAAAACTCCACTCGAACCCTTACATTTACGCGTTGTTTTTATACCTGAGTAGGTGATGATGTGGCTGTGGAAGTAATGTGTCCGTGCATTTGTCTCTCCACTCTTCCTTACCACATCCTCAGTGGTGGATGGTCCCATTGACCACACAGATGAAATTCTCGAGCATTGCCGCGTGAATTGATTCTCCCCCTTTGATCTTAACGGGCTGCAACCCTACGTCATTTTGCTTCCCTCTAACAACTGATTTCCCCCCCCATCCCCACCCCTGAGCCCTCTTTCCTCTACGACAAAGTCCTCTGTGAGAGGGCGACAGGGGCCAAAGCGAGGACCCGCAGAAGTGGAGGAAAGCATGCCCGAAGGTTGGGACAAAGATTGAGATATATGTGAGGGAGGAGAGCGCCCCCCCCCCCCCCCCTCGGCCTCCCTTCTCTAGTCCTTCTCGATTTCAGCCGTGGGCAGTAGGCGATCGAGGGGTATGAGGATGACCTCCTCACCTCCTGCCAATTGCACAAGGAGCAAAGTTGGTGGGCAAACGAAAGATGTAAGTGGACGAGGGAAAGGAATGGAATTGTATAAGATGTTTCTATTTATCTGCGTATGAAGGTGGTATGTCATTTTTGAAAAGGTACGGTTGTGGAAGGGGAACATCACGAATACTTATCACACTCCTCGTTGTTGGGTGAGATGATCTGGCTGGGTGAATTTTGTCTTGGAGCTCACCTATTGAACAAACGAAATGAAAGAAATGCGGTGGTGGTCAATTTACTACCCATGTGCTTTACTTTTACGTTTACGTGTTAGTACCATGTACACCATATGAAATTGTCATCGAGTACCTGTCATGCCGTGTCGAAGAGCTCATGGGCATGTGACCTCCGCCGTGCGTGCCGTGGGGCAGAAAAATTTTCCTCCAGGGTTGGCGATTCTCCCCCGAAGTAGTAAACCGTTTGATTACCCCCATGCAGGCAAGTATGTACATTTGTTAATATGGTACAGACCAGATGCAGCTTGCCCAACGGAGAAACACCCACCTGCATGTGTGGCACGAAAATCAAACGGCGCCAAAGCGAAAATATGCGATCGAACGTCCATTCAATGCAGACGCGCGCCCGTCCGAGGTTGCCATTGTGAGTGAGATCCTCTGGTGTGAAAGGTCTATTGCGGTCGTGCGACGTGACATGAAAAGCTCTCGTGCATTGACCACGGTAAGCCGGCTCACCCAAAGCTGCGGATGCTCTCCCCACACGTGCATTGATACGGATCATCGCTCTGAAGTTACAGGCGATATCCTACATCGCGGCGTCATTGCGTACACTAGGAAGAGGACCATAGCACGACTCGACGAGTCCCACTGAGGACACTACTCCTTGGAATTTGATCCCGTGATATTTGTAGTCCCCGTTGTAGTACCGTTCCTGGTGCCTGGTAGGATAACAAACCCTCTTGCAGGTGAGGACGGTGAATGTGTGGAAAGAGTGTGAGAGGGATGGGCCAGTGTGGCCCATGGAGGGGTACGACAAGGAACAACCAGGGCGACGGGGACATACGGCAAAACGTTCACTCCATCAATGCAAAGATAGGATTCGCAGGCAGACAGATCCACCGGGTTTGCTTTCGTGCCCAAGAATGTGCAGTACTCCACCATCTTGTTTGACAAACGTTCCTCGTTCAAGTCCAAAAGGAAGGCCCATTGGTCAAACAAGTACTCCAGCATGTGGTCGGTCCATTTTGTTGTTTGCATACGGTCATATCCGTACAACTTTTCCATCGTACCTCGCACAGAGTAGAGATGGGAATTGCGGCCAAGAAGCATCACAAATACCATCCCTTCACATATTTTTGGCATCCTGTCCATGTTGACAGGCGGGCGATGAGGTAAACGGTAGGAGAGGGGGAGAGCGGGTGAGCCATTTATGGGTCAAGAACTACAGCGTATGCCTTTAGGAAGATTAGCATGTGCAAGACAGTAATTATTGGCCATGAGCGCTTACCCTTCTACTCGACAACTGCATCAATGCGGAGTCTGGGGAGCATGTGCACCACACCTGCTCCTTGGTAAACCGGTGCATTTTCAGGAAGAAATCATCGGAAAAGTCTTCGAAGAGCTGCGGCAATTTACGAGTGCGTTTGGATCTAGATTGCAAGATGCACCGGGTAGCTAGTAGTCGTCAAAGAAGCTCATGTACAGAAGGACCACAAAGATTACGAGGTCTTCATCATCCACATCCATCAAGTGTTGGTCCATGTTGGACAAACCAAGCGTACTCTGCCTTAGCAAACACCTCGAGACAATGCTGTGTATGTGATCGGAATTGTGTGAGGAAAGAGGGAGGAAGTGGTCGTGAAGGACATCGTATGGGCAAGTAAATGCCTTGGATGTGAGCATTAAAATAGTGTATCGGAAGGTAGGGTAAGAAGCATGGCACGCACCTCCGCGAAGCGACCATCATATAGAATTGGGAAGGACACTTTGTGATTTAAAGCTGATGCATGGGTCCTACTGTGATATTTGTACGCGTGTGGTCGCGTTTGTACGTGTAAGGGAGGGAAGTGATGTATGGGTTAGGATTAGATCATGGGGCTCCCATCCTTCCTTTCTCACTAAGTATTTGCTTAATGTGCAATATATCAGGGCGCTTCCTCACTCACGCTACACGTCCACCATCCTCCTTGCTCTGCCAATCTACTACAGCGGTGCATAGCGTCTCGTAAGTCTGCTGGCCGTGGGTGCCTTTATGACTAGCTTTTGCCCACTGCACGACGTCTTGGATGCGGTCCACCAACTCCGAATTCAGCCTGTCGTCTTCCTTGTAGTACAGGGTGACATCGGCCTTGAATGCATCTATGTTTACTGCCCTCCTCGTCAACAGTCCCCACACGCGATCAAAATATTTCATGCTTTAGCTGGCCACGAAAAGAATTGATTTGGCAAGGACGTCCGCCCTTTGGTAAATCGTAGACCTACATATTTCCGTTTTATCCTCTTCAATGTCTCCTATCACCACACATACTTTCATCTTCGTCTTAGCAGCCTTCAGCTGCTGGATGTAGCGCTTGGCATTGTCGAGGGCAGCCTTGTTTCCTGGGCTAGGTGCATGTACCTCCCCCTTTAAATCGCCGCCTTCTCTTCCATACCCTTCAAATGTTGCACCTCTGATTGAAGATCTTTCTTCTTCCTTTCGTCATTGACGCTCTTTTCCTTCCACTTATCCCGCTCCCTCCTCACCTCCAGAATGTGAACCTTGAGAGTATCCACTTGCTGGCGGGTTTTATGAAGGGAAGCGTTGTACTTTCCTCCCTCCGGGCTCGCTCAGTAATTCGTGGGTCGTTCTTCTTCCGCATTGCATCTAGCTCGATCTCCTTCTCCTTCAGCACTCTCGCAATCTCCAATCTTAAGTTCGTATCGGCGATGATGGCGTAATTGCTGCGCTGCTCCCTCCTCCACATCTCCACGTCCCCTTCCAAGCGTTTTACGCGAGCCGCTGCCATCTTGGATGCTGCCCGGCTCGCCGCCGCAAGCACCTCATCCTTCGTCATTTCTAAGGCGTCTTTTGCCTCGATGATCCTCTCACATACCCTCAATGCCTCCAGTACCTTTCTGAATCCTTGGGGAGAATAGTTGTTATAGGGAAGTCGGAGGTGGAAGAAGACAAAGTAAACTTCCGAAAAGAAAATAAGTAAAATGAAAATATAGAAGGATAGTCACACCTTAAAAAAAGACGCAACCATTCCTCATTTATTCGATTTCGATGTCCGTGTCTGATAATGTCTCTTGCCAATAATTGGAGAGGAGTCCCCCTCCAGTGGCTGCAAGTCAGTGAAAGCAGCCGAGAAAGAATGATGCCCCTCCGCTTCCCCACTGTCGTCCCGGATGTGACAAGCATATGAAGTGCATGCTTGTAAAGCTTGTAATCCTATTTCAGTCACTCATGGTTGAACCATCGCTCCTCTTTCTCTCAATGTCGTCCCAGATTATATCGTCAGGCGCTACTGCTGCTGCCCATGGCAGCTTGATGTCAGGCTGGCCGGGCGGCAAGACCGCGCGGTATTATTATCGTCGCGTCTATCCTAAAAAAGGAAAGTAACTCATGAGCGATTGAAATACAGAATGTGTCTGCCTCAATACGATGGAACCACAATTGATAAAACTAGATTTGATAGAAGAGTGACAAAGAGTGAAGAAGGTAGAGTCTGACTGATCTTCTCGTCATAATTCTGCGGCTCGATCATGAGATCTTAACCTGAATTTGATTTTCGCTGTTGAAAAGACTTGCGATCGATGCTCTTTGCTATGAGATGACTTTGCGATCGACTTCTCTTCACCCATTCACCCTCCCTTTAAACCCTTCTGAACCCCTTAAAACATCATCGTGTCAAACAGCTCGATTCGTGTTCGAAATTGGGCGTCCGAGTTTGGAAATCGAAATATCAAACTAGTTGGAAGGCATATTTTTTGCCGGGCTATTGGTATTTGCCTTCATCATGTGGCGGTCGAAATGTGTGGTGGCATATGCTTTTGCATTACACTTCTTCGCCTTTGTTCTCATTGGAAAAATGATTCATTTGGAAGAAGGAGATTTTTTTCTACCAGCAAAATTTCTTGAGAGGACTTATGAGCCCACTTTGGCGGTGGGACAAGAGAAAAAAGTGATCGCTGCCTACTTTCCTCAGTTTCATGAATTCGAAGAGAATAACCAATTTTGGGGAAAAGGCTTCACAGATTTCTCCAATGTCGCAAAGGTTCACCAAAATCGGTACGGTCAGGCAATTATTAGGCCTGCCGAACGAATGGGCTTCTATGACTTGATGTCATCCAGCCAAAGGCGTTTCCAGGGGGAGCTAGCAAGGAAGTATAATATTCATGGATTTGCCATATACCATTACTGGTTCGGCACCAAAGCTATCATGGAAAAGCCACTGGAAATGATGCTCTTAGACGGCTACCCTGACATTCCTTTCTGTCTAACTTGGGCAAACGAGCCCTGGACGCGACAGTGGGATGAAAAGGACGGGTCAGAAATTCTCCTCAATCAGACTTACGACCGAGAAACCTGGAAGCCTCACTTTGACTGGCTTTTACCCTATCTAGAGCATACAAATTATTTGAAATACAAGGGCCTACCAATCATCCTAATTTACAAAGCGGACGATATTCCCGATTTGGAACAAATGATAAGTCAGTGGAAAACGTGGGCGAGGAATGCAAATTTGACGGGCCTCCACGTGATACAAATCAATGGTGTAGGCTGGAATGGATCGTCTTCTTGGGAATTGCAGCCAGGAATGGATTCTCTGGTCGAATTCTTCCCAAATTACATTTCGGCGTCCGGCTCTACTATGAACAACCTTGTGAGCACCCAAAAAAAGGCAGACAGTTACTTCTACGGCGCTTCCGCTGCCTTTGACAATTCTCCTAGATACTCCGACCCTACCGCTGGTGCTACGATCTATCCATTTCATCCGTCACATTTGTATTTCTGGCTCCGTCAAAATCTGGCCAGGACGGAGCCTGGTGGATTTGTGTTTTTAAATGCATGGAATGAGTGGGGACAGGGGTCTGCCATTGAGCCAAGCATCCAATGGGGTAGGCGATGGCTTGAAGCCATCCAAAGAGCTGTCTCCGATGAACAGCGAGGCCATGTATCAAAAACCACGCCTGACGGTTATGTGAGCTCTGTGCCTTTGGAGGAGAACCCTGGTATGCCTGTAAGCCATAAGGCGACACAAGATAGAGTGTGTATTATCGTCCGCACCTATAAGATCCATGCAACAGGCATCTACAACATCCATCAAATGCTCAACACTTTGCTTGCTTTGAACCACAAAAACTGGAGAGCTTTCATCGTCAATACAGATGTAACTCCATTTGAGGATCTGCACACTATCCTTGACCAATATAAACATAAAGGAAAGATTGAAATTTCTCCCCTAACTGCCACTAGGAGCTTTGCAGATGACCCTAATTCGGCCTATGATATGACAGATAGAGCCATAGAGCACCACTGTGGTTCTAGCAAGGAGTTCAAATGGCTACTAGTCACTAACGGAGACAATTGGTACACTCCCGATGCTTTGGATTTCCTTCCTAATAATGTCGATCTTGTCTTAATGAATTTTTATTCACGATACTCGATCATGAGTGCAATTGTGTGGACAAATGCCCCGGACGATCAGGCGTGCTGCGAAAGGCTTCAAAACTATCAATGCATGGTAGCCGATCTCAAAATGGGCCACATTGATCTTGGCGCAGTGATATTTAATTATCAGAAATATCATAAAGAGCACATCTCTTTTTCAACATTTAATGAACAGTCCGATACTCAATGTGGTGTGAAAAATGGCGGCTGCCACGATGGCCTCCTGCTCGAGTATTTGAAACAAAATAAATGGTCCTATAGTGGTCTTCCTGTTGATGTATGCACCATGTATCACAATTCAAACCCCAAAAGCTGTGAGCTTGTTGGTGGGACATGGTTCGACACAATGGATCTGAGTGAAATGGGCTGTTACTATGGGAACATACTACCCGTGCCGCTGGAATCCGTGAACTATCAGGCATATATGGTAGCTCATGCAGCGTGCGTGTGTTAATTTCACTCTACCTGGGTCCCTGGAAATCGTGGATTATCAGGCATCAATGGTGGTATCCTATAAAGCTTCGTATGGTGATCTATATTTACAAACTACAGGGGTTATGTAAAGTTTAAGCAAATATTAGGGTACCTCACCTCGTTTGATACGCCTCATTCCTTGTTTTTCCAGTTAAAGTATTTCTTTTCGCATAGCTGACAGGACTTCTTCAGTCCCTCTCTCATTCCTCTTGTTTACAACCCCGACACATAATCGTTTCTCTTGTCGTCCTGTTCTTCCACTATTTGTCGTGTTTTACACCCTGGCTCCTCCACGGACTATTCACGCGAAAGTTTCTTTATCTCCGACAAAAATGGCGACAAATACTTTATATTGCCTCCATGCGGACCAATTAAAACGCAGCACTCATATATGTTCTGTTCCTTTTTCCACATGGGATTGTTGTGAGTTGGGCCAGGAGTTAAATTGACATGGCTAAACCCTTCGTCCATTGGAAGCCAAACTTTGAGGCTTGATAATTTGGAATGATTCCCTAACCACCTGCTATGCCCGTTCTTTCTCTCTAGTAAAGAGGGGTTGAAACTCTTACCCAGAGCGCTCCTATAAATTTTTCTCAGATGTTCCGTTCGCCATCCCATTGGCATACATATGTTAACAAGGAAAAAACAATAAGAAAAAGTTATCTCATGTTGGGTTTTTTCCGATTTGGTAACCTCCCTACCCTCCTCGAGCTCGAAACAAAAATGACCAAAAAGACGCCAAGAACGTATAAATCATTGCTTCATTCTCCCTGAACAAGTTTATTTACATATACTCTATAAATGGTGCCGCTGCTGTCTTCCCCTCCTCAGTCAATATGCAGAGTTCCTGGCCCTGATCATCCGGATCCCTCTTCTTGATCTTCATTACTAAGTTCTCTACCCTCTCGGAATCATCGGCATGCTTATCATAATATGGAATGTCATTACACTCGCTGCATTCCCTCCACGTCTTGGACATGTCTTTTCCATCCCGACAGCAGGTAGATGCTGATTTAAAGAGCCATTCTTTTTCTTTCTTGACCTCTTGCACATAGTACACAGGAAACTTTCCCTCACTCTTCCTCGCCCTTGACTGCACCCTCCCTCCCGATCATCCGGATCCCTCTTCTTGATCTTCATTACTAAGTTCTCTACCCTCTCGGAATCATCGGCATGCTTATCATAATATGGAATGTCATTACACTCGCTGCATTCCCTCCACGTCTTGGACATGTCTTTTCCATCCCGACAGCAGGTAGATGCTGATTTAAAGAGCCATTCTTTTTCTTTCTTGACCTCTTGCACATAGTACACAGGAAACTTTCCCTCACTCTTCCTCGCCCTTGACTGCACCCTCCCTCCCGATCATCCGGATCCCTCTTCTTGATCTTCATTACTAAGTTCTCTACCCTCGCGGAATCATCGGCATGCTTATCATAATATGGAATGTCATTACACTCGCTGCATTCCCTCCACGTCTTGGACATGTCTTTTCCATCCCGACAGCAGGTAGATGCTGATTTAAAGAGCCATTCTTTTTCTTTCTTGACCTCTTGCACATAGTACACAGGAAACTTTCCCTCACTCTTCCTCGCCCTTGACTGCACCCTCCCTCCCGATCATCCGGATCCCTCTTCTTGATCTTCATTACTAAGTTCTCTACCCTCTCGGAATCATCGGCATGCTTATCATAATATGGAATGTCATTACACTCGCTGCATTCCCTCCACGTCTTGGACATGTCTTTTCCATCCCGACAGCAGGTAGATGCTGATTTAAAGAGCCATTCTTTTTCTTTCTTGACCTCTTGCACATAGTACACAGGAAACTTTCCCTCACTCTTCCTCGCCCTTGACTGCACCCTCCCTCCCGATCATCCGGATCCCTCTTCTTGATCTTCATTACTAAGTTCTCTACCCTCGCGGAATCATCGGCATGCTTATCATAATATGGAATGTCATTACACTCGCTGCATTCCCTCCACGTCTTGGACATGTCTTTTCCATCCCGACAGCAGGTAGATGCTGATTTAAAGAGCCATTCTTTTTCTTTCTTGACCTCTTGCACATAGTACACAGGAAACTTTCCCTCACTCTTCCTCGCCCTTGACTGCACCCTCCCTCCCGATCATCCGGATCCCTCTTCTTGATCTTCATTACTAAGTTCTCTACCCTCTCGGAATCATCGGCATGCTTATCATAATATGGAATGTCATTACACTCGCTGCATTCCCTCCACGTCTTGGACATGTCTTTTCCATCCCGACAGCAGGTAGATGCTGATTTAAAGAGCCATTCTTTTTCTTTCTTGACCTCTTGCACATAGTACACAGGAAACTTTCCCTCACTCTTCCTCGCCCTTGACTGCACCCTCCCTCCCGATCATCCGGATCCCTCTTCTTGATCTTCATTACTAAGTTCTCTACCCTCGCGGAATCATCGGCATGCTTATCATAATATGGAATGTCATTACACTCGCTGCATTCCCTCCACGTCTTGGACATGTCTTTTCCATCCCGACAGCAGGTAGATGCTGATTTAAAGAGCCATTCTTTTTCTTTCTTGACCTCTTGCACATAGTACACAGGAAACTTTCCCTCACTCTTCCTCGCCCTTGACTGCACCCTCCCTCCCGATCATCCGGATCCCTCTTCTTGATCTTCATTACTAAGTTCTCTACCCTCTCGGAATCATCGGCATGCTTATCATAATATGGAATGTCATTACACTCGCTGCATTCCCTCCACGTCTTGGACATGTCTTTTCCATCCCGACAGCAGGTAGATGCTGATTTAAAGAGCCATTCTTTTTCTTTCTTGACCTCTTGCACATAGTACACAGGAAACTTTCCCTCACTCTTCCTCGCCCTTGACTGCACCCTCCCTCCCGATCATCCGGATCCCTCTTCTTGATCTTCATTACTAAGTTCTCTACCCTCGCGGAATCATCGGCATGCTTATCATAATATGGAATGTCATTACACTCGCTGCATTCCCTCCACGTCTTGGACATGTCTTTTCCATCCCGACAGCAGGTAGATGCTGATTTAAAGAGCCATTCTTTTTCTTTCTTGACCTCTTGCACATAGTACACAGGAAACTTTCCCTCACTCTTCCTCGCCCTTGACTGCACCCTCCCTCCCGATCATCCGGATCCCTCTTCTTGATCTTCATTACTAAGTTCTCTACCCTCTCGGAATCATCGGCATGCTTATCATAATATGGAATGTCATTACACTCGCTGCATTCCCTCCACGTCTTGGACATGTCTTTTCCATCCCGACAGCAGGTAGATGCTGATTTAAAGAGCCATTCTTTTTCTTTCTTGACCTCTTGCACATAGTACACAGGAAACTTTCCCTCACTCTTCCTCGCCCTTGACTGCACCCTCCCTCCCGATCATCCGGATCCCTCTTCTTGATCTTCATTACTAAGTTCTCTACCCTCTCGGAATCATCGGCATGCTTATCATAATATGGAATGTCATTACACTCGCTGCATTCCCTCCACGTCTTGGACATGTCTTTTCCATCCCGACAGCAGGTAGATGCTGATTTAAAGAGCCATTCTTTTTCTTTCTTGACCTCTTGCACATAGTACACAGGAAACTTTCCCTCACTCTTCCTCGCCCTTGACTGCACCCTCCCTCCCGCTACGCGCTGCTTTGGCAGCTCCACGATTTTAACAAGCCGGAAACGACCACGACATATTCAATTCTTCGGCTTGATGTCCGAATACACTTTGTGCTGGCCTTCGTCCGCGCACATCAGCACCGAGGTGTAAATTGCTGTCGCTTCGCTTTTTTTTCGCCTCTCCAGAGCTTAGGGAGGTCCACCGACACTCTGTCTTGATGTCCATGTGGGTAAAGTCTTGTCTTATCGACAATGGCCTCAAAGTCGATGATTTTGTCGGTGTCCTGAGCGATAGCGGAAACGATGTGAAGCGGTGCTGCCAATTAATTGGGTGTAGACTGCATTTATTGAATAGAGCGCTTGTGGATGCGCTGGGGTGGACAGAGACCTCGACGGCGGAGGACTGTGGAGGCCAGGCAGGGAGGGAGGGAGGGAGGGAGGTAAAGTGAGAGTGGCGATAAGAACATGTCTTTAGTCAGCAGTGACAGCGACGAGGACAATTTGAAAGACGACCAAATGGCGACAGAGGCGAGATTCTTTTTACCTGAAGAAAACTTAGGGCCTATAATTGATAAGGGGTATGATGTGGAAGTCATCGAAATGTAATGGGATGGAGGAGAGATCAGAATTAAACAAATGTGATAGAAGAAGTGAAACAGGTATGTGCGGAAGAAGAAAAACATCCATAAAAGACCTGCGTTCGATTAATTTCTGTCAGTTTGACTGCGCACCAGATATGCTAAATTGCTTTGACCCGGCAGTGTACAGGCGACTCAAGCGCGAGCGGGTCCGGAGTATTTAATTAATTAGTCCGCAAGCCACAAAATTCGCGCATTATTTCTGGTACTCAGCATTTAAGATATTTTATATTCGCACGCGAAAACGGGATTTTTATTTTATGCCCTGAGGAAGTGATGCCAGCATTTTGTATAGGAAGATTTACCACTGCACGTCCGCAAGTCGTCCAATTTGCGCAAGATACCCGGCGGCCGGCAAAACAACACATTTTCGCGCGCGAATCCATCCCGTGTGGCCTGCATTTCGTACATATGTCGTTACATTATAGATGAATTCCACGCCTTGACGGAGCGAATGCCTGTCCTTTGATCATGAAATGTACACTCTGACGAATTAGTGCCTGTACTTTGTACACGATTACATGGTTGGACAAACAATGAACGAAGTGAACGAATTACTTTTTGGGGTTTTTAATCACCATAACGAGCCTTGTCACCGACATAAAGACATTTCTTTCTATCATATTTTGAGCACCAAAATAAGCCCGCCCCGCATGACGGGGAAGCTGCCGGCATCAGTCTCACTCGTTGGCGCGGGATGACCGGCAGCCAAAGGAGCGGCTTGTTTAGAGCGGGATGGCGTCATCGTCCCGCGAAAACACCAGTGGCCTGATGCCGGCAGCTTCCCCGTCATGCGGGGCGGGCTTATTTTGGTGCTCAAAATATGATAGAAAGAAATGTCTTTATGCCGGTGACAAGGCTCGTTATGGTGATTAAAACCCCAAAAAATTAGAAAGAGCAAAAAATTTACATAACTTTCTGTATAGTACGTTACTACCGAGTACATGGTTAGTATATGGTTACGCATTTGTTTTTCGATTCCAAAGAGAAAATTCATCGATTTCCTTGATCCCCAACTTCTCATATCACATCCAATGAAAGATAAAGGATGGAAACATGGCCAGCAACATTAGGCCTCCGACCATCATCTTCTATCTCGCACACTGTCCTGCTACTACTTATCGGAGCATTCTCATATTGCTGCTCAACGAAAAATATATCTATCAAGGCATGGAGACAGGAGTCAATTAGTCCCCACAAGCATACGTTGAAGGTGGGACCTTCTCCTATCGAGCTATGGACCCTATTTCCTCAAGGTAAGAGGATTTATCTCATTAAGCTGGTAGGTGTGGCGGACTTTTAACCGCGCAATTGCACACATCTTTCTACTTGTGCTTTGATATAGGTTATGATAACGAAACCGCAGTGGTCCAGCGACGAATCAAAGAGAACCAGAATCCGCTGGACTGCGAAAATGGAAAATATTTTTTATACAACCTCAACAATTATGGCATGGGTTCTGACCTTCATACGCTTGGCAAGTAGACAATATATCCCTTTGAAAGGACAGAGTCATCTATTGATCAAACCCGTGGGGCACACACACAACTACAGGTCTTATGATTGGCTTTGCAATGCAGCACAACCGCACCCTGCTCTACCATCCGCAGACGTAAGTGCTATGGGAGAAGTCAATCGTTATTCTGTCGCGATTCAGATCATAATTTATGATTCCTTTCCCAAACATAGCAACTGGCGATACACATCTGAGCATATTTGCCATGAAATTTTGACTCCTGATTGTTTTTTCAGACCGCTTTCACGATGCCAGGTCTGTATTTTATGCTCTTTTACTTGTACCTTCAATCAATATTTTCTCTGAACCACGGCCTATAACAGTACATGGCAAACAGCATAGATGTCGTCAGCAAAGAGTTTAGTGATACTTCACGGGACCTTGTGGATGACCAGTTCCTGCTGGCCCCGAGCTGTTTTGATTTGGACAAAGGTCTTATTCCCAGTCTGTCCGACTGGCCGACGAAAGGCATCTCATGGTGGAGGGCGCAAACAACAAGGTAATCAAACACGGCATGCATTCCCTACTTTCCTTTAACGATCTGTTTGTAGCAGGAATATGCTATTCCAAAATCCATGCAATTTATGATTTAGGTATTTGGCTTGGCCCTCTGAGAGCCTTTTTGCTTGGGCAAGACACTATTTTGTGCAAGACTTGGTCAGGTGAGGTCGATTTCTCAACCCGACGAAAAATTATCCAAATTTTTTTTCTTACCATTGCTCGTCAATGCCTAGACACCCATCTCCTACTAGTTGGAACGCCTCCATGCAACCTCCCCCCGATAGTGCAATATGTATCCATATTCGCCACGGCGATAAATTCCAAGAGATGACGTAAGTATGACACATGGACTATTCTCGCTCTCTCGTTCCCCTTTACCTACAGAACGAGCACCACGACGTGACATACTTCCTACACGGATAGGCTACATCCTATGATAGAATACCTTGAAGCTGCTGCGTGGCTAGCTGGGAACGATACTAGCTTGTCTCGAAGCCAAAGTTTATTTCTGTCCACTGACGATCCCAACATAATCGATGATATCGCCCGCGGCCGTTATGACCATATGAATTTCACTTTCTACTTCACAAGGTAAAAGTCTTTTGGTTCGGGCATCGAGTTTACTTAGACACATACAGATCATTCTTTCTCTTTCGTGGTCTGCAGGTATGAGAGGCGGTCTGACGACATAAGTCCCGGTGGAATCGCTAGGAATATAGGCCCCGGATTATTCGGCAGGTGAGTGTGGCTACATGAAGGACACCCATACACACTTGGAGACGACAAGAGGTATAACTAAGACTGCGCTCCTCCTTCCTGCCTTCCCCTTCCCCTCTATTCTTGTATTTGAAATAGCATTTCTGTGGCCAATTTGATATTAGGCGTGCATCCACACTGCAAGGCTTTTGTGCAGACCACAGGTTCGAACTGGAATAGATTGATCGATGAAATACGAAAAACAGACGGTGAAAGGAAAAACGCCGCCTCCATAGATTTAGAGCCCGGAGAATGGAGAAAAAGATGATGGGGAAAAAGTAATTGTAAGATTGACCATTGCGGCGCAAATACCACTAACACTGGGCCTTCTTCCTCTATGGAAAAAAGGCGCGTAAGTCACACCGCAGAGCTTTTCGCAGGCAGCCGGTTTCACATTCTCTTTAATGAATCAATAGATTGATTACGAGTTAAGGCAACGGTGAACATTCCAAAAAAAAATACTCTAGATACAAGCGAGGTTGCGTGATATATTTTGCCCCGCATTTTTAATAATGTGTTGGATCTAATCATCTTATCTAATGCTCTTAGCGGGAGTGGGTAGAAGCAATGTTTTGAGCCATATCATTGTTTAAGTCGATGTTTCCCTCTCATCCTGCATCACCAAAACAGTTTGGCAAGGGGGGCAAGAATTGGAGGCATGTCTTGTCATTCCATTGCCCGTCTAAGAACGTTTGAAATAAGGGTTTGCTGCTTGACCGCTCCAAGTACGATGAAGCGTTACACGGTTTGTGCAAACTCATTCGCTGATGAAGAAGCAAGCGACATTCCTTTATGATTAAGTCTTCCTCCCAAAGAGCTACAAGGCCTGGTTCTGTAGGACGAAGAAAAAGTGGAGTTACGTACATGAGAAGAGTGGCAAGTAAATATTTATCCGACCTACCGACGCGGTGTCTTGCCCCAATGTTAAGAGCCATGAACTGGCTAACGGCACAGGAACCAGACCCAATGATGTACTGAGAAACTTCGATAGCGGCGTACATTTCTGCGACAACAATATCCTGTATTGCAAGAAATCAAAATTAGAGATAGTGGTCACGCAAAGCATCGGTCCAACGCTAGTGTACGTACATATAGCTGGTGACGGTGAGCTGCCGCAAGCGATTCGTGGCCGTCGTACTCCAACCGATTGGCTCCCAACAGATCGCAGAGCTCGGTACTAACAAGATTTGAAGGATTGGCCTGGAAAAAGGAAGCAAGCTCCTTGGTACCACGCTTTTGCATGATGGGGTCATCGGACATGACAAAAAAATGCTGGAAAGTACTGTTGATCATATTTTCCATCGTCTGAACTAGGCGCCCTAAGTGTGCAGTGGACTCAAAGTCGATATAGTGCCAATGAGCCCCTAAGTCACTCATCTTATCAGTGCGACGGATGTGAATCACTACGCCTTTTTCGGATGTATTTGCGTAGCTTCCATTCGATCTCCACGACTTAAGCATCGCCAAAGTCTTTCGCTGGATATGCTTCCTCGGCTTGAAGATTCTTTTGCTAAGAATTGCTCTTAACACAGATAGCTTGAGTTGAAGATATTGATCCTCATCCACAATGTCCTCTTCCGTCAGTGTTGCACCCGTCAGTCCATGCTGTAGGTGTATGGCCCCCTTGTCAACCAATAGATTCCACAGCCAATGCGGGAATTGTTCATGGAACACTGCCGATGTGGTAATTTCCTGGGGTTGGTTTATTCTGGGAACGCTTAAAAGGGAAGGAAACTCAGATTGACAGGCATTCAAGTCCTCCCAAAAACAGTCTAAAAATTGCTGCGGATTTGAAGGACACAAATTGTATACTCCTTGATGCACTACTGTGTAGTTCATGGCCAAGGCTCGCAGAATATCAGATTGATAGTCCCGCATCGCCGACATAACGCCCCAATTGTATGCATTGACAACCAGCCACCCTATACGGGGCGAATGCAGATGGATATGGGATTTTCTTTCCATTATTATATATACCTTTGTTCCAACCCCTCTTACCATTGACATCGCTGCAGTGGGCAGGGAAATGCAAACGACGATACTCTCTCTCAACAATGTCCTCAGCCTCCAGTGCCCACGTTACTTTTGGTGGC
Organism: Nannochloropsis oceanica; assembly: GCA_004519485.1. Lineage (NCBI taxonomy): Eukaryota > Eustigmatophyceae > Eustigmatales > Monodopsidaceae > Nannochloropsis > Nannochloropsis oceanica. Next base: position 376,799 of record CP038129.1, read on the forward strand.
ACCGGTAGGTAGTATTTGGCGTATCGCGCGTTCCACCCCGCGGTCCAGAGAGTACGATACTCATCAATCAGCGTTCGAAAACCATAAGCGTGCTGTTCCACCTCGGAATTTTCATCTCCCCGAGCAGGGTTTCGAAGGTCATTATTTTTAATACCAGAAATTGTGAAGTCAGCCATTTTTAACCTTTCGCGACTTTCCAGCATCATTATACATACGCTCGACAGTAGGATTGATTGATAAAAACGCAGTTTCCATTCGCTTTTGGGAAATGCCGTCATGTGATCCTGCATTTTTATACAATGTGTATGAAAATAAATAATTCAAGGATACAATAAGACAAGAGAATCACATACATCGTGGTGAATTATAATTGCCTGGGGATAAATTTCTACTTAAATGTTATTCCTTATTATCACCCTGCTATATCTTTTTATGGAGTTTCCAGCTTTCTTTTCTGCTTTCTGCACATAAAATTCTTATCGACTTGCGCGCATGACATCAAAATCGCCTCCAAATGCAATTCTTATGTCTGCTCACCTTAGTGACGTCTTTTGTAGTTGCTGTAAAGGCCTTGCATAGTATTACATAGCAACTTAAAAGATTCTGCACTCATCAAAGCCATGAAATACAACCACAGTTGGTGCAGTCCAAGGAATATTCGAGCTCACGTAATCTGAAGTCGAATTCAATGGGACTATTCGGAAAATGTTTTAAAAAGCTCGGGGAAAATCTATCTCTCAGTGTGCTCAAGGGCCCCAGATGGAGCAGAGTGCATGTTATGAGTTGGAAATGGAAGATAAAGGTCTAAATGGCTAAGGCCCAAGACCAAAACCGAGCAAACGGTCAATTCTAGCGTTCTGAGCGCGTGTTCTTCGTTCTTTAGCAAGAATATTAAAAAGAACGTTACGTTACATAGGCACGAGATCTCACTTCAGTCCTTCAAGATCCGACAGCTCCCCTTCCTCCTGGATCTCATGCCAGATGTCATCGTTGAGCGCTATTACTGCTCACAAAGGTGATGTGGGATTGGGCAGCTCGGGCGGCACTATGGGCGAATGTAGGATGGCCACTCGATGGGTGCTCGCGCATTTCTTGGGGGGTGCTTCATGCTGCTCTGTTGATATGGGTGAGAAGAAAAAAAGGACAAGGTGAGCAATTGACCTTACTGGAACGGAACGGAACAGGTCGGGAATGGTATGGTGGAATGATCTCGATAGAAAGGATCTGTCTCCGAGAAAATACAATGTTTTTTCTCTCACAATGTATTTTCTTGGAGAGAGAGGCAAGCTGCGAGGCAGGAGATGATCCAAATATGCAGCAGAATACAGGATAGTGAACTAAAAGAATCCAATTTAGTATGTGAGTTGCAAAATCAGCAATGTGAACATTATGTGCAACAAAGATGACAAATAGGCGGCGGGGTCAAGCAAACAAGGGTCACGTACAACGCTGCCGCCCTCCCCTTGGGCCATGAGGTCGCGAAAAAGAGCAAAAGTTGAGGAAGATAAACGACAAGAGAACGGGATGGAGGTGCAAGTGGACGACAAAGGAGAGGAGGAGGAGGAAACACACTTTCAGAGGAGGACATCCGTGATTACAATGGAGAAATGGAGTGCCCTCAAGTTTCTGCGGATTCCTTCAAAGCCTTGGCTAGAAAACCAATTTAGGTCAAGTACCCTCATCGTAACACCTAACTGTGCTCTCATTGTCTGCAAGCCACGGCTGGGAGGTTATGGCGTGCATATGCACAAGATGTGCCTGTCTGCTGCAGAATTGCCGGAGGCGGGGCCGGGTGAATCTCCTACACTGCTGGGCACAGAGGCCTTCCACCACGGCGTCCTCCACCAGCAGTGCGGCGGGGAGGAACGTTGTTCCTGCGATCATTGTGTGGATGAGAAGTATCGAAGCGGCCATCCCTTTATGGGGCAGAACGATGGCAAGACGGCGGTCAAGCAGCTTGGGGAGCTAATAATGTGCGGGAAGAACGCGGACGGCATGAACAATCCTGGGCCAACTACGACCGGACGTGCCCGGAACGCGATGACAGGGTGTATGTAGTGGGCTGCCCTGTCCAGCACAGGAGAGTAGAGTCACCAAGTGGTTCAAGAAGGTAAAAAAGGCGGTGGAAGCACGAGCAAGCGGCGCTGGTATAACGGTTGAGGGAGAGGACAAGCAAAGTTGCTGGCCGGACGAGCAGTATACAGGCACTATCCGGGAGTACATGGAGGAGATACAGTGGAAGGCTGCTTGATTCGGGAGGCATTGGTGCGTGCATGTGACCCAACAAAAAGCCTACTAGCGCATGGGGGAGGAAGATACAATGGTACCAGGGAAGCTCTACACAATTATGGACTTCTCCATAAATGACTACCACGATCATCGTGAAGAGACGCAGGCCAAACATTTTGCGAAGAATCAGACGACTCTACTGCCGATTGTTGTGTGGTGTCTGACCCCAACCGGACATGACGGAAAATTGAAGATGCAGTAGCATTCCCGCGTGTACCTCAACGCGGACCGCCGGCACTCCAACAACTTTGTGCAGAAGGTGCTGGACAACTTGTCGGCGCGTTTCAAGAAGGTCAAGGGATAGGTAGCAGCAGAGTTGCAAGAGTATACGCTGCAGCGGTTGTGTGTGTGGAGCGACGGATGTGGGAGGCAATTTAAGAACAGGTGGCAGATGAGGACATTTTTGGGTCTGGTGAAGGACAAACGCTTCAGTCTTGAGGGCACCGAGCAAAATTTCTTTGCCAACAGCCACGGTAAGGGGCCTTGCAATGGGTTTCGAGGTTGGACGAAGACGTTCCTGCGGGACGAGGAGATAAAGAAGGGTAACCACCTCGGTACTTCCCAGGATTCTTCCAATAGTCTGGTCAACCACAAGTAATCCCATGACAACGAGGAATGGGAAGCGGAGACGGGCATCAAGCTGAAGGCGAAATCGCGCTCCTTCATGGAGTTGGTGGGTGTGAACAAGAATGTGGTGAGGGATACGGTGAAGATCAAGTCTCACCATTGCTTGGTGACCTGCGGTGGGTAACTTTTAATGTTTCCCACTTCCTGCACGTGCCAGCCTTGTAGGAACATGAAAAATGATGATTGCAAGCTGATGGCGTCGGAAGAGCGAGGAAGGGAAAAAATGATAGACATGAAGACGTTCGTTCCTGCGGTTTAGGCGAAGCGCAGGGATTTGGCTCCATATTCGAGCGGGGATGAGCTGTGCTGGCCGAATGCGAGGTAAACGATCGGGTGCTGATGCGTACGGACGTAGACCAGCGTAAAGCATATCCGGAGGACAAGCCCAAGAATTGGACATGTCATGGTGGTTTCCGGCTGGCTCAAATCGCGGAATTGCCATTGCAGTGCTCGACGGGAGGGAGAATGTCGTCAAGGGTAAGGAAGAGCGAAGGAAAGTTCCTTGTTTATTACGCGCAAGAGCTTAAGCAAGAGGAAGAGTGGCTCTTCAAGTCAGTTCTTATCTGCTATCGGGATGGAGAAGACATGCCTAAGACGTGGAAGGAGTGTAGAGATTGCAATAAGACTCCATGCCATGGTAAGCATGCCAATGACTTGGGCAGAGTATATATGTAATATGTAGAGTGACGGAGGAGGAGAAAATTGCATTGACATCGTTCATAAAATAGAGGTAAATAAACTTGTTGAGGGGAAAAGAAGCAATGATACATACCTTCTTGGCGACTTTTTGGTCGTTTTTGATTTCAGCTCCAGGGGGTTGGAAGGTTAGAAAACCGACCAAAAACTTAAAATGCGACAACATTTTCTTGCGTGCATTATTTCGACTCCAACCATGTTAACTGTGTGACTCGTAAGTTCACACTGTTTGTGTGAAAATGTGGTGGCAAACGGAACACTTGGGACAAATTTATAGAAAGCCCTCTTCCTGAGCGTTACGACCCCTCGGTACCGAAAATTCTTCGCCGAGTCACACATTCCCTATTGCCGTCAGCACTACGCCTGTTAAACGCTTTGGCCGCTTTGTAGCAGATACCTTGGGCCTTGACATGAATATTTAAAAGTTTAAATAGGCCAATTTGAGGTAACCTCTTGTTTGTAGATGCTGCGCTCGATGTGGGTGGGCGCGGCGGGGGGACTGAAGAACCACCCGGTTGTATTGGTTCAGCCCTTGGCAGCGGTTTCAAAGCGGTGTGTGTGTCTCTTCCTCTTCTCCTCGATCTTGTGTCTTTCATTTACGTCCTTTGCTGAAAACGTTGACAGGAGTCTTCCATTGTTTTAATCTTCTTTAGCCTGATGACATGTCTCCTTCTAATATCTCGAAACCAGAGCGGCAGAAAGCGTAAAGGCAACTAGCAAGAACGCAGCAATGTAAGCACCGGTTAAAACGGGAAGAGTAGAACAAGGCAACAAGGCCTCGGCTCGCACCCGTCTTTCTTCGAGGACCTAGAGCGGAGGCATCTTGGCCATGTTGAATCCTCATTCACCATGCAACGCATATATATTTCACCCCTTGGCTTACCTCTTCGCCAAACTCAGTAATGCGACTTCGTACACGTCTTAGACGTCAACATTTGAAAACGTATGGATGTCCGTTGAGATTACATAGCATATATCTCAGTCAGAAAATGCTCTATCCGTGACTATGTCGTAATATGGGAATACTGTCCGGAGCTGTAGACGAAACCACAACGCAATTCACCCTATACAGCTTCTCTCTCCCTCACTCGAGTAATTTACCACAATATTTAGGAAAAGGGAGCGGGACTCCCTTTTTCACTGGCAACTTTTCAGATAATTTATCTTCTACCTTAGCTGACGCGGGAGGAAAAAGAATCTTAGCTGACGCGGGAGGAAAAAGAACAAATGTTTTCGGCGATGGCCATCAAAAGGGCCAATGATAGGGTCGGTAGCATGACCGGTCGTGGAGTCCTGAGGTATGCGCTGACCATCCTTGCCTTGATGCTGGCCTCTCCTTTCAATCAAGGCGGCCCTGTGGAGGCGACAACTTGCCCTTTGTCTCTCAACTTCAAAACTTGCAAGCATGTCGTGGGTAGATCCATAAAAGTGACCTATATGCTGGCCAACACCGGGTACGAGAAGATCCGGGGCGCGGCGATACGGATCGGGCTGCCCAGTCAAAATATGACAAACAATATTAAGGCCTCCAAGGCCCGCAAGGCACAAGATCTTGCCATTGAACCAGGCTATGCTGTGTACTGGCTTAATGTAGATCTGCCCCGACAGAAACGACTGAGATTTACCGTGAGCTTCAGGCTTGCCACAAAGACCTGCTTTGCCCGAACAATCAATTTTCCTGCATATGTTTACCTGATCGACTCTGTTAGTGGGTCAGCAACATGTCCGTCGCCAGCGACATCCATTGATGTCCATGTCAAGGGCATCTCCTCTAAGAGGCGGCCTTGCCCTACCACACCCAGCCCGACCGCGGCAAGCAATGTGACGCAGTCTTTTCTGCTCATTGGTGTGAGCGAGCAGTGTTTGGAGGCAGGACGCCAGGCTCCTTTTGAGAATCGGCGTGATCTGACAATGGCGGAAGCTAAGCCGTTCATGACTCATGCCGACGAGGAAGGAAGGAGCTTTGTTCAACATCAGGATTTACGGGGCCTCCAGACGGCTGTCATTAATACACTCGAGGACTGCTGGCAATATTGCAGCACATTCGGGGGCACACCCGCCCCATTTTACTTCAATTGGAACAGAGATACAAGCACATGCTTTTGCTGTGGTGGAACCTGTACACTCGTCCGTAATCCTGCCTTCCTTGCGTTTGAAGTGATCTCGGCGGCTCCGCGACCTTTCAACTCCACTAGCCCTACTATAGCGCCTTCAGCTTCGCCCACGACAGGATTGCCTACCGTTTCACCCTCTCTCACACCATCGGCCTCTCCCACGACAGGCAGCCCAAGCTCCCCCCCCTCTTTGAGCCCCACTGGCTCGCCCAGTGCGTCTCCGTCTCTCGCCTCGTCGGCCTCTCCCACGACGGGTAGCCCTAGTGCGTCTCCGTCTCTTGCCCCATCGGCCTTTCCCACGACAGGCAGCCCAAGCTCCTCCCCCTCTTTGAGCCCCACTGGCTCGCCCAGTGCGTCTCCGTCTCTCGCCTCGTCGGCCTCTCCCACGACGGGTAGCCCTAGTGCGTCTCCGTCTCTTGCCCCATCGGCCTTTCCCACGACAGGCAGCCCAAGCTTCCCCCCCTCTTTGAGCCCCACTGGCTCGCCCAGTGCGTCTCCGTCTCTCGCCTCGTCGGCCTCTCCCACGACGGGTAGCCCTAGTGCGTCTCCGTCTCTTGCCCCATCGGCCTTTCCCACGACAGGCAGCCCAAGCTCCTCCCCCTCTTTGAGCCCCACTGGCTCGCCCAGTGCGTCTCCGTCTCTCGCCTCGTCGGCCTCTCCCACGACGGGTAGCCCTAGTGCGTCTCCGTCTCTTGCCCCATCGGCCTTTCCCACGACAGGCAGCCCAAGCTCCCCCCCCTCTTTGAGCCCCACTGGCTCGCCCAGTGCGTCTCCGTCTCTCGCCTCGTCGGCCTCTCCCACGACGGGTAGCCCTAGTGCGTCTCCGTCTCTTGCCCCATCGGCCTTTCCCACGACAGGCAGCCCAAGCTCCTCCCCCTCTTTGAGCCCCACTGACTCGCCCAGTAGCAGTCCTACCACTCCACTCTCAGCAACACCAACTCAATCTCCCTCACTTTCGCCCACTACATCGCCTACCTCTGCTCCCTTCCTTTCACCCACTATGCTGCCCACCTCTGCACCCACCTCTGTGAGTTGTAAACGAAATGCTTCACGCGAAATGGTTCCTCTTACGCTAAAAATTATCTATTCTCACGTCACACATTACACAGCCATTTAATATCACACTAATTAATGTGAACCAAAGTGAAACTGGATTGGACGCGTTCATGTCGGTAAGTCCAAGCTTTCATTGAATCTCATGTCAATAACCGCCACACAACCGATGCCAACCGACCTACATGCCTTTTTCTATCAACTCCTCTCCCTGCATCTACCCACACAGTCTGCTCAGGCCCGCTGGCAGAATATTATCACTGCCGAAGCAGCAGACATTGATTTAGGTCAAACTGACCTCACGAGCGGGAGGTTTGCACCGTATACTTACTCTGGACCTGTTGACGATATTATTATCTTTTATGAACTCGCAACCTTACCTCCTGGCGTATTGGGGTCAGCTGGACCAACTCTAGTCCGAACAAATAATTCTCAACCCATTGCGGGGACAATGAGATTTAGTATCGATTTTTTCAATAGTGGCGATATAACAGAAGATGTAATTTTGCATGAAATGGCGCATGCCATGGGGTTCGGCACGGTAAGTGTAGTGAGAAATGGAAAGGCAAAGACTGGAGCTGAAATAATGCTCATAAACGTTGTTGCTCGCGTGTTTTATGATGTCATGAACCAAAATGGGGGATTTAACTTTCACTTCAATGGCTGCAGGTCAACGACGCACACAAACAAAGGGAAACCCACAATCCTTCGTCTCAATTTCTTTATGTGTCCAAAGTTATCATTATCATCATCATCGTTTGATACTCTTCATCCATTATGACAGGTGTGGGACTTAATAGGCTGCCTTTCGACGGTATGCGATGAAGACACCCCCTCGCCTGTCACTTACACCTGCGCAAATGGTCTCGCTCAATATGCCTTGACAAATTGTACGACTATTCATCCCAACCTTACCATCGAGACAAGCACTGGTTCTCCCGGTTCCGACTGTGGACATTGGGCAGAGGCCTCTTACAAGACGGAGCTTATGTCACCGGCGGTACGACTCGTGCTCCCTCGCTCCCTCACTGATATGTCCGACCTAATCGATACCAACGTATGCAACAGGTTAATATAGCCAGTCTCGAATCGAACTCGCTCTCTCGTTTTACAATCGGAGCAATGGCAGATATTTGGGGCTCGGTCAACTACGCCGAGGCTGACCCGTTCTCATGCTCGGTAGGCATTGCATCAGCCTCACAAGCTCAGTCGGATGATGCACCAATTTCGGAGATGCTATACCCTCTAAATAGCGGCGAAGTCATTCTCTCACTGGCTCTGGCTGGCCGGACCATTTATGACTACCAACTTACGCGACTGTCAGAAGAGGACAAGCAAGCCGTAGTGGAAGCGTTGGCGAGCCTGGGCAAGACCATCGTCACGACCGGACCCGACAGACGCCGTTATTAAGTCTGTGTCGGTATGAGAGATAAATGGGACTTTATTTCTTCCGTTTTTCAAAATTATTATATGTTTTGAGCGGTCCGGGGTGGCTTTTGGGGGATTCAATTGTCGAAAGGCAGTAGAGCAGGAGCGATCTCATATCCATGAGACCAACTGTTATCAGTCTTCCATGATCATAGTTCATAGCAGTCGAGGAATAAAGAGGAAATCTAGAGAGGGAGAGAGATAAAGAGAGGCAGGGGGGGGTGAAAAAAGGGCTTTGCTCACGGGCCATGTGAATGTGGGTTCGCGGAGCTAGCATATTTTATTACCCAGAGTGGACTACCAAATACGACAAACGGCTGACATATCTCGCGGCGATAGAAGGAAGAAAGGGTGTGGCCAGGAAGATAGAAAAACGAGCACGAAAAGCAGGGCACAGACATGATAGCGATTGGAAAAAACAAGAACGAAAACCCCCCCAAAACAAAAGAGATAAAAAAGAGGAAGGAAGACAACCGTGGACACACACATTGACCCCGATCGTAGTGATAAGTACCGTGATGCATGGCACCCTTCATCTAAAAACAGAATTTGTAATAATTCGACAAGTAGGATCGATAAACCGCTTTAACGAGCTAGAGCTCTAAGATTTGCAAGATATTTGTGAACTGCATCTGCAAATGCAGCTATGGAGCGAGATGAAGAAGCCAAAAACAAAACAGAAATAGAAACCGATAGGAAGAGTGATGTTGGAAGAGGAGAGTGGATCTCGAATAAGGCGAATTATACAGAAAGTTGTGTACATTTTTTGCTCTTTTTACTTTTTTGGGGTTTTAATCCCTATATGCAGGAGGGGTGAAACTTGGACCAAGTTCCTCCGTTCCGATCCTTCCCGAAAGGCAACAAAGTCAACCAAATGACCGATGCTACTGTTAGGGTTAGGGTTAGGGTTAGGGTTAGGGTTAGGGTTAGGGTTAGGGTTAGGGGTTAGGGTTAGGGTTAGGGTTAGGGTTAGGGTTAGGGTTAGGGTTAGGGTTAGGGTTAGGGTTAGGGTTAGGGTTAGGGTTAGGGTTAGGGTTAGGGTTAGGGTTAGGGTTAGGGTTAGGGTTAGGGTTAGGGTTAGGGTTAGGGT
>CP038137.1:0-38068 GCA_004519485.1 Nannochloropsis oceanica
TATCAAAAAATACTCCAGTTTTAAAGACTAGCACCTTCAACCACTCGGTCATTCATCCCTTAAAAGGAAAGCGAAAGAAGGGATTCGAACCCTCGGCTTCAACCTTGGCAAGGTTACACTCTACCGTTGAGTTACTTTCGCAGTTTTCATTAAAAAAACAGGATTTTTAAGTATCTTTTTCTTTTGCTATTAGGCTAGAGACGGATTTGAACCGCCATTACAAGATTTGCAATCTTGGACATTACCTTTATGTTATCCAGCCAGAATTAGCAGAGTAGGATTTGAACCTACGACCTTCAGGGCATGAGCCTGACAAGCTACCAAACTGCTCCACCCTGCTTGAAAGAAGTTGTTGATATCAGTTTCAAGTTTTAAATTAATTTAGGCTTAGTAGGATTTGAACCTACAACATTACCGTTATGAGCGGTATGCTCTTACCAATTGAACTATAAGCCCTTAAAAAAGTAGTTAAAAAATTTGAAAATAAAGTATAAAAATAATTTAAATACATACATCAAGATTAATCTTCAATTCTGATGATGTAAAATTAAAAAATACTTTGAGTAAGAATTTTTGTTTTTGAAGATGCTGAAAGAGAAGCTTTTTTAGCAGCTAAAGTGGAAAAGAGAGCTTTGTGAGCCTTTAAAAATTTTTGTACATTTTTAAAATAGGCTTTTTTTGATGATGCTTCTCCCGAGGAATTACCTGCTGCGGAAATAAAATTGATAATTTTTTTACGAGTTTTTAAACTTGCAGCTAACACAGGTAGAAGACCTTTCAAAATAATGAAATAAAAGCTTAAAAAAGCTAACAAAAACAAAAAAATTTGATTGAAGAATGTAATTTTATCAAACTGAGGCATTCAAAAAGTTTTGAAGAAGATAGGATTCGAACCTATGTAGGATTAACCAACAGATTTACAGTCTGCCACCTTTAACCACTCAGTCACTTCTTCTATAAAAATTAAATATTATAAACTTTACAGTTATTTTTTAGATCGAAAATTAGTGCCTCTTAGCTCCAAACTTTACAGTTTTTCCACCAGAGGTCTATCAACGTGATAATCTCTCACGATTCTTTTAGAAAATTAATCTTGAAAATAGATTCTTGCTTATATGCTTTCAGCAATTATCTAATATAAATGTAGCTTTCCGGCCATGCCTTTGATAAGACAACCGGTCTACCATTGATTTACTTTTCCCGGTCCTCTCGTACTAAGGTCTAAGTTTCTCAATTTTCTAACGCCTACAGTAGATAGGGACCGAACTGTCTCACGACGTTCTAAACCCAGCTCACGTACCACCTTCCTCGGCGAACAGCCGAACCCTTGGAACCACCTTCAGCTCCAGGATGTGATGAGCCGACATCGAGGTGCCAAACGACTCCGTCGATAGGGACTCTTAAGAGTCATCAGCCTGTTATCCCTAGCGTACCTTTTATCCATTGAGCGATGGTCTTTCCACACAGAACCACCGGATCACTATGTTCAACTTTCGTTTCTGCTCGATTTGTCAATCTTACAGTCAAGCAGGCTTATGCCATTACACTCTACTTAGGGATTAACCTAATGAGCCTACCTTATAAATACCTCCGTTACTTTTTAGGAGGTCACCGCCCCAGTCAAACTACCCAATATACATTGTTTTCATAAAGAATGAGTTCAAAAAAAATTTACGAGTGGTTTTCCATGAGCGCCAAAGCTCCCACCTAGACTAGACAAAAATTTTTTTTGAACAGTGTATAAAAATAGTAAAGGTGCATAGGGTCTTTCCGTCTAGCTGTAGGTAATCTGCATCTGCACAGATATTTCAATTTCACTGAATTTATTATGGTAGAGACAGCGGGGAAGTCGTTACACCATTCATGCAGGTCGGAACTTACCCGACAAGGAATTTCGCTACCTTTGGACCGTCAGAGTTACAGCCGCCGTTTACTGGGACTTAGGTTTGAAGCCAAAACCTCTCCCCTTAATCTTGCAGCACCGGGCAGGTGTCAGTCCCTATACATCTTCTTACGAATTAGCAGAGACCTGTGTTTTTACTAAACAGTCGCTACCCCCGATTCTGTGCCAACTAAAAGAGATTTCCCTTTTTTAGTCACTCCTTCTCCCGAAGTTACAGAGTCATTTTGCCGAGTTCCTTTACCATAATTCTTTCAAGCGCCTTAGTATACTCTACTCGTCCACCTGTGTCGGTTTTCAGTACGGTTTTTCGTAAAAAGCTATTTCCTGGAAAAAATAAGAAACACAAAAAAATCAATTTTTTTATATTAACTTATGTTTTCGTCACTTTTCTTAGAATTTTAATTAATACCCATCGAAGTAGGCTTTCGCCTTTTTCTTAGGGACCGTCTTTTCTCGACGAAGTTTAACTTTACGTCGGAAACCTTGGACTTACAGCGACAATGTTTACCATTGTTTATCGCTACTCATGTCAGTATTCTCACTCTTGGTTTCTCCAGCAATTTTAACAAATTGCCTTCATCAAATTACAAGATGTTCCGCTACCACTTTTATAAAGTTTGTCGATTCGGTTAAAATTTTAAATCCCTTACATTTTAAGCGCATGAAGATTAAACCCATAAGCTGTTACGCTTTTTTAACTAGCTGGCTGCTTCCAAGCCTACTACGGGAATGTCTATACCTTCACACTTCTTCTCAACTAAAATTTTATTAAGGACCTTATCTAACAATCTGGGCTGTTTCCCTCTCGACTATGAATCTTAGCACTCATAGTCCGTTTGCTCAAAAAGATAAAAATGTATTCGGAGTTTCCTTAAGTTCAGTAAGATCCGAAAACCCCCCTAGCTTATGGAGTGCTCTACCCCAATTTTTCTTTTATGAACACTCTACTTAAATAGATTTCGCGGAAAACCAGCTATATCTAAGTTTGATTAGCCTTTCCCCCTAACCACAAATCATCCCAGTATTCTTCAACATACACGAGTTCGGTCCTCCAATTAATGTTTCCATCAAATTTTCAACCTGTTCATGGTTAGATCACTTAGTTTCGGGTTTTTTCTTGCAAACTTATACTATTATTTTTTTAGCCTTCTTTTCTCAACTTAAGCTTGCTTGCAAGAAAAACTCACTGACCCATTATGCAAAAGGTACGCCGTCACTATAAAAGCTCCGACTGTTATTAAACATTGAATTTTAAACTTTTCACTCTCGAAAGTTCTTTTTCACCTTTCCCTCACGGTACTTGTTTACTATCGATTTTCAAGACGGACTTTAGATTTTGAGGGTGGGACCCCATTCTTCAAACAAAATAAGCTGGTTTTGTTTTACTTAGCAAAAATAAAAAAGTTTATTTACAGGATTTTTACCTTCTATGAATAGTTCAATACTTAATTATTTTTAGACAAATCTAAATTGCGTTCACTCGCCATTACTAACAATATCTCGGTTGATTTCTTCAAAAGATTACTTAGATGTTTCAGTTCATCCTATTTTGTTTTTACTTTTAAAAGCAAAAACAGTTCCTACGAACAAGTTTTCTTTCTGGAAAGAGAAAAGTCAAAAAAAATTTCTTTTACTCATTTCGTGATACTACACGTCCACATATTTCTTGAAATCAAGGTAGCCCTTCAATGTTTTACACTTTTGAATAACTAAAATGTCATTATTTTTGTACATTCTACAGGAATCGAACCTGTCACCGTTAGCTTAGAAGGCTACTGCTCTATCCAACTGAGCTAAGAATGCGTAAAGAAGTTTTTATGTGAAAGTATTGAATTTTAAATGTCTAACGTAGTTAAAATAACTAATTGATTTGCATTTATATTTCACTAGTTCACATTATTTTACATGCTTTTTTTAATTTATATTATCTTTTCTTTTATGAAAATTTATCATGCGGGTAATGAGAATCGAACTCATATCCTCTGCTTGGAAGGCAGATAATCTACCATTAATCTATACCCGCTACACTTTTTTTGTGAACGTTAATGTTTTATTAGATATACAATAAATTTAAGCTTTTTCTCTATTAGCCTGCCAGTACAAAAAAAGGGGCATTTTATTTATAAAATCTGTAGTCAACAAATTATTTGAATAACTAAAATATCTTTTCGAGAAATGCACTTATTGATAATTTTGAATGGGGGAGGTGCAATAAAAAAAAAAGAGGCGTATTCACTTATATTTATTAAAATTGCAAAACGAGAAAAACGGGATTCGAACCCGCGACTTTTGGCGTGACAGGCCAACACTCTAACCACTGAGTTATTTTCCCTAAAAAAAAATAAAAAGTTTTAAATTTTAAAAGTATAAAACATTACAAAATTGTTTTTTTTGCTAACCAAACTTTTATACCAAAAGCTCCATAGAGTGTTATGGCTTGAGTCTGATAATAATCAATTGGTGTTCTATAGTTTGAAGGGAAATTTGACCCTGCTGTAAAACAATAGTTTTAGTTCTTCTTCGTTGTTAAAGCGCCCTTTATAGAATCTTAATACCATCTAATGCAAAAAAACTTGGTGGCATTTTTTGAAAAGGATTTGTAAAGATTTTTAAAAAAATCTTACAGTTTGTGTATGCTTACGATTATCTTCTATCATGTAAGAAATTAGTTTGCTTAGTAAAAAGCATTTCCGTAACCAAAGTTCCTAATATAAATAAAGGGTTTCTAAGGATTCAGAAAAATACTTTTTTAAATCTTTGTTTTTTTGAAAAAAAAAATAATTTCTTATAATAACTTTTTGATAAAGTTTAAAGGAAGGAAGAAAACTTAATTGAGTACTATAAATTTTTAAGTGTATATCTTCAAATCCAGTAAAATGGTGTAATGATTACACAAAGCTTTATTTAAATTCAAAAAGATTGATCTTATCTTTTTTTTATTTAAAGAAGTTAAAGAGTTTTTTTATATTATAATTTTGAAATGCATAATCAAATTTTTTAATAAGAAAAGTTTTTTTTAACTTACTGAATTTGTAATCTTAATAAATAGATTTTGGTGAATTCTTAGTAGTTCCAAGAATTGATAAAGAATCTTTCTTCAAAACATTTGCTTTTCTTGCTTTTTTTCATTAATAGAAAAAAACAAAATCTATTTTTATAAGTTAAAACATTAGATTTAAAAATAAAATTCTTTTTTTTTTTTTCGTAAGAAACAACTTTCCTACGTTCTTTTGCCAATAGAATATACCTAGACTTTTTGTGAGTTCTTATAGAATTAGATTTTAAACTGATACTCCTTCGGCGTTCGACTTCTTCCACAAACGTTTTCAAATCTCTCATCTTTTTAAGGCCTACGTATTTTTTTTTAATCGTACGAAAATAAATTTTTGGCCCAAAAAAATTTAGATTGTTTTGCAAATAGGTAACTAAAGGTAAAAATCTGTTTCAATTGAAAGTTTTTTTGCGGATCTTTGAATCTTGCAGGTTTTTAGTAGAATTCCCTTAGATCTTAACAAAAAGCTTAAAAAATTACGGAGTTCTAAATCTTGATGTTGAATAGAAGCAACATTTCTTTGTCCGAAATCCATGATGAAATATCGGGTTTTGTTATTGATTGACGAAAAATAATAGGATTAATTTTTTGGCCCATCTTTTATTTTTTCTTTTTTTTCTTCTTGAACTCATATCGAGCTCTCGTTCCTACAAATTCACCTATTTTATGACCCTGCATCTCAGGTGTTACAATTAGAGGAATAAAATTTTTTCCATTGTGAACCTTAAGACGCATGCCAAAAAATTCGTCCGTTATAATAGATGATCTAGACCATGTTTTTACGGACAAATTTATATCTAAATTTCGAATTTTCTTTAGGATTAAATTGTTAGAAGATAAAGTTTTCCAATTAGTCATTAAAATTTAATTTTTTCTTCGAGATACTACAATTAAAGAATTGCGAGATCTGCTTGTTTTGGACCCTTTTGTTGGTTTTCCCCAAGGTGTTACTGAAGGACGTCCCCCTGAAGTTTTACCTTCTCCACCACCGTGCGGGTGTGTCAATAGGATTCAATTGCAACACCGCGAACATTAGGGTCGTTTCCCCAATCCAACGATTTCGTCCTGCTTTTCCTATACTGTTAAGGTTGTTGTTTTCATTAGAAAACTACACCTAAAGTAGCATAAGAATTTAATTGTATTAATCTTTGTTCTCCAGAAGGAAAGACGAACACGAGCATAATTCTTTGTTTTTGGATAAGGCTGAGCAATATGTACCGGCTGCTCGACAATATTGCCCTCGTTTTCTCTCGGAGGTTGACAAATTATGTAGTAACTTCCTACTGGTATCTTATGAAGAGGCATTGCATGTCCAAGTTTGATTTCGGCTTCTTTACCTGATTTTATTAGGGAGCCTACACATAAATTTTTAGGAGCTAAAATATAAGAGTGTTCCCTTTTTGAATTATCATATAAACGCGCTAAATATGCAGTTCTATAAGGGTCGTACTATATAGCTTCTACAATTCCAGTGGTATTGATTCTTGTAAAATCCACTTCCCGGTAAATTTTTTTGTGTCCTCCTCCTTTTTGAAATACAGTAATTTGGCCTGTTTGATTTCGTCCTGCCTTTTTTGTAAAGAGAGAGTTTTATGTGTGAATAGGTTTTTTTTGTCCACAGTTTTGGTTTTTTCAAAACTTTTTAAAGCACGTTGTGAAGGAGTTGTTGGTCTAATTTTCTTAAAAAGTAGATTTTCAATAATATAAAATTTATTTTTTTGTGAATTATAAAAGATTATAATTTTTTTGAAGCAAAAGAAGTTGACCATGGACTTCGAAAATCAAAAGATCTAAATTCTTGCGTTAATTCTAAAGGTTGAGAAATGACACGTTTTAGTTTTTCATCATAACTAACTTCAACGTAACCACTTAAAGGGAAGTCTTTACGTAAAGGATGACCTTGGAAACCGTAGTCAGTAAGGATTCTTCTCAGAATCGGGGTGATTTGGAAAAAAACACCAAATAAAATCCCAAATTTCACGTTTCCCACCAATTGGCCGCTGGATATAATGAAATAAGAGATATTAAAGGGGTTACTTCATTTACGAAAGTTTTAACACGAATTCTTCGATTATGATGAATACTTAATAATTCATAAGCGATTTCAAATCGATTTTCTCTTTCAGGGTAATCAGTTCCCGATATTGCTGTTAAACAATTA
The DNA here is from genome assembly GCA_004519485.1 of Nannochloropsis oceanica. NCBI lineage: Eukaryota > Eustigmatophyceae > Eustigmatales > Monodopsidaceae > Nannochloropsis > Nannochloropsis oceanica. Next base: position 7,117 of record CP038137.1, read on the forward strand.
AATTGGCATAATGTATTATACTTTAAAAATTTTATAATACCGTATAAATTTTTAGGATGAACTGTTATTATTAATTCGTCTTTAAAAATTTTAGCGTTTTCCAAAGGTATAAGTTTTTTTAATGTTTTAATATATAAAACTCCAAGCATTAACAAATTATTTGTTTAAATTTTTATTCCCATTCTAGTGCTCCAATTTTCCAGGCATAAAGAAAGCCTAAAGCAAGCTCAATGATGAAATCAACCATAGTCCAAAAGCCCCAAGAGGTTAAATGGCTTAAAGAAACTGCCCAGGGAAAAAAGAATACAGCTTCTAGATCAAAAATAATAAATAAAATAGCTACTAAATAAAAGCGAACATCAAAAGTATTTCTAGCATCTTCATACGGATCAAATCCGCACTCGTAAGAAGAAAGTTTTTCAGTATCTGGATTCTGGATAGCCAAAATATAAGATAAAGCAAAAATAACAATACTTAAAAAGATACTAACAAATAAAGCTACCCATATAGGGAAATATTCTTCATAGAATAAAGACGGCATTAATTTTACTTTTTTATAAATTTTTTTAAAAATTGTTTATGAACCACCCCACCAGTAGATACTAACGAATAAAAATAACCAAACTACATCGACGAAGTGCCAATACCAAGCAGCAGCCTCAAAACCAAAATGATGTTCCACTGTAAAATGATAGTTATAAAGTCGAATAGCACACACGATAAGGAAACAGGTTCCTACAAAAACGTGAAAACCATGAAACCCGGTAGCCATATAAAAGACAGAACCATATATACCATCAGACATAGCAAATCCAGCGTGATAATATTCATAAACTTGAAAACTTGTAAAGTAAATTGCATACAAAATAGTGTAAATTAACGAGCTTATTGCGTCTTCACGTCGATTGTGAATAATAGCCTCATGTGCCCAAGTTACCGTAGCACCTGATGTTAATAAAATAATTGTATTTAAGAAAGGAATTCCCCATGGTGACATTACCTCAATTGCTTTTGGAGGCCAAACTCCTCCTATTTCTGGCACTGGTGCCAAACTTGAATGAAAAAAAGCCCAAAAGAAAGCAAGGAAGAACATAACTTCGGAAACAATAAAAAGAATCATACCCATTCGAAGCCCACTCTGAACAGCTTTAGTATGTTGTCCCTCAAAGGTCCCTTCCCGTACAATATCTCGCCACCATGTAAACATTACAAAAAGCAGAAAAAGAAAGCCTGTTAAAAGAAGAGAACCTCCTCCACTGTAATTATGCATATATAAAACCCCTCCACTTGTCACGGTAAAAGCTGCAAAAGCTGCAACTAAAGGCCATGGACTAGGGTCTACTAAATGAAAAGGATGTTTTTGAGTATTTTTTTTTATTAACTCATACATGTTCGTAGTAAAAATTTTTAAAAATAATAGATTTTCTAGAAGAGTTTTAAATTTTTTCAACGTCGTAACGTATTAGTTTTTCTTCCAATATACCCAATACAGGAACTAAAACAAGAAAGAAAAAAAAGTAATACAAAGTTGCAATAATACCTAAATAAGTATAAGGTTCTGCTACTTCTTTTTGACCAATCCAACCTAAGAAAAGGAAATCAAAGAATAAGAACCAAAATGCTTGAGCATATAATGGTCTAAAATAAGTACTTCTTACTCTAGAAGTATTTAAATACGGCAAGATTAAAAGTAACACAATAGCTCCACCCATTGCTAAAACGCCACCTAATTTATGAGGTACAGAACGAAGTATCGCGTAGAAAGGTAAAAAATACCATTCTGGAACAATATGAGCCGGAGTAGTCAGAGGATCTGCAGGAACATAATTGTCAGCATGATTTAATTCATTTGGGAAAAAATATAGAAACACTGAAAAAACAATTAATAAAATGAAAAGACTAAACAAATCCTTTACATAGAAGTACGGGTAAAAAGAAATCTTGTCTCCATAATATTCAACTCCTAGCGGGTTATTAGACCCTACGTCATGAAGAAGTGCCAAATGTACTATAGCCGCTCCTGCGATGACAAAAGGTAATGTATAATGTAAACTAAAAAATCTATTTAAAGTAGGGTTATTCACAGAAAATCCACCCCATAACCATTCTACAATATCACGTCCTACAAAGGGTATAGTAGAAAACAGATTTGTAATTACAGTAGCTCCCCAAAAACTCATTTGACCCCAAGGTAAAACATAGCCCATAAAAGCAGTTGCCATCATTAAAATGAAAATAACAACTCCTGACATCCATAGATAATGTCTTGGGTACATATAAGATCCGTAATACAATCCTCGAAAAATATGGCTATATACCACAATAAAGAACATAGATGCTCCATTTGCATGAATATATCGTATAAGCCATCCATATTTTACATTTCTCATAATGTGTTCAATACTATAAAATGCATATTCCATTTTAGGACAATAGTGCATCGCAAGGAAAATACCGGTTAACATTTGAATACCTAAGCAAATTCCAGCGGTTGAACCAAAACTCCACATGTAGTTTAAATTTTTAGGAGTAGGATAATCAATTATATGACTATCTAAAATACCTGTTAAAAGATGTTTATTCCAACGCCAACACATAGCAATTTTTTAAAAGTTAAAATTTGAATACGTAAGTTGGAATAAGTTTACAAGAAATACTAAAACTATATATAGTTTTAATATTTTACTGCTATCCCAACCACATTACTTGTTTTCTTTGTCTTCATTTTCAGTTTTATTAGATTTTTTATAAATACTTTTTAAATTTACAAAAAAAAGCATGAATTTATTAAAAATTTTCCTAATGTCACCAAACAACAAAAGTACAAGTAAAAAAAGAATTAATAATTGACCATAACTAATCATATATGTTTAAGAATAAGGTGGAAATTTGCAAGCAGACAAAAAAGCCAAAACTTCTTGGGAATTTTGTGCTTTAAAATTTATATTTATATTTAGTTGGGGTAAATCTTGAAAATAATCGTATTTTTTCTCTATTTCTTTAAAGAGAAATAAATTGTCTAATTTAAAAAAAACATTGTTTTCCGTAACAATATAACGAAAATTTTTTATCCGTGGCAAAATAATAAAAACAAGTCTTTCAAAAAATAAAAATTTATTTGCCCCTCTTAAGTCTATTTTACAACCAATAGCAACTCCTCCTTTTACTTTCAAAGTTAATTTAGTTTTCTTAGAAGTTACAATACAGGGTCTTTGAGAGGATAACAAAAAAATCGCTGCTAAAGAAGGTAGCAAATTTTTGAATGTTGATTGCGAGGCTCCAAAATTAAGAACAATTTTATTCAAAAGGGGTATTTTTAAGGAATTTTGATAGGTGAATTTTGTTAAAAAATCTTGTTTTAATACGTATTCGTAGTAATATTTAAAAGTATACATAAAAACTTAAATAAAACCTGCAGACAAAGACGCTACTTTCATAAATTTGGAGTGACGCAGCAGGCGAGGTACAGGGCCTAGAACTCTTGTTGCAAAAGGTTTGTTTTTATTCGTCATCAAAACAACCGAATTTTCTTGGCATTGCAATTGTGTCGAATTTTGCCGGACAAGTCGAGATTTAGTTCGAACAACAAGAGCATGAACAACTTCACCTTCTCTTACCTTAATTTTTTTTTTCTTGTGCTGCTTAACTCTTCGTATCGAAACAACAATCAGATCACCAAGATTTGCAAATTTTCTGCGGAATCCACCTAAAACTTTTATGCACGCAACCTTTTTGGCCCCCGAGTTGTCAGTCACACGAAGTAATGTTTCAGTTTGAATCATTTATTTACGTTTGGGAGGTTCAAAAACATACAAGGCTATTAATAAAACAGCCCATAGAGCGGGATCGTTAATAACAATATATTTTGAGATCAACGCAAATTGTAAAAGAAGAATAAAACAAATAATAATACATAATCGTATAAGAAAAGTTTTCATAGTTTGTTTTTGTTATTTTATTTTTTATTTTGAATTTTAGGAGATTTAAAGTCTGTGTTGATAAAAAATATAGCAACTACAAACAAAAACCATAATCTTGCATCTGATAATAGAAGGAAAGTCGAACTTTCTAATCTAAAATAAGTCAAGAAAGAAATTAAACTTAAAACCATAGCCAAAGTGTAATGATAAAAAAAACCAGTTTGGAGAACCTTTAAGCTCAAAGCTATTTTTGAAACTAAACGTGTTAATCCGAAAGGTCCTAGAGACTCAATTAGCCCACGATCGACCTGCTTATAAGTTAAGTGGTAAGCCGCTGACAAAAAAAATTGCCCTACAATTTCATTATACACTTTATCAAAAAACCATTTACGATTTAAAAAGGTGTAAAACTTTAAACCTAAAGGGGAAGTTTTAATCATGAAAAGAGTTTGAGAACCGTAAGAATATAATAAATAAGACGTTAAGGCACCTAAAATAGACAAACACACAGGTAAAAGTTTCGCAGGTTGTGGTATATGTTCAGCATCTATAATATTAAAATTTTTAGGTTGAATATAAATAGATCCTTGCCAAAAATTTGTACCTAATCCTATAATCATATCCTTAGTGATATAACCAATAAAAATACTAGGAATAACTAAGATAAAAAGGGGTAAAGCCATTTTCCAAGGGGCTTCATGTGCATTCAGAATTAAAACTCGATAACCATTAGGCCTTGAAAGAAAAGTCAAATAAAGAAGGCGAACCGAATAAAAAGCAGTTAAAAAAGCAGCCAAACTTCCTAAGACGTAAGCAAAATGACCCGGAGTAGAATATTTTCCGTATGCTACTTCTAGAATTACATCCTTTGAATAGAACCCTGTTAAAAATGGAAAGCCCATTAAAGAAAAAGAACCTATAAGCATCATTCCGTATGTAAATGGCATAATTTTCGAAAGGCCGCCCATTTTTCGCATATCTTGTTCATCACCTACAGCATGAATCACACATCCTGCACCTAAAAATAACAAAGCTTTAAAAAAAGCATGATTTGCAAGATGAAAAACTCCCACATGGTAGTTTGAAAGACCACATGCAAAAATCATATAACCCAATTGACTACATGTAGAATATGCAATCACTTTTTTCATATCATTTTGTAACAACCCTGTACTTGCAGCAAAAAAAGCTGTCATAGCTCCTACAATAGTAACAATAGACAATGCACCTGGAGCGTATTCAAACAAAGGTGAACATCTTGCAATCAGAAAAACACCTGCAGTTACCATTGTAGCTGCGTGAATTAGTGCAGATACTGGAGTTGGACCTTCCATGGCATCGGGCAACCATGTATGAAGTCCCAATTGAGCAGATTTACCTACCGCACCGATAAACAGTAAAATACCAACTAAATCAAGTAAACCAAAATCGATGTTTAAAAAGTTAATAGTGTCATTAATATAATAAGGTGCTAAAGCAAAAACAGTAGAATAATCTACCGCCCCAAAAGTTACAAAAATACAGAAAATACCTAAAGCAAGACCAAAATCACCAATACGATTCATAAACATAGCCTTAATCGCAGCTTTATTTGCCTGAATTCTTGTAAACCAAAAATTAATTAATAAATATGAACATAAACCAACTCCTTCCCAACCAACAAACATTTGAATAAAGTTGTCTGCTGTAACCAAGATAAGCATAAAAAATGTAAATAAAGATAAATACGACATAAATCTTGGTAAGTGCGGATCGTGACTCATATATTCAGTAGAGTAAAGATGAACTAAGAATGAAATAAAAGTTACTACAATTAACATAACTGCAGTTAAACTATCAAATTGGAATCCCCATGCGAAGCTAAAAAGTTCTGAATCGAACCAAGGCATTACTTGAAGGAAACAAGGAGACCCTGCAAAAGCTACTTCATAAAAAGCAAAACATGACATTAAAAAAGTAAGGCCTAAACACAAAATTGTAACGAATCCTGCACCTTGAGACCCAATAAAAAAGCCCAAAAATCCAGCAGTTATCGAACCGAATAAAGGTAAAAAGACTAATGTTAAATACATAATTTTAATTTTTAAAATATAATAAACTACAAATAAAAACTATAAAGACAGAAATGTTAATAAACGGCGTAAATTCAACCAAAAAGTAATTCTTGAATTAGTTGTTGATAAATCAAATCGACCTAAATGTGTGAGATCAAAAGTTTTATAGTTAATCTCTAAGTGACGTGGAATATAATAATTATAAAGAAATCTACGACGTCTTCGAAGAAAGTAAAAAAAACCGGTTTTCTTTAAATTTCTTTGCTTTTTTCGTTTTCTAACCAATTTTTTGTATCGGTAGTAAAAAGAAAATTTTTCTGTAACAAATTTTTGTTTTTCTTTAGAGAAAAGATTGAAAAGTTGTTTGAGTTTCAATTTATTCAAGCTGAGATTTTTAACAACGGACTTATATTTTTTCTTGTGAGTTTTAAGATAAAGAAATAACCGGGATTCAAGAATTTTGGTATACTTGTTGCGAAGAATAGAAAGGGAAGAGTTTTGGAGGGGAGGATTTGCTGCTTGTGAAATTATATGAAATCTCGAAGCTTTAAGATTATTGTAAAAGTTTTTATATCCTTCTTTAACAGAATACTTTTTATTCAATTTTTGTGAAGTAACGCTTATAGTGCTTTTATTATAATGCTTTAACAGACAATAAATATAAAAATTTGATATATTTTCACGATTTTCTTCTAATTTTTTCTTCTTTTTTTTTTCTATTATACTAGTATAAAACCCACTAGTTTGTAATTTTAAAGAAAAATTTTCTAAATTTTCTAAAGAGAAATTATTGGTCGTATTTATGCTAGATCTTTTATATTGTTTAAAAAGTTTTGACAATATATAAAGAGAGGTTTTAATATTCAAATTGTTAGAACTCGATAAAAAAAAAGGTGTTTTGGACGTTTTCAATATCGGGAAATTTATGTTTTTGCCTAACTTATTGGAAATAAATTTGTCAGAAAAACGTTTTTGATAAGTAAAAAAATCACTCTTTTTTATTAAAAAATTATTTGTTTGCATTTGATTCTTTTTTTTAATCTAACTTTTAAGAGATTTTATTTTTATATTAAGGCTCGCATAAAAATTATAAGAATTATTTGAAATAATGGAATTATTAAAACTTGATAATTTCTTGTATAGAAGTTTTCTTCGCAATCTTTTATGCCTAAAAAAAAAGAGAAGCGTATTATGTTTTAAATAATTAGACATTATTTCATGCGATTTAACAGGGTCTAATTTAATAGTATCTAACTTCTTTAAGTTATAAGCACAATTTTTTGAGATATTATCTGAAATTTGAACATGACCGGCATTAATGAGACGACGAGCTTCCATTAAAGAAGAAACGTAACCTAATCGATATAGCAAATTTTGTAATCTATTCTCTAATAGAGAAAGCGCACTTTTAGCAGGTGAAACCTGGGGGACTTTACTCAAACGAAGTGATTCTTGTGCTAAACTTTTTAATTGATAATATTTAAGTCTACCTGCACCATAATAAAGCTGCAATCGTTGTTTGTTCAAAAGTAAAAACTTATAAGTTTTTTTCAAGCGTACGGACTTTTCATCTTCAAAATCCCGATTTACTGGATAAGCTGATTTATCCTGATTAAAAAATTTATATTTTCGGGGATAATAAAACCTTTTAATGCTACCCCATTTTTGTTTTTTAAACCGTTTAATTTTAGCTCCTTTTTCACGCCAAAAAGCTTGTCTGAGTCGATTTAATTTTTTGTATTTAGGTGTATAACGTTTAATGGACATTATTAATTTACTTTTGCCGTATTTCCCATTTTCATGGTATCTTCGGATTGAATAAGGTTTCCTATCGAGTTCGATATGATTTCGTGGATTCTACACTCAAAAATTTTTATTTTTTTTTATTAGAAAATCTTTTTCGGTTAAATATTACTGATTTTCTTTTCTCATTGAAAAGTTTCTGATGTTTGATGTTAAAAAGGTGGTAAAATAAATTATAGACAAACAAACCACCTTTCTGAGACTTTATATTTGCTGGAATAAGATAATCTATTTGTGAATAATCATCGTCTGTATTAACAAAGGATACGATAGGAATATCTAAAGCTTTTGTTTCTTCAAACACCATAGAATTTAAAGAGGGATTAAATAGGAAAATTATAGCTGGCTGACTATTAATGTCGTGCAAGGTAGAAAGTTTTGAGTAAACTCTATTTTTGTAGTTACTAAAAAAACCAGGCACGCTCTTTTCAAGAAAATAATGATTATTTTTACTACATAAACGTGAAAATTCTTTTTCTAAACCTATAGGGCTACCGATGAAAAGAATTTTCTTATTTGACAAATGAATTTTCTGTAAAATTTTAAATGCGCGTCTTAAATAAAGCATTGTCAACTCGGGGTTGATAATACAAAAATTGTTACGAAACCCATTTAAAAAAGGTCCAAAACTAGGGTTCCATACAGATCTTAAAGAACCTATATGTAATCTATAAACAATAAACTTCTGTAAAACAAAACGATTTAAATTTCGTTGCAAATTTTTCATTAGTTATTAAGTTTTTTTACCTTGTTTCAAAGAAACGGTTTCATCCAAATAGTAGATTCCTTTTTCTTTGTAAGCTGAAGGAAGCTTTAATCTACGTAAAACTGCAGCAAAATTATGTAATTTCTGTAGATTAATGCCTTTTAATAATAAAACGCGAGGTTTAGGGCAAAAAACGGATACATAATTTGGAACTTCTACATTCACTTGATGACTAAAACCCAATCTAAAAATTAAGAAATTAGAAGATTTTTTTTCTTCAATAGAAACTTGATAGCCAATCCCAACAATATTTAATTGTCTTCGATAGCCTAACAAAACTCCTAAAGCGGATTGAGTTAAAAGAATTTGATACATCTGAAAAAAAGCTTTTTTTCTTTCGTCATTAAAAGTTTGTGTTAAAAAGAGTTTTTTTTCGATTTTTGAATACTCAAATTCAGCATATAAAGGATATGTAATTAAACCCTGAGGACCTTCAATAGACAGAAGCTTTTGTTGGCATAATAAATTAAGTTTTAAATCTTTTGACCGACGTAAATATTGTTTTTTAGATATAAACATTTTTATTTATTGCAAGACACAAAGTATCTCACCGCCCAATCGTAACTTACGGCATTCTTTATCGGATAAAACTCCTTGTGATGTAGATACAATCAATGTTTGTAATGATGTACTAAGTTTCCATAAACTACTAATTTTTAAATAAAGTCTACGGCTTGGCTTGGACAAAGTTGAAAGTTTAGTAATAACAGGTTTGCCCTTATTATATTTTAAAAAAATTTCTATTTTATCTGATTCGTCTGAAAGTTTGCGAAAACCATTGATATAACCTTCTTTATACATTACCTTTAAAACATTAACGCAAATAGCTTTATTAGGGTGTAAAACAGATTTTTTGCGCGCTAACAAACCATTGTAAATAGTTGAATACATCTTCCATATAGAATGCTGCATTGAGAAATACCAAAGAGGGGACTTGAACCCCTAATCTTTTAAGGAACTAGAACCTAAACCTAGCGTGTCTGCCAATTTCACCACTTTGGTTGAAAAAAATAATTAACTTTTTAATTGAAAAACTAGATTTAACAAACTTGCATCTAACGGGTCTAAAAAAACTTTAGGATAAATACCCATTAAAAGAGTACCTATAATTAATGGTAAAAATACATAAAATTCACGTCTATTTATATCATACGAATATTTTAGATGAAGATGACCCTCATCTTTTTTAAGATTTCCATAGATTACCCGATTATATAACCATAAAGAATAAGCTCCTCCCAATATCATTCCAGTAGCTCCCAAGAAAGTTACACTTGTATTTTCTTTAAAACTACCTGCAAGAATAAGAAATTCACCAACAAAGCTGCTAGTCCCTGGTAAGGCAATATTAGCCATAGTAAAAAATAAAAATATTATAGCATACAAAGGCATAATATGGACTAACCCACTATAATATTTGATTAATCGGGTGTGAAAACGATCATAAACTACACCAATAATAAGAAACAAAGCACTAGAAACAAAACCATGACTTATGCTTTGCAATATGGAACCTCCTAAACCTATAACATTAAAACTATAAACCCCAATCATAACAATATTCATGTGAGCTACAGAAGTATAAGCAATAATACGTTTAAAATCAGTTTGACGAATTGCGGTTAATGAAGTATAAATAACACCCAATACTGCAATGGTATAGACTAATGGCGTGAAATAAAAGTTAGCCTCTGGAAATAATGGTAGTGAAAATCTTAAGAACCCATAACTTCCCAATTTTAACAAAATACCTGCCAATATAACTGAACCAGCAGTTGGTGCTTCCACGTGGGCTTCTGGCAACCAAATATGAACAGGAAGCATTGGCACTTTTGTTGCAAAAGATAAAAAAAAAGACAACCAGAGAAGACGTTGCTCAAAAGAAGTGAATTGAGCAGAAGCGACAATAATTTGATAATCAGTACTACCCACAACCCAATAGATATACAATATACCTGCCAGCATAAAAACAGAACCAAATAAAGTGTAAAGAAACAGCATAGTAGCCGCTCTAATTTTACGCTCCCGAGAACCCCAAGTTAAAATCATAATAAACATTGGAATAAGTGTTGCTTCAAAAAGAATATAAAACATTAATAAATCTAAAATCATAAACACTCCCAGCAGTAATGATTCCAGAACAAGAAAAGCCAAAAGATATTCTTTTAAATGAGTATGAATATTATCCCAACTAGATAATAAACATATAAAAATCAATAAAGTGGTCAATAAAATAAAGAAAAGAGAAATTCCATCTACGCCTAACAAAATATAGCTAGAAGAACTTGAGTCCCACGGAAACCAATAATTAACAGTCTCTGTAAATTGAAATTTTGATAAAGATTTATTAAAATTAATCCATAAAGATAGTGAAAAAAGAAATACTATACCTGAAGTTAATAAAGCAATACTTTTAATTAGAGTTTTTTGCTCTGATGGCAACCAAGCAATAATAAAGCTACCAAAAAGAGGGAAGAAAATTAAGAAGCTTAAAATTGAATCCATACTGATAACAAAGTTGTAGATAAGTGCAATTGAAAGACTAATTAAAATTCTAGGAAAGAGATTAGTAGAAGTAAAAAGTTTAAACATTTTTTATAGTTTTAATTTTATTTTTAGTAAAAAAGAATGCGAGTATTGTGAAAAAGAATATATATGATTAAAAAATGCATCCCCTTTAATAGCCTGCCAATAGAAAATATTTAACATTATTAATATAAAGTAGTATATAATAATATTTTAACTTTAATTGGATGGCGTGAAAGCTTGAGTTAGGATTTATATTCGCCGAACTTTCTTGGGTCGACACCCGTTATGAGGATTCGGTGTAAGATCACGAATTCCTTCAATTTTTAAATCATTTTTATTTAAACAACTTAAAACAGCGAAACGTGCCCTAGCAAAACCGTTTAAATGTACAAATACCTTTTTATGACCTTGTTCTTTAGCTTTTTCCACTATCGAAGACAAAGTAGATTCAACCGCAAATTTAGTAGAACGTTTTTTTTTACCTTGAAAACCCATACTACCACAGGACTGGACAAACTGAACTTTTCCTTTTAAATTGGTCAAACTTACAATTGTATTGTTTTTTGATGATTTCACATACAATATAGCTTGACAACTTTTAGATAAAACAGAAGATTTATTATTAACTGTGTAAGGAGGAACAGCCAAGAGCTTTGTTTGTAAAATGTTATTCTTTTTTTTTAACTCTCGCTTATATTGATAAAATTCTTTTAATTTGAACATAGATTAGAACAAAAAGAAACTTTAACAAGCAGATCCGATGACATAAATGCATGAATACTTTGAATCAATTCTTTTTTTAAAAAATTACCTTTAATAACAATTAAACCATTATAAAAACGAATTTCATATTGTTCTTTTGCCTTTTTATTGACATGAGGGGACTTTAAAACGGTGAATCTTTTTCTTTCAATAGGCAGGCTTATAGAAGAAAACTGTAAATTTTTAGATTTACTCAAAAGTTTTAATGTTTTTCTAAAAAGTTTAGAATTTTCTTTATTATGGGTTTGGAAACGTAAAAATAGTTTGGATTCCTGATATTGTATCATTGTTTTTTTTTAATTTTATTTTTTATTAACGCTTATTATGAAAGTAACAAATTACTTTTTAGAAATCTACTATAGATTATGGATTCTTTTTTTAACTTGGTTATTAAATTTCCTTGTTGCATACACGTATAAAGAAGAAATTGTTTATTTGTTAGGTCAGCACCAACAAAACATTTTTCCCTACTTTATTTCTACAAATTTAACTGAAATTTTTTTTGTTTTTATAAAACTAAGTTTCTTTTTAGGTTTTTATTTTTTGTACCCGATATTTCTTATTCAGTTAGCTTTATTTTTAATACCGGCTTTATACAAATACGAATACTTAATTATACGTAATCTTTTTTTTATATCTATACTTTTATACACAATAACAACTTGTTTTACATACGAAATTTTTTTACGATATTGTTGGAAATTTTTTAATAGTTTCCAGTTAAATGCGGAAGATAATTTAGTAAGTATACACTTAGAAACAAGAATAGCTGATTATTTAAATTTTTTCATTGAAACATTCTTATTATTGAATATAGTTTTACATATTTTTTTAGTTTTTATTTTATTTTTGTACAGAATAACTTTAAATTATATTATCCAATATCGAAAATTTTTTTACCTTGCTTTTTTTCTTTTTGCTACTTTAATAACACCACCAGACATTGTTAGTCAAATTATAGTAGGTTTTATCTTTTTTATGTCATTCGAAATTTTTTTGTTTTCTTTATTTTTATCTAAAGAATATAGAAAGGGCGAATAACGGGATTCGAACCCGCAACTTCCAAAGCCACAATTTGACACTCTAACCAACTGAGTTATACTCGCCATCAATTTTTTGGAGTAAAAGGATTCGAACCTTTGAATATCCGTACCAAAAACGGATGCCTTGCCACTTGGCTATACTCCAAGTATATAATAATAAAATTATTAATTAAAAATTTCTATAGTCTTTAGTTAATTAGTTAGGTAGCCAGTTGAAACTCATCAGGATACTCGCTGTCAAAATCAACCAACCCAAAGAAAAAGGAAGAAAGACTTTCCAACCTAAGCTCATTAGTTGATCATAACGAAAACGTGGTAAACAAGCTCGCATTACAATAAATAGTATTACGAAAAACCCTATTTTTAAGCTAAACCATACCGAACCAGGAATAAGTGTAAAAGGAAGAATATTAAAAAGGGGCAACCAACCACCTAAAAAAAGAATAGCAGTTAAAGCACTCATTAATAACATATTGGCATACTCGCCTAAAAAAAATAAAGCGAATCCCATAGCTGAATATTCTACATTATATCCAGATACTAACTCAGCTTCTGCTTCAGGAAGATCAAAAGGGTGGCGATTCGTTTCGGCTAAAGCAGATATAAAGAAAAGAATAAACATAGGTAAATGCGGAACACAAAACCATACCTTTTCTTGAGCTAAAACAATGGAAGACAAATTGAAAGAGCCTGAACAAAGAACAACAGTAATTAAAATGAATCCAATGGAAACTTCATATGACACCATTTGAGCTGCTGAGCGTAAAGCACCCAAAAACGCATATTTGGAATTACTTGACCAACCAGATAAAATAATACCATAAACCCCTAAAGCGGATACAGCTAACAAATAAAGAATTCCAACATTTATATCAGCCAACACCAGCGATTCTCCGAAAGGTATTACGGCCCATCCTATTAAACTCAAACCAAAAGTTAGCATAGGAGCAAAAATGAATAGAGCTTTATTTGCATTACTTGGTAAAATACTTTCTTTAACAAAAAGTTTTAACCCATCAGCTAAAGGTTGTAAAAGTCCTTGAAAACCAACAACATTAGGACCTTTACGTCTTTGTATAGTTCCCATTATTTTTCGCTCTGCCAATGTAAAATAAGCCACACCTATCAAAACAACTACTACAACAGATAAAATCTTCAAAACTGTTAAGATAAGCATTTGTCGATGTTGATTATATTGCTAAAAGTTTTATATTCAATTTAATCTTCTAAAGTACTAATGAAGATTTATTGAATCATTTAAGTAAATACAAGTAAGAACTGTAAATACATAAGCTTGAATAATAGCAACTCCAAGCTCTAAACCCACCAATATGAATAATACAGCAAGAGGCAATACATGAGCTACAAATAGCAGACCTCCTCCTTTCATCATACTCCAAGCAAAGCCAGCAATAACTTTCAAAAGTGTGTGACCAGCCATCATATTAGCAAAAAGTCGAACAGATAAACTAATAGGCTTTGATAAAAAAGAAACGATCTCAAGTGGAACTAGCAAAAAGGCCAAGGGTAAAGCTGTACCTGAAGGTAAAAACAAATTCAAAAAGTGAACTTTATGAAGATTTATACCAACAATATTAACTCCGATAAAAACTATAAGAGCCAAAGCAAAAGTAACAATAATATGACTAGTAACGGTAAAACTATAGGGTATCAAACCGATTAAGTTCGATTGTAAAACAAAGACAAAGACAACGAAAAGAAATGGGAAATAAACTTCCCCTTTAATTCCTACGTTATCAAAAAGTAACGATGATATCACTATGTAAAGATTTTCAATTAACAAAAACCATCGGTTATTTGGTACTAAAAAAATACCGGCTGCCTTTGTCAAATATAGAGCAGGAGAAATAATTAAATAAGCAATAAATAAAAAACTACCTTGAGCTAAAATAAGAATCAGGGCAGAATTTGTAAAAGATAAATCCAAAAATCCTAAATGAAATTGAAAGATAGGAAGGATTCTAAATTGGTCTAACGGACTTGTCAACATTATGTCGTACATTAAATTCAAATTTTTAAGTTTTAAATTTTATTTTTTTAATTTTAATAGTGCATAGTAAAAAAACAACTAAAATACTGAAAGCGCCATTTGTTGAGATAAAAGTAACAATAGATTAGGGTTGATAAAAAGGAAAAACAAAAGTATCAAGGAAATCGCTAGCACAATAGATTTCTCTTTAGATATTGTATCATAAAAAATCCAATTTTTGTTTTTTTCGAAGTAAATGGTTTTTACAACACTAATATAATAGTAAGTAGAGACCACACTAATAGCTAACACAATAAAGGCAACCAAATAAAGTGATGACTTGATAGCAGAAAAAAAGACAAAAACTTTAGAATAAAATCCTACAAGGGGGGGTATGCCTGCTAAAGAAAAAAAAGCAAGCGCAGCTAAAATAGCTAACAAAGGAGAAGATGTTGGCAATCCTGCCAAAATACTTATGCTATTTTGAGAATTTTTTTTCCCTTTCATACAAATCAAAACTAAAGCCCAAGTAGGCACTGAAGTAATCATATAAACTAGCAAATAGAAAAACATAGCTTGCAAACCATCTAAGGTATTAGTAACAAAAGGTAATAGGATAAAACCAACGTGTCCAATACCACTATATGCAAGCAAGCGTTTCAAACTATTTTGTTTTATTGCAACAAAAGCTGCATAAACGATTGAACCCAATGCAGAGAATAGTAAAACTTTTTCCCATACTCCCGCGAAGCTTGAGAAACTAAAAGAATAAAGCCGAACAAAAAAACTAACAATAGCAATTTTAGGGACAATAGCAAAAAAAATAGTTGTTGAAGTAGGAGAACCCTCATAAACATCTGGCGACCACATATGAAAAGGAAAAGCTGCAATTTTAAATAAAAAACCTGCTGTTAAAAATATCAAAGCAATCTGAATAATAGTAGCTCCTTCAAAACAAGGATCTAAACAAAAATTTTTGAGATTTACTAAATTTGTTGTACCAGTTACACCATAAATTAATGAAAAAGCATAAAGAAGCAAACCTGAAGAAAAAGCCCCTAAAATGAAATATTTTAAACCAGCTTCTGTAGAAAATACTGATCGTCTTTGAAAAGAGGCTAGAACATAAAAGGATAAAGCTTGCAATTCTATTGCTAAATAAGCTGAAATTAAATCAAAGGAACTGATTAGCAAATTTAAACCAAAAACGGAAAATAAAATCAACAAAAAGTATTCATAATTATTGATTTGTGAATTTTCTATGTAAGATTGAGATAATATGAGACAAGCAAAAGAGGAACCCAAAACAAAAAGTTTTGCAATTCTTGTTAAATCATCATGAATAAAAGTTTTTTGGAAAATTAAAGCATAATCTATAGGATTACTCATAACTAAAATACTTGTTAAAAAAAGTATAAATAGAACTAAATTATAAATATTTCTACTGATTAAAGGATAATTATAAGTCAAAGAAGTCGCCAATAAAACTCCATAAATAAGAACTATCAAGATAGCTAAACTAAGGAATATTTCAGGAAAAAAGATTTTTATATCATTAGCAAACAAGATAGAAAAATTCATTCGTAGTGATTTTAAATTAAAAAGAATCTAATATCTCTAAAAATGAGATTAAATTCATAATGGACCTAAGTAGATTTGAACTACTGACTTTACGCTTATCAGGCGTATACTCTAACCAACTGAGTTATAGGTCCAAAAAAAAAAATTAAAATAAATTAATTAAATTATAGAGTTGATAAATATTGAATATTTCTCAAAAATGTTGGATAATTCAAAAAGATATAAGTATATTCTTCAGCCAGATGACTAAAATAACCTTCTGCTAGTTTATTCAAAGTGTAATTATCTTTTGTAATAATCTTGAAGATATAGTTTAATCTAGGATCCATTTCTGCTTTA
This sequence comes from Nannochloropsis oceanica, assembly GCA_004519485.1. Lineage (NCBI taxonomy): Eukaryota > Eustigmatophyceae > Eustigmatales > Monodopsidaceae > Nannochloropsis > Nannochloropsis oceanica. The sequence goes on from CP038137.1 coordinate 23,904, forward strand.
GAAGTTAAAAATTTTTCATAAAGTGGAACAGATTTTACTGGAACAGAATCGATATACGAACGTACTCCTGCAAATACCACGAAGATTTGAGTTAAAATTGGAATTGGATCGAATCTTGGCTGATTTAACAATGCAACCAATCGAGATCCATGGTGCAACTGTTTTAAAGTACCTTCATCCAAATCAGAACCAAATTTTGCAAATAATTCAACTTCACGATAAATAGCAAGCTCAAGCTTCAAACTACCAGCAATTTGTTTCATTGCTTTCAATTGAGCAGCAGACCCTACACGACTTACAGAAAGACCAACATTAATAGCTGGTCTATAACCTTCGTTAAAAAGACGGGTATCTAAGAAAATCTGACCATCAGTAATAGAAATTACATTAGTCGGAATGTAAGCAGAAACGTCACCAGCTTGAGTTTCAATAACGGGAAGAGCTGTTAAAGAACCACCACCTAGTGATTTATTCATTTTAGCAGCACGCTCTAAAAGTCGCGAGTGCAAATAAAAAACATCACCTGGGTAAGCTTCTCGGCCTGGAGGTCGTCTCAATAGTAGAGACATTTGTCGATACGCTACAGCATGTTTTGAAAGATCATCGTAAAAAATTACAGCATGATTTTCAATCTTTAAAGCATCTCGAATAAACTCTCCTACAGTAGCACCTGCATATGGAGCTAAAAATTGCAGAGGAGCTGCATCTGAAGCAGTCGCTGCTACAATACAAGTATACCAGTTTTTTTTTTTATTAAAAACGGTATTAACCAATTGTGAGAGAGTAGATCGTTTGATTCCAATACCAACGTAAATACATCGGATTTCTCCTTTAGTAGCTTTTCGTTGATTCAAAATAGTATCAATTGCAATCGAAGTTTTACCAGTTTGTCTATCACCGATAATCAATTCTCGTTGACCACGACCTAATGGCACTAAAGCATCAATCACTTTAATACCAGTAGTTACGGGCTCATTAACTGATTGTCTAGCAATAATTCCAGGAGCTTTAACTTCAATCTGAGATTTTTGAGTCTTTAGCTTAGGTCCTTTGTCTAAAGGATCACCTAAAGGACTTAGTACACGACCTAAAACTTCACTACCTACAGGAATACTTACAATTTCATAACCTCGGAAAACGAAATCGTTTTCTTTTACAAAACGGTCATCTCCAAAAAGTACCACTCCAACATTATCACGCTCCAAATTAAGAACCTGACCACGTAGACCACTTTCGAAAATAACTAACTCACCTACTTGAACATCAAAAAGTCCTTCGGCGCGCACTACACCATCACTAATACTAATTACTCTACCAGTATCCTTACTAATTGAAGGAGGCTCTTGACTATTAATTTTTTTTGGAAGAATAAATTCTAATTTTGACATATTTTATTTTTTACTAATTTTAAAAATATAGAAAGAAAAAAGGAGTTTTAAAAACTACCCTTAGAATTAAAAAGATTATATAGTTCTAAACTTATAAGTGTCTTCTTTTCCACTTTCTGTTAAAGTGATATAAACCACATAAAAGAAAAAGATAGCAGACAGTGCTGATAAGTAAGAACCATAAGAAGCAACAGCGTTCCAACCACTGAAAGCATCCGGATAATCCGGAATTCTTCGAGGCATTCCAGCTAAACCTAAGAAGTGCATTGGGAAAAAAGTAATGTTTACACCTAAGAAGAAAATCCAAAAATGGATTTGTCCTAAAACTTCAGGATAATCTAAACCAGTAATTTTCTTAATCCAGAAATAAAAACCGGCAAAAATACCAAACACTGCACCCATCGACAACACATAGTGAAAATGAGCTACTACATAATAAGTATCATGAAGTGCTACATCAATACCAGAATTAGCTAATACCACACCAGTTACACCACCTACAGTAAATAAGAAAATAAAACCAATAGCAAAAAGCATAGGAGTTTTTAACTCAATAAAACCACCCCACATAGTAGCAACCCAACTAAAGATTTTAATACCTGTAGGTACAGCAATGATCATTGTTGCAGCAGTGAAATAGGCCCGAGTATCTATATCTAAACCCACAGTATACATATGGTGAGCCCATACAATAAATCCAAGAACACCAATAGAAAGCATAGCATAAATCATACCTAAATAACCAAAAACTGGTTTATTTGAAAACGAAGATACAATATGACTAATAATACCGAAAGCAGGTAAAATTAAAATATATACTTCAGGATGACCAAAAAACCAGAATAAATGTTGGTACAATACGGGATCACCTCCTCCTGCAGGATCGTAAAAAGTAGTATTAAAGTTTCTATCAGTCAATAACATAGTAATTGCTCCAGCAAAAACAGGAAGCGACAATAAAAGCAAGAAAGCAGTAATTAAAACAGACCACACAAATAAAGGTAGTCTATGCATACTCATACCAGGTGCACGCATATTAAAAATAGTAGTAATAAAGTTAATAGCACCTAAAATTGAAGCAGCACCTGAAAGGTGAAGACTAAATATAGCTAAATCCACGGAAGGACCTGAGTGAGCTTGAGCGCCACTTAAAGGGGGATACACGGTCCAACCAGTTCCCGCACCAGCTTCAACAAAGGTTGAAGCCAATAAAAGAATAAGAGAAGGAGGTAATAACCAAAAACTAATGTTATTCATTCGTGGGAAAGCCATATCAGGAGCACCAATCATTAAAGGTACAAACCAGTTACCAAAACCGCCAATAAGAACAGGCATCACAAAAAAAAAAATCATAACGAACGCGTGTCCTGTTACAATAACGTTATATAACTGATTATTTCCAGATAAAAACTGATTTCCTGGTTGAGCTAATTCTAATCGAATTAGAACAGAAAGAGTTGTTCCAGCAACTCCAGCAATAGCTCCAAAAATTAAATAAAGGGTTCCAATATCTTTATGATTAGTTGAAAATAACCATCTTGAACTCCAAGCGAAAGATTTTTCAAAAAGACCAGCACCAATAGTTGCAATATTCATAAGCAAATAACAAAAAAATATGTAAAAATAAATTCGTAATGTATTTCTAGCCGGAATTGAACCAGCATACCAAAAAGGCAAAAGATTTTGAGTCTTCCGTGTCTACCAATTCCACCATAGAAACATTAATGAAAACAAAAAATTACGTCTGACAGGAATTGAACCCATAACTTTCGGAACCGAAACCCGACACTCTATCCAATTGAGTTACAAACGCAAAGAAAAAATAAATGAAAAAATAGGGAAAAAAATCGTTACCGATCTACTTCACCAAAAACAATATCCTGGGTTCCTATAATAGTTACAACATCAGCAACCATATGACCTTTAGCCATAAAATCTAATGCCTGTAAATGACCGAAGCCTGGCGCTTTGATTTTACAACGATAAGGTCGATTACTACCATCCGAAACTAAATAAACACCAAATTCACCCTTAGGAGCTTCAGTTGCAGTATAAGTTTCTCCTGCTGGAATTACCATTCCTTCAGTATACAATTTAAAATGGTGTATTAGAGATTCCATAGATTGTTTCATATGAGCTCTTGATGGAGGAGTTAACTTTCTATCATCGCTCTTTACAGGTCCATTTGGAATTTGATTCAAAGTTTGCCAAATAATTCTTAATGATTGACGCATTTCTTCTACCCGAATCAAGTAGCGATCAAAACAGTCCCCATTGTTACCAACTGGAACTTCAAAATCTAACTTCGAATAAATTTCATAGGGCTGACTCTTTCTTAAATCCCAAGGAATTCCAGATCCTCTCAACATAACACCACTAAAACCCCAATCTGCAGCATCTTTCGCTGAAACAACACCGATATCAACTAATCTTTGTTTCCAAATACGATTAGCTGTAAGCATTTCTTCCATTTCATCTAATCGGATACCAAATTGTTCTGCAAAAATGTAAATATCATCTAATAATCCTAAAGGAATATCTTGGCTAACCCCTCCTGGACGTATATAGGCTGCATGCATTCTAGCTCCTGAAACACGTTCATAAAATTCCATCAATTTTTCACGTTCTTCAAAAGCCCATAAAAAAGGTGTCATCGCACCAACATCCATTGCATGACAACCAACTGCCAAAAGATGATTTAAAATTCGAGTAATCTCAAGAAAAAGTACACGAATATATTGAGCACGTAAAGGAATTTTTGTATTTGCTAGCTTTTCGACAGCTAAACTATAAGTATGTTCTTGAGCCATCATAGACACATAATCTAAACGATCAAAATACGGCAAAGCTTGAATATAAGTCTTATGTTCTATTAGCTTTTCAGTTCCTCTATGAAGGAGACCTATATGAGGATCAGCTCTTTCAACAATTTCTCCATTAAGTGCCAGTACTAGTCTTAACACGCCATGAGCAGCTGGGTGCTGTGGCCCAAAATTAATAGTAAAATTTTTTATTTTTTTTGACAATGTAGTTTTCTTTAAAACCATATATTTTATTTTTAAAAAATGTAATGTGAGTAAATTGTATAATTCTTAAAATTCCAGCCGCACGTTCCCGTACGACTACCTTGTTACGACTTCATCCCAGTCATCGACCCATCTGTAGTTTACTCTCTCTATTTCTAAAAAAATAACAATTTCAAAATGAAAGAAAAATTTTTCTTCATAGTTGAGAAATAAGTTTCTAGCCAAGCCAACTCCCGGCACGTGACGGGCGGTGTGTACAAGGCCTAGGTACAAATTCACCGCAACATGCTGATGTGCGATTACTAGTGATTCCACCTTCATGTGGACGAGTTGCAGTCCACAATTCGAACTTTGGTAAAGTTTGAAGATTGGCTCCGGGTTACCCTATTGCTTCTCATTGTCTTTACCATTGTAGCACGTGTGTAGCCCAGTTCATAAGGGCCATAAGGACTTGACGTCATCCCCACCTTCCTCTCCAAATTAAAAAAAAGGAGCTGTCTTTTTAGAGTGCTTTAAAATTAAATTTAAGTGGCAACTAAGAAAAGGGGTTTCGCCCGTTAAAAGGAGTTAACCTAACATCTCACGACACGAGCTGACGACAGCCATGCAGCACCTGTAAAAATCTTCAAAATTGTCCTTTCAAACTTTTTCTTTTTTATGTCAAGAACTGGTAAGGTTTCGCGCGTATTGTCGCATTAAACCACATGCTCCACCACTTGTATAGGCCCCCGTCAATTCCTTTGAGTTCCAACCTTGCGGTCGTACTCCCCAGGCGGAGTGCTTAACGTGTTAACTAAGTGCCTAAAAATATCTAAGCACGAGCACTCATCTTTTAGGGCATGGACTACCAGGGTATCTAATCCTGTTTGCTCCCCATGCTTTCGTCCCTCAACGTCAGTATTGATCTAGATAGCCGCCTTCGCCTCTGGTATTCCTTCACATATCTACGGATATCACCCCTCCATGTGAAATTCTGCTATCTCCTATCAAACTCAAAGCATTTACGTTTTAGAAGCGGAAAAAAGTTAAGCTTTTTTATTTAACCTCTAACAAAAAATGCTGCCTACGGACCCTTTACGCCCAGTCATTCCGGATAACGCTCGCCCCCTTCGTATTACCGCGGCTGCTGGCACGAAGTTAGCCGGGGCTATTTTGTTGAGTACTGTCATTATCCTCCTCAACCAAAGAGTTTTACAACTTGAAAGCCTTCATCACTCATGTAGTATTGCTGGATCAAGCTTTCGCTCATTGTCCAAAATTCCTCACTGCTGGCTCCAAATGAAGCCTGGGCCTTGTCTCAGTCCCAGTGTGGCTGTACAACCTCTCAGAACAGCTAAGGATCATAGGCTTGGTAGGCCTTTACCCAAATACCAACTACCTAATCCTACACAGGCTCATCTTTTAGCGAAAAGTTTTCTTTTGTTATTCAGAATTTTATCCTGAACTAAAAGGCAGATTCCTGTGTATTACTCACCCGTACGCCACGAAAAATTATTTTTCGTTCGACTCGCATGTGTTAAGCATACTACTAGCGTTCACCCTGAGCCAGGATCAAACTCAATTATTATTCAATTTCTTTATATATATAAAGAAATTTACCTGCATAAAAATCCATCTCACATTATTAAGATAATTAATGTCTTTAAAAAGAATAATATAGCTAAATATTTATATTGAAATATAAATATTTGTCTATAAAAAAAGTAAAGTTTTTTTTGGATATAAGCAAATTTCGTTTGAAACAAAATTCAAATTATACAATATAAAATAATATAAAGAAAAATTAACCACCCCCTTTTATCCCCCTCCTTATAAAAAGAAAGGGTTTTTCTTCATTAACCTGCCAGTACACATAAAGTTGTATTTTATATAAATTTAAAATTGAATTTCGTTAAAAAGCTATTTATCTCATCCTTTAATAAGTTAGTAAGGTCTTTAAAAAATATAATATATGATTAATAAAAAATTAGAAAAAACTTTTTTTCTTTATTAACCTGCTAGTACAACTATAAAACCCTTATGTATAATGTTAATGGTTTCTTAATCAGAAAATTAATTAAACATCAAAGCTCATTAACTTTCCTACTTGCCATAATTTAAAATCATATTTGCTTACGACTTTAACCACAATAGGCATAAATCCATGATTGACACCACAAATCTCACTGCATTGACCAAAATAAACACCTTTTCGTTTTACAAATAACGAAGTTTGGTTCAATCGACCAGGGCAAGCATCTACTTTAATTCCAAAAGATGGAACAGCCCAGCTGTGTAAAACATCAGCTGCAGTTACTAAGATTCTAATATGGGTTTTTTCTGGTAGTACGACACGTCGATCTACTTCCAACAATCTCAAAGAACCTTTGGTTAAATCTTCTTCTGCAATCATATAAGAATCAAAACCCAAATGCTCTGCTGTTGCAGCATTATAATAAATTTGTTTTGAACTCCCTAAATTAACTTTTTTATAATACGCTTCAGCAGGAGGTAGATCGCTAACTTTTAAAGATTCAGGACTAAGTTCTTCAATTTGATGAACTTCTGGGTATTCGTAGCTCCAATACCACTGGTGACCAACAACTTTTAAAGTTAGACTTGGTTGGATAGATTCTTCCATTGAGTAAAGTAATGCAAACGACGGAACAGCTATAAGCATTAGAATAAAAGCTGGGATTATTGTCCATACAACCTCTAATACTGTTGAATGAGTAAAATACTCATCATAATCAGTTAAGGATTTACGAACATCTCCTTGATAACTATAAAAACTTAAACATCTGTAAAGCAACCAAAATACAAAAATTGTAACTGGTACTATGAATACCATCAAATGATTATGGAAGTCTATAATTCCTTCCATAATAGGTGTTGATGGATCCTGAAAACCCAATTGCCAAAAATTTGGTGCATCCATAAAAGTAAAATTGAATAAGAAAAACCCTATGAAAAGTAAAATTTTCATCTTTATGTTTACTCATTACCGGAATTGAACCGGTACTCCAAATGGAAACAGATTTTAAGTCTGTCGTGTCTACCAATTCCACCAAATGAGTTTCATTATATTAAAAAAATTTAAAACCATCGAAAATGTGTAAAGCTTCGATTTTTTAAAGCAACAATATGGAGCGATTCTCTTTTTTTTACACAATCCCCTTGATTTTTTGAGGCCTCAAGTAAAGTAAGGCATAGATTTAAAGAAGCAGAACCTCCTTTTTTTCTTGCTGCATCTATCAACCATTTCATACCCAAAGATAAACTTCGTTTTTCTTGAAGAGGAACAGGTACTTGATAATTAGCTCCTCCTCTTCTTACTGAACGAACTTCTACAAGTGGTTTTGAATTTTCTAAGGCTCGAAAAAATGTTGCCATACCTTCTTTTTTCTCTTTTTTATAAATATAATTTAAAGACTCTAAAAAAATTTTTTCTGCTTTTTCTTTTTTTCCATTAATCATTAAATGATTAACAAATTTTCTTGTAAGGTATTGAGCTTTGTTTTTACTATTCAACATATTTTATTTATTTTTGTTTACAAAAGTATTATTTGTTTATTGAAGCCCAAGTTAAAAACTTGTAATTATTGCTATATGATCTTAAAAGATTAGAGGCCTTTGCCATGATTTTTGATGACTGGCAAAGGTTAGAGGTCATATAAAAATCTTCAATAAATAATTTAAAAGAAGTCTTATAAATTTTCCCTAGATTTTTGGATCCAAATTCGAATAAAGTAGGTTGGCCGGTACGAAAATCAGCACGGAACCATGAATTTGCAAAATATGAAGAAGGAAGAATTTTGGACATTTCAGTTATTAACTGTGATTTAGTTTCAAATGAAGATAATTTATCTAAAGAATAAAAAAGTATTTGGAAAATTTTCCAATCCTCTCGTGACAAATTAGGTCCAATTAAAGCACGTTGCGTTTTTTGTGGACGACCCTCGGTATTGTAATAAATTCCTGTTTTCTCTACAAAAGTATAAGACGGTAAAACAAAATCTGCTTTATTTGTGTTTTTGTCTCCATGTGAAGATTGCATAATAAGAACAGAAGATGAATTAGTTTTTAGATTGTTGTCAAAAAAAGAGGGTTCATCAATACCTACAGTGTACAGAATTTTGCACTTTGCTAGATCTGATTTAACAAAAGATTTGATACCTAACTCAAAGCTACCCACGGTGTTTGCTTCTGTGTGAAGCAAATTTACAGCAAGCTTTTTATCAAAAATTGTATAAAAAGAGTGTACTAATTCCTTTATAAGATCCTGAATTGCAAATCCATCATTACGTTCACATAGCTTGGAGCCTAAAATAATTGTCGGGTTTTTCGCTTGCGCTAATGACTTACAGATAGGATGTTTACCTTCTGCAATTGAAACCAAGGTTTTAGGGGATAAACCTAAGAAATTAATAGGAAAAGTAGAAGAAAAATTTCCACCGATAGAAGCAAAAGATGTATTTCCCTTTCTAAATATTTTTCTAAGACGTAGATTTAATGTTGATGCTTCAAATCTAGGATTAGTACCAATAAAAAGGCAAAAATCTGTTTTTTCGAACTCGGAAATATTATTTTGAAATTTATAATTAGTAGTATTATCGATGTTAATTTTTAAGGTTTTATCAATACCTAAAAAAGAAAACCCATAGTTATGTGAAAAATTCCGTAAAACGTAGATAGTTTCAAGGTCTAGATTAGAGCTCGCTAAAAAACCTACTTTGGAAGGTCCGTATTCAAAAGAATATACTTTCAAAAGAGAAGAAAGTTTAGAAACTGTTTTTTTCCACTTTACGGGTCGTAATTCTCCACTTTTTTTTACAAAAGGGCTTGTTAATCTTTGACGTTTAAGTCCGTCATAAAAAAAACGAATTCTGTCCGATATCCAATTTTCATTAATTTCTGGATTTTTACGCGGTAAAATTCTCAAAACTTCTGATTCCTTGAAGTCAATTCGAATGTTACTACCTATTCCATCTAGTGTGTCAATGGATTGAACAGAACGTAATTCCCATGGTCTTGAAGTAAAAGCATAAGGTTTAGATGTTAAGGCTCCGGTTAAGAGAAGCATAAAATATTAAAATTGAAAAAATCAAATGAATTTAACTCTTAGAAGATTTCTTGGTTCCATATTTAGACCGAGAAACACTTCGATTTTTTATACCTAGAAAATCATATTTACCTCGTATTAAATGATACTTGATACCTGGCAAATCTTTTACTCGACCACCTCTCATTAAAACTGTAGAGTATTGTTGTAAATTATGTCCTTCTCCTGGAATATAGGCGGTTACACGACGATTATTAGAAAGTCGTATCCTAGCCACTTTACGAAGAGCTGAATTAGGTTTTTTTGGTGTTACAATATAAACTTTTAAGCAAACACCTTTTTTCTGTGGACAACCTTCTAAAGCTGGTGTTTTGCTTTGAAAGACTTTTGGTTTGCGCGGGGTTTTAATTAACTGATTAATAGTAGGCATTTAAACTGCTGTATATTTTATAGAGATATTTTTTACTAGGGTAAAAAATCTCAAAAGAGAATTATTAACCACGCATTAAGTGAGACTGCTCAATTAATATATTACCACGCAAACGATAATAAATTACTAAAATAGCCAAACCAATAGCAGATTCTGCTGCCGCAACAGTTAGCACTAAAAGGGCAAACATCTGACCTATAATGTCATCAATTGAGTTAGAAAAAATTACGAAGTTCAAGTTAATTGCTAAAAGCATTAACTCAATCGACATCAACACAATTAAAATATTTCGTCGATTTAAAACAATACCGAATAAACCTATAAAAAATAAAATAGTACTTAGAATTAAGTAATGTTCCATGTTTATAAAAAAAAAAACTAAAAAAAATAGGTGTATTGGGATTTGAACCCAAGACCAATGGATTAAAAGTCCAGTGCTCTACCAACTGAGCTATACACCTTCGAGTTTTAAAATTTTTGAATAAATTGAAAAGAAAATTTTTATTTTATTAAATAAATAGAGTTTTTTTTCTCTCTTAAAATCTGCTTAAATACAAATTGATGTTTTGCTTTTTGAGTAAAATTAAGAGTAAGAACGATAGCTCCTACCATTGCAACAAGCAAAAGAATCCCAGCAATTAAAAAGTAAAAAAAGTAGTAGGTATAGAGTAGTTGACCTAATACTTCAATATTTGTTAAACTGTCTATTGAGTTTAACCAATTTGTATAAAGTTCACGTCCATCTAAAGGCAAAAAAGGGACAAAATTTTCTTGAAGGGTTAAAAAAATTTCAAGAAAAAAAATTAAACCTAGAAAACTTCCCATTGGTAAGTAAATCATAAAATCTTTTTCTTGTTTTGTTACTTTTATATCAAGCATCATAACTACAAAAAGAAATAAAACTGCAATTGCTCCTACATAAACTAAGACAAATAGTAGCGATACAAATTCAATTTCTAATAAAAAAAGTAAAAAGGCTGAAGTTAAAAAAACTAAAACTAAAAAAAATACTGAATGTACAGGATTTTGTGCACTGATAACTAAAATTGCTGAAAAAATCAGCATTATGCTTAATGATAAAAACAACATATGTTTTTTCTTCGTTTTCTCAATAGGTTTTTTAAACTTTTAAAGGTAGTTTCCAAGAATTTCTAAAAATAAGAGTTTTCAAAGGCAACTTTTTTCGTGCTGCTTGAAACGCCTCTAAAATACGTTGATCTGTTGCTCCGTCAACTTCAAAAAGAATTTTACCTTTTCGAGTACGGCAAACCCATTCATTGACAGCTCCTTTACCTTTACCCATACGCACTTCAGTTGGTTTAGAGGTAACTGGCAAATCTGGAAATGCTCTGATCCAAATTTTACCCTTTCGCTTTAAATATCGATTTATAACTTGACGAGTAGATTCAATTTGATGAGCACTTAATAAAACAGATTCTTGAGCAATTAATGCAAATCGGCCATTTTTAATGGGGCGGAAAGATGCAACAGGACCTGATAAATGTCCACGTCGTGATTTGTTATATTTTGTACGATCTGGTCTTAATAACATGCTATCTCGTTAACTTTCGTAGGTTTTTAGAGGTTCGTGCATTAGTGTGAGTTCGTTGACCACGAACAGGTAAACCTTGCCTATGGCGGATTCCTCTATAAGTTTTTATACTAACTAAGTAATCAATTCTCTGCTTTATAGTTCTCTTTAAATCACTTTTAATTGTTAACTTTGAATTTTCTAACAATTGGTCGATATGATAAATATCCTCGTCTGTAACTTCCTTTAAAAGGCAATATTTTTGAAAACCTAAACTTTTGCACAGTTGAAAACATAGAGAATTTCCTAAACCATAAACGTCTTTTAAAGCTTGAATTAAATATTTTTTTTTTAAATGCGTTCGTAAAATATAAACCATTAATAAACAATTGGAGATGGTCGGAATCGAACCGACAACTTTGTACGTGCAAAGCACACACTCTACCATTGAGTTACACCCCCTTGGTGCTAGAAACCCTCCCCTTTTCTAGCTAAAAATGTTTCCCTTCATAATCAAGTAACTTGATTATACCTTTTCACGTAGATTTATAGATCCATTTTTGGGATTATATCATTTTTATTCTACGTTTACTCAATAAGGGAATTCTTCCTTATAAAGCGAATAAGATTAGGAAAGCTACTAGTAGAGCGAATAAAGCGATAGCTTCAGTTAGGGCGAAACCTAAAATAGCTATTCGAAATAATTCATCCTTAAGATTAGGGTTTCGAGAAGTACCTAGTACTAAGGCACCAAATACAGTACCAATTCCAACACCCGCTCCTGCTAAACCAATAGTAGCCAAACCTGCACCAACGAATTTTGCGGCTTGTAATAACATTTTGTTAATTTTTTTTTCAATAAAAAAAATAATCTTCCTAGATTGATATTTATATAATATTATTTTAAAATAATATACTGTGTTAACATTCGTTGATACGTTTTAACTTGATTTTCTAAAGCCGGTTAGCACGCCATCGCGACTTAATTTTTGCAACATCAAACGAGACAGTTTATACCCATTAAATACTGATCTACCTCGTCCTGTTAGAATACATAAATTTTTATGTCTAACAATGGAACTATCTCGAGGTAATTCATTTAACTCGGTTTGAGCTTTCTCACGCAATTGACGGGGCAGAGTTGAATTCATTACAATAGTTTTAAGTAATTTTCTTGTTCTTTCATATTTTAAGAACAAATTTTGCTTCTTTTTCATTTTCTCAATATATTTTTTCATTTATATTTTTATCTAAAATGATTAAAGAATTTAAAGAAAAATCCTTATAATATAAAATTGATTTCTTTCCTGTAAAAGCACTAGGGTTTTTGTCCATGTTAATTTCCCATTTTTGAAGATTGTAAAAATTTAATGAACCAATATACTTTAAATTAGAAATAATCCACATATCATACGAAGTTTTTTTGTGTGTTGCTTTTATCATAGTGTTAAATAAAATTACTTTTTGACCAAAAAAAGAAATCTTAAACCCTCCTTTTGTTAAACAAAGTAATCTACTTTTAATGTTTTTAGTTATGTTTTTTAGGATATGACGTCGAGAATTATAAGCGTAAATATAAGAGCTTATATTTTGTAAACGTTTTTTCCGATCACTAAAATTTACCAATTTTGAAGTATTGTCAAATAATTTAAAACGAAAAGTATAAACTTGACCTTCATTAGGAAGTGCTTTACCGTATATATCAAATCGGTTTTCTAACCTTTTTAAACAGTTAAATTGTTGTTCGGTCTTATATATAAGCATCTCTCTAAATTCAAGATCCACCTCCTTTTTTTTTCGTGATCTAACAAATGCCTCATATATATTTTGTGATTTTAAAGGTTTTGGTATGAAATACGAAATTAATACTGGATTTTCAAAATTAGTATCTTTGTATTTTAAAGTCATAATGTCTAGGAACGGATTCGAACCGTTGACCCAAGGATTTTCAGTCCTTTGCTCTACCAACTGAGCTACCTAAACGTTAAATTGTTGATTCAAAATAATTCTGTTATTTTTTTATAGTATAATTATATTATTGGAAGGGATGGGATTCGAACCCATGATACAGGAAAATGTATGTTGATTTAGCAAACCAATGCTTTAGGCCACTCAGCCACCTTTCCTAGAAATTTCATTTGAAATTTCTGTTTTGACGAGAGAGGGATTTGAACCCCCGGCATTCGGATTATGATTCCGACGTTCTAACCAACTGAACTATCTTGTCATTAACATAATTAAATTTGATGATTTTTCGGGATGGTGGGATTCGAACACACGACTTTCTGTTCCCAAAACAGATGCGCTACCAGGCTGCGCCACATCCCGCAAGTTAAAATATTAATGATTTTAATCAAACTCAGGAAGAGAGGGACTTGAACCCACAACCATTGGCTTTGGAGACCATTATTCTACCAATTGAACTATCTTCCTTCTCCTTAGGTTGGGATTGAACCAACGACCTAATGGTTAACAGCCATCCGCTCTGCCACTGAGCTACTAAAGATTAAAAATAAAATGTCCCTTACGGGATTTGAACCCGTGTTGTTGCCGTGAAAGGGCAATGTCCTAACCCCTAGACGAAAGGGACGTTTTTTTTTAACTAATATTTTAAATAAATTTAATATGAAGAATAACGGGCTTGAACCGCTAACTTTCTCGTTGTAAGCGAGACACTCTACCAATTGAGTTAATCCTTCCTAAAATCGAAAAGTTTTATTTTAGGATGAAGAGGGATTCGAACCCCCGG
>CP038136.1:0-17500 GCA_004519485.1 Nannochloropsis oceanica
CGACGTAAAACAAAATCTTTCTCAATAGAAGTGCCGGGGATAATCCAATAGTTTGGAATTGTTGCAATTTATTTGTATTCATTAACTCTTGTTCAATCATTTGATTATGAGACACTTGGCGTTAAGCTAAGTAAGTTTCCTGGTTTTCCAGGAACAGAACCTTTTACAACTAAAAGATTTTCGTCTGCATCAATTTTAAAATTGCTAAACGTTTTAGTGTTGCTGGTTTTCCCACCAAGTCTTCCTGCCATACGTTTACCAGGATATACACGACCTGGTGTACTACCAGCTCCAATTGACCCTGGTTCACGATGATTTTTTGAACCGTGGGGACATAGGCCCTCTACTAAAGTTATGTCGTTTCACAGTTCCGAGAAACCTCTTACCAATACTTTTCCCACGAACATCAATAAATTGATTAGGTGAAAAGTTTGTTATATCAAAAGTTTGTCCAAGTTCAAACTCTTCAGGCCTATTAACATGATATTCTTTAAGTAGCGACTATTTAACGCTCCAGACTTCTTCAGATGTCCCTCTAAAGCTTTGTTTAATGAATGCTTTTTTTTGACCTATCTTCTACTTTCTTTTTTGATAATCAAAACCTAGTTGAACCGCATCGTATCCATCAGTGGTACTGTTTTTATTTGCGTTACCGTACAAGGTCCAATTTTTATCAGAGTGACTGGTATGGATGCATTTTTCTCGTCAAAGATTTGCGTCATTCCAACCTTTAATTCCAAGACTTCCATCAACACAACAAATCTTCCTTCTGATAAACTAATTATAATTTTTTGTTTGATCAATTAATACTTAAATTTAAAATGCTAAATATTCATAATAAATAGTAGATTATTAATTATAAAATGTCTATAAACATATTCGGTACCATACATGTTATAATAAAAATGTGTTTATAACATTAAATTTCACTATAGATGTATGGAAATGAATTTGACCTAAATTTATTTTTTAAAGCAATTAAGATACTTCGAAAATTTTGCGTACAATTAGTTAATATCATGGCAAAAGTAGTAGGAATTGATCTTGGAACTACGAACTCCGTTGTTTCTGTAGTACAAGCAGGTACAACCAGTAGTAATACCTAATGCTGAGGGTTTTAGAACAAACACCTTCAATTGTAGGTTACGCACAAAAAACAAAAGAGTTAATTGTTGGTGCTATGGCAAAACGTCAATCAGTAATTAACCCTGAAAATACATTTTATTCTGTTAAACGATTTATCGGATCTAAATCAAATGAGATAGGAGAAGAATCAAAACAGGTATCTTATAAAGTTACTGAGGATGAACGTGGAAATGTAAAGATTTATTGTCCCATACTAGATAAATCTTTTAGTCCGGAGGAAATATCATCACAAGTTTTAAGAAAGTTAACTGATGATGCGAGTAAATTTTTAAATGAAACGGTAACAAAAGCAGTTATTACAGTGCCTGCATATTTTAACGATTCTCAGCGACAAGCGACGAAAGACGCTGGTAAGATTGCGGGTTTAGAAGTTTTACGTATTATTAATGAACCAACAGCAGCAGCACTTGCTTATGGTTTAGACAAAAAAGCAAATGAAACGATATTAATCTTTGATTTAGGTGGTGGTACATTTGATGTTTCAATTTTAGAAGTTGGAGATGGTTGTATTTGAAGTATTAGCAACTGCTGGTGATAGTCATTTAGGTGGAGATGATTTTGACTCTGCAATAATGAAATATATCTTAGCTGATTTTGAAGCAAAAGAGGGGATAACACTTAATCCTCAAATCCAAACGATAAGCAAGCCTTACAAAGAATTTTAGAAGCAGCAGAAAAAGCAAAAGTAGAATTATCTCAACTTTCAGAAACAACAGTTAATTTACCTTATCTGGTAGTAACGGAAACTGGCCCTAAACATATTGATCTTACACTAACACGTGCTAAGTTTAATGAGCTATGCGCATCATTGATTCAACGATGTCAATATCCTATTGAAACAGCTTTACAAGATTCAAATCTAAGCCCTAGTAATTTGAATGAAGTGATTTTAGTTGGAGGTTCTTCTCGTATCCCTGCTATCCAAGAGCTAGTTCAAAAATTAACATTTAAAAAACCTAATTTAACAGTTAATCCCGATGAAGTTGTTGCAGTTGGAGCTGCTATTAATGGCGCGGTTCTAGCTGGCGAGATCAAAGATGTTTTATTATTAGATGTAACACCTTTATCTTTAGGAGTTGAAACAATCGGAGGTCTAATGACTAGAATGATTGAAAGAAACACAACAATTCCAGCTACAAAAACAGAAACATTTTCAACTGCTGAAGATAATCAACCAAAAGTAGATATCCATGTACTACAAGGTGAACGTTTACTTGCCTCAGATAATAAAAGTTTAGGCCATTTCGAACTTGGAAATATTTCGGCGGCTCCTAGAGGTGTACCACAAATCGAGGTAACATTTGATATTGACGCAGATGGTATTCTTTCCGTACGAGCTCGTGATAAAGTTACAGGTCAAACTCAATCAATCACGATTCAAAATGCATCGACGTTAGATAGAAGTGAAATTGATAAATTAGTTGAGGAAGCAAATAAAAATGCAGAACTAGACCAACAAAGGAAGAAAAAAATTGATATTAAAAATCGTGCGGAAATGATATCATATCAAGCTGAAAAGCAACTTAATGAACCAAATACAAACCTTACTGACGATGAGAAAGCTTCAGTTACAGTTCTTATTGAAGAAATAAAAACATTAAAAGACAGTGATGATATTGCACAATTAGAACAAAAAATTAAAAATTTAGAAGACAAGCTTAAAAATAGTGTAGCTTCTAACTAACAAAAATATAAATTAGTTGTAACAAGAATACAAAATGTTACAACTAATTTAGTAGAGTTAGTTTTACTTATTGTTTAAACATTGACTCTTTTCATAAAGCCGTGCATATATAATTATGTATTCAACTTTAAATCATTAAGTGCCCAAATAGCTCAGTTGGTAGAGCAATGGACTGAAGATCCGTGTGTCGCCAGTTCGAGTCTGGCTTTGGGCATGGGCACTAGTTTGCAAAGGCGGCATCGCCAAGTGGTAAGGCAGTGGATTGCAAATCCTCTATCCCCAGTTCAAATCTGGGTGCCGCCTTTAATAACTCCTTATATTTTGGATAGCACAAGGGGGCGTGGTGGAATGGTAGACACAACGGACTTAAATTTTGAGCATTAATTTGTAAGTTCTCAAATTCAGAAAAAGTCTTTTCTAAAAATTAGAGAGAACAATCCTGAGCCAACTCATGAAAATGAAAAGGTGCAGAGACTCAATGGGAACTACCTGTGAGGTAAAGATAGAGTCCATACTTTTATACAAAACGAGAGTACTTTGTAGACAAAGTAGAAAATCCGTTGACTATTACAGTCGTGGGGGTTCAAGTCCCCCCGCCCCCAATTAAACTTAATTTACTATACTTATGTGCATATGTATAAATTGTACTTTTTATAACCAATGTTGGATAAAAAATGGATTAAAAAAACTTCCAAAAGTTCATACTGACTCATTAATTAAACTTAATTTTAAAAATGATTCTATAAATGATAATTTTTTCTATCATGATATTTTCTTCAAAATAGTGTTAAATATATTTAGTAAAAAGCAAGAATATGAATTTGATGTAACTGAATGTGAAGGATTTTGTGAAAATCCTGGTAAATGGATTGATTAGATAGATTTTTTATTCTTTCTGTAAATTATTCAATATTTTTGTTAAATATTTTGTAAAGTAATTATGAAAAGTATTGAGTAATTACATACTTTTCATAATTATTTTTAAAATTCTATTTAAGTTTTAGTTGCAATACTAATAAATTAAGAAGCGTGGAAAAGAAAAGTGAAAATTTTAATTCACTTTACCCTTGGCTCTTTTTTAGATTTTACTTCGTATGACGATTGCAATAGGGCAAACGCAACAGACAGCTGTTGACGAAAGAGGTTTATTTGACTTAGTCGATGAACTGGTTAAAACGAGATCGTTTCGTGTTTATTGGTTGGTCAGGCCTTTTATTATTCCCAACCGCATTTCTTGCAGTTGGTGGATGGTTAACAGGTACGACTTTTGTTACATCTTGGTATACTCATGGATTAGCATCTTCTTATTTAGAAGGATGTAACTTCTTAACTGTAGCAGTATCAACACCAGCAAACAGTATGGGTCACTCATTAATTTTATTATGGGGACCTGAAGCGCAAGGAGATTTCACTCGTTGGCTTCAAATTGGTGGATTATGGGCTTTTATAGCACTACACGGTGCATTTGGTTTAATTGGATTCTGTTTACGTCAATTCGAGATCGCTCGTCTTGTAGGTATTCGTCCATACAACGCAATTGCATTCTCTGGACCTATTGCGGTATTTGTTCTGTATTCTTAATTTATCCTCTAGGACAAGCAAGTTGGTTCTTCGCTCCAAGTTTTGGGGTTGCAGCTATTTTCCGATTTTTATTATTCTTACAAGGTTTCCATAACTGGACACTTAATCCATTCCATATGATGGGTGTAGCAGGGATTTTAGGAGGTGCATTATTATCTGCAATTCATGGAGCCACAGTAGAAAATACACTATTTGAAGATGGTGATGCTGCAAACACATTCCGTGCGTTTACACCAACACAATCAGAAGAAACTTATTCGATGGTAACAGCGAATAGATTCTGGTCTCAAATTTTTGGTGTAGCTTTCTCGAACAAACGTTGGCTTCATTTCTTCATGTTATTTGTTCCTGTAACAGGTTTATGGACAAGTTCTTTTGGTATTGTTGGTTTAGCATTAAATTTAAGAGCATACGATTTCGTATCTCAAGAGCTTCGTGCGGCTGAAGATCCAGAATTTGAAACTTTCTACACTAAAAATATCTTATTAAATGAAGGTATTAGATCGTGGATGGCTGCACAAGACCAACCACATGAAAATTTTGTATTCCCAGAGGAGGTTTTACCACGTGGAAACGCCCTTTAATAGAGTAATCGGACGTGACATTGAGTCTACAGGTTTTGCCTGGTGGTCAGGAAATGCGCGATTAATTAATGTATCTGGTAAACTTCTTGGTGCACATGTTGCTCATGCGGGTTTAATGGTTTTTTGGACAGGTGCGATGACACTTTTTGAAGTTTCGCACTTTATTCCAGAAAAACCTCTTTATGAACAAGGTTTTATTCTTATTCCGCACTTAGCTACTTTAGGTTGGGGTGTAGGACCTGGTGGTGAAATTATTGATACTACTCCTTATTTCATAGTAGGTGTACTTCACTTAATTTCTTCAGCTGTATTAGGATTTGGAGGTATCTATCACTCTTATTAGGGCCAGATACTTTAGAAGAATCTTTCCCATTCTTTGGTTACGACTGGCGTGATAAGAATAAAATGACAACTATTTTAGGTATTCATTTAATTCTTTTAGGGGTAGGTGCATTCTTACTTGTATTAAAAGCTTTATATATCGGAGTGTATGATACTTGGGCTCCAGGTGGTGGTGATGTACGAAGAATTTTAAGTCCTACAGTTAACGCTGCTGTTATTTTGGATATGTTCTAAAATCACCATTTGGTGGTGATGGATGGATAGTATCTATCAATAACATGGAAGATCTAATTGGTGGACACATTTGGGTTGGTACAATGTGTATCCTTGGTGGAATTTGGCATATTGTAACAAAACCTTTTGCATGGGTGCGTAGAACATTCATTTGGTCTGGAGAAGCTTATCTTTCATACAGTTTAGCTGCTCTTGCTACAATGGGATTAACTGCTGCTGTTTTCGTTTGGTATAACAATACAGCATACCCAAGTGAATTCTATGGACCAACTGGTCCAGAAGCTTCACAAGCACAAGCATTTACTTTCCTAGTACGTGACCAACGTTTAGGTGCTAATGTAGCATCTGCGCAGGGACCAACTGGACTAGGTAAATATTTAATGAGATCGCCTAGTGGTGAAATCATCTTTGGTGGTGAAACAATGCGTTTTTGGGATTTACGTGCTCCATGGGTAGAACCACTTCGTGGACCTAATGGTTTAGACGTAAACAAAATTAGAAATGATATTCAACCTTGGCAAGAACGTCGAGCTGCTGAATACATGACACATGCTCCTTTAGGGTCATTAAACTCTGTAGGTGGTGTTGCAACAGAGATCAACTCTGTTAACTATGTATCTCCTAGATCTTGGTTAACGTGTTCTCATTTCTTCTTAGGATGGTTCATTCTAGTTGGACACTGGTGGCATGCAGGCCGTGCTCGTGCAGCTGCGGCTGGTTTCGAGAAAGGTATTGACCGTAAAACTGAAGCGGTATTATCTTTACGTCCTATTGACTAATTTTCTTTACAAAAAAATTATTAGCTTGGTTTTTTACCAAGCTAATAATTTAAACTTATTAAAAATCAATATGCTTAGTTTTATTCAAGTTGGTTCTTTACTTATCCTTAGTGCCGTATCTGGTCTTTTAGCTTATCGTTTAGCAATTTCACTTTATGTTTAAAAGATTTTTTTGGACATTTCAAATAATATCTAAGTCCTTTTTTAGTTGAAATATTATTAAAATTTCATTATACAAACACTAAATTAATTTACAATTTAAAAATTCGTTAGGAAGAAGTGACTTATGACACAAGAACGCCGTAGATGGGGACAATCTAGACTAGTAATCCCTCCAAACCAGTTAGGAAAGTTAAAACAGATAAATGACACTGGTTTAACTAATAAAGAGTTTCAAAAAAGTAGTAATAATATCTCTAATCAATCAAAAACAAAGAAAGCCAGGGCTTCCTTTCCATTTTTAGCAATACAAGGTCAAAACGACTTGAAGTTAGGTATGATACTTAATGTCATTGAGCCAGATATTAAAGGAATTTTAATTATTGGTGATCGTGGTACTGGTAAATCGACAACCATTCGAGCATTTGCAAATTTATTACCTGATATTGTCGTTGTTAAAGGTGACCCTTATAATCGAGCACCAATTTCGATAAGAAAAACTGTTCCTTTTCAGGCAACTAAAGAAAATCAAGAAAATTTGGTACATCGTGTACATAGTTCATATCTTCGAATACAGTCTGATCGTATAGAGGTAAAAACTATGCCACTTGTAGATTTACCTCTAGGTGCAACAGAAGATAGAATTTGTGGTTCTATTAACTTAGAGCGTGCTGTAACAGAAGGTGAAAAAGCCTTTGAACCAGGATTACTAGCTAAAGCGAATCGAGGTTTACTTTACGTTGATGAAGTAAATTTATTAGATGATCACTTAGTAGATATCTTATTGGATGCTTCTGCATCAGGATATACTGTTGTTGAAAGAGAAGGTGTATCAGTACGTCACCCGTCAAAATTTATTCTTATTGGTTCTGGTAACCCAGAAGAGGGTGAAGTAAGACCGCAATTATTAGATAGATTTGGTCTTTATACGGAGATTAAAACAGTAGAGCAACCTCTTATGCGTGTTCACATTATTGATTCTCGTGTAGATTATGATGATAGTGACAATGTATGGAGAAATAATTATTGGGCGCAGGAAGAATATTTAAAAGAAAAAATTGAAAGAGCACAATTTCTTTACAAATGTGTAAAGCTTCCAGAAAATCTAAAGCAAGCAGCATCACGCATGTGTAGTGCTTTAAATGTAGATGGATTACGTGCGGACTTAGTTATTTGTCGTGCAGCTAAAGCTTTAGCTGCCTTTAATGAAGAAGATACTGTAACGATCGAGCATTTTAAACGTGTAAGTCAATTATGTTTACGTCATCGTTTAAGAAAAGATCCTCTTGAATTAATCGATTCTGGACGTCGCGTTGATGATTTATTTACGATTTCTTTTGAAGAAAATGAATTAGTAAATTAAAAAATTGCTACACTAAATATATTTATAAGTTTCGTTTTTCGAAACTTATAAATATTAATATTACAAAATTAGAGACTATTGTACTGTGGTCCATGTATTATCAGTTGGAATTGACTTAAGGAAATATAAACTCAGTAGCTTACTTACAATTTTAAATGTGTAATAGAATTTTTTTATGCTATTAGAAATGTTATTCTCTTTGCTTAAATCTTGTAATAAAAGATTTGTTTCTGCGCATTCATCAAGGTATTTAAAAAATATAGGATTTTCTACATCTAAGATGATAGGGAATAATTTTTGAGAACTCTGATTAGTTTTTCTAATTACATATTGATCAAATTTACGCGCATCTAACCCAATTGCTTTATAAAACGCCGAACGTTGGCAATCATTTAAATACATGGTAGCGAAAACTGAGAGTAAAAAGAATTTACACCATAATTTACTCTGTAAACCTGTTAATAATTGTGGCTGAGATTTAAGAACAGCCGCAAAAAAATCACCATGGCGATTTTCATCTTGGCACCAGCTCTCAAAAAATCTAAAAATTGGATAAATACGATCTTTTTGGGCTCGTTCTAAATGACGATAAATTGTAATGTAACGCCAATAACCGATTTTTTCGGAAAGATATGTTGCGTAAAGAATAAATTTTGGTGCAAAGAATGTATATTTACGACTTTTTGTTAAAAATCCTAGATCTAAAATAAGGTTAAAGTCACTCATTGCTTTATTTAAAAATCCAGCGTGGCGTGCTTCATCTCTTGACATTAAAGCGAATCCCTCTGCTAAAAGTGGGTTTTGATTTTTTAGGTTTCGAGATAATTCTTTGTACAAAAGAAATCCTGAAAACTCAGCGGTACAAGATCTTTCTAAAAATTCTATAAAAAGTGATCTTGTCTCGTCAGGAATTTTTGAAAATGATTCTGAGAATTCTTTATCTCTAATAAAATGACGTTGATTGTAATCTCTTCTAAATTCTTCTAAAATTGCTTCGATTTCTTCAACATTGGAAGAAACATCTAAGTTTGCCATTTCTTCAAAATCAGTTGTATAAAATCGTGGAGTTAATAAACTCTCTTTTGCAGGCGTCTTTGACGATACTATAGAATCAGTCATTTTTTCTCCTTTTTAATTGTCGTATCATCTAAAATAGTAAAATTCTATATTATTACCTTCTTTAAAGTAGATAATAATACATTTAAGTTTATTATATAAGATTTTTAGAGTAAAATATAAGCAACATTTTCCGTGTTTTATTTGTACTCTAATTTTACTTTTTTATCAAAAGTAGTTAAAAATTTTAAATATAATAATTTTATTATATTTAAAATTTTCAAGATATTTGATGTACATAGCTTTTTAACTGTGAAAACTCCCCAGGCTGGACTTGAACCAGCGACCAATCGGTTAACAGCCGATTGCTCTACCACTGAGCTACTGAGGATTTATTTATAACATATTATAAAAAGTTTAAATTACTAAAGCTATAGATGATTAGGCTATAGCTTTAGTAATTTAAACTTTATCAATCGGTTAGAGCCTCTTTAATCCATTTTCGTAAAGATTTATTGCGTATTAAAGACGCAAAAACTTGAAATGTATTTATAACATAGATATTATTATTTGTTTTAATAGATTTTGTTATTGAAAATAAAAGACGTCTAGTAGAACGACTAAAAGTTAATATATTTTCTTTTTCAACTAAAGAATTTTTTTATTTAAAACTTTAAACTCAAATTCACATTTAATTAAAATTTTATTTGCTTTATTATTAAAAGGAGAATTATGCTTATATAGATTATTTATACTTTTATGTGCCAAGGTATTATCAATTTTTAAGATAGCATATAAAAGAAATTTTGAGTTAACACTGCTGCTGCCATATTTTTTGGCTTCTTTAAAAGCTAAAAGAATTGCTTGTTTTAATTGTGAAGAAAGTAATCTCTTAGTATAAACCCTTTTTTCCTGCATAACTCGACATTAATATTTCTTAAGATAATTACTCTTGTAGATTTATACCTACGAAAGTAATTTATATAACTAAATTATTACATATCACCAGCTTCTTTACAAGCATACATGACATCTAGCGTAATTGTACTTAAATTATTTGTCTTTGCAAATTTTTCTACGTTTCGTTTAATTTTTCCTCTAACAAACCCGGGTATTCGTTTTAACTCATTTTCAGCTTCAACGTCCCAAATATTTTCATTTGACAGTGTTGAACTCGAGATATCTTTTGTATCATGACCACCAAAGATTTCTAAAAGATGATCTTCCATACCTAAAGTAAATGAGTTATAAATTAGATCAGCAATCTGATTACTTCCTTCATATCCTATAAATGGTCTATAACTTAAAGGGAAGTTTTGAATATGGACTGGAGCAGAAATTACGCCACACGGAATATTTAAACGTTTACCAATGTGTCTTTCCATTTGTGTACCAAAGATAGCTGAAGGTTCTAATTTTGCAATCATATCACCAACAAGATTGTGATCATCAGTAATTAATATATCTTCACAATACTTTGAAACTTCATTTCTAAACCATACCTCTTCGGGCTTGCAATAAGTCCCTGCAACTAAGACTCGTACACCCATTTCTTGTGATAAAATTTTAGTAATTGCTACAGTGTGTGTTGCATCTCCAAAAACTACAGCTGTTTTACCTGCTAAATTTTGGCAGTCAATTGATCTTGAAAACCACGCAGATTGAGAAACGAAACGTGTCTGTAGATCTATATACTTTTCAAAATCCGCAACAAATCCTAACGGTTTTAAAAGTATTTGAATTTGACGAATAAAATTTGCTGTTTCGACAATACCTATAGGAGTAGTTGAAACAAAAGGTATATTATATTTTTTTTCTAAAAGTTGTGCGCTTAATAACCCTACTTCACGATAGGGTACAATATTAAACCATGCCTGTGGAAGTTTTTTCAATTCTTCAACTGAAGCGCCTTCAGGAATAATCGTATTAACTGTAATTGAAAGATCTTTAAAAAGTCTTTTTAATTCAGCTATATCATGATGTACATGAAATCCTAAATTACAAGGACCTAATATATTTACTGATGGATTTTTAGTTTTTTCATTTATAATTGACCCATCTTTTTCAGCTTTTTCTAAATAAAATTTTATAATTTGTTCCAATGTACGATCTGCTGCTTGCAACTCATTTACTCTATAGTGATTTACATCAGCTAATAATACATCAGCTTTAGCATCTTGAGAGGCACGATTTACAAAATTCTGTAAATCTTCTTGTAATATACTTGAAGTACAAGTTGGTGTTAGTAAAACTAAATCTGGTTGCTCTTCTTTGTCTTTTCTTTTAATGTTTTGGATTACTTTCTCTTGAGAACCTCGAGCAAGGACATGACGATCAACAACACTAGCTGTTACTGGTGTAAAATCACGTTTTCGTTCAAGCATTGATCGCATAACATTAAAATAATCATCTCCTAATGGAGCATGCATAATTGCATGAACTTTTCGAAATGAGGTTGCGATTCTTAAGGTTCCAATATGAGCAGGTCCAGCATACATCCAATAAGCTAATTTCATAAATGTTTTAGTAGGTAGAAAATTAAATAGTTGACAAGCATTAGAATTTAAAGTGTTTAGGTTAATTATTTTCACTTTCTTGGGTAAGCTTCTGAAATGCATGAGCGATAGCACGGAGCCTAATATTTTCCCAGCATGTTGGTACTAATATAGAATTAATTAAAACTTGACTAAACAATAAAATAGGATCTAATCTCCAACCATGAATAACTAAGATCGAACTATAAAGAAGTCCGATCGTTGCAAAAAAGATGTCTTGATCACGAGCAATTTGGGGTTTTACAATTCTTAAGAAATATAAAAATGCCATGACTACTCCAATCATCATTGCTAAAAGAATATTTGGCTCAAAAATTATATTAATCATAGTTTTGTTCGACAAATTGTTATTTGTAAAAACTAGGCACGTGTAATACGGTCTGCTCGGCTAACAAAAACAAGTGCGAGACTAATTGGAACAACTACTAAAACTGTCCCTAAAATTAAACTGTTTAAGAAATTGAATAAAGATGGTGTCATAAATGTAAGTTTCCTTTAATTTATAGAAAAATAATATGGATATAGATTCTTATTTAGGTGAAGTTGTAATTGTTTCATCAGAAGCAATTAAGTCACCACTTAAAAATTCTTGCCATGCAGCAAAAGGCCATAAAAAACCAGATGTCATTATAGATATTGCTAAAGGAACATCAATAATAATCTCTTTTTCCGTAGGGTTTGAAGTTTGACCTACAGTTCTAATATACTTACGTCCAACCCATCCGATCCAACCACTTATGTAAAGAAACAAAATACTTGGTAGTAAAAACTCTGATCCATGACTCCAACGTCCATCAGTAATTAGATGTGGTAAACCGTCGTTTCCACATAATAAATTTGAGTCAGCATATCTTGTAAAACGTTGTTTTGTTTGAGTAATTTGTTGCTGAATTGCAATTTGAGGAGGAGTACCTTCTTCGTATTTTTTTAATCTATTTTCAAGTTTTTTTACTGTTTTTGCTAATCTTTTTTGGAAAACTTCTGAATCCTTACAGGGGTTAAGACCACCAATATCTGCATTTGATATCATAGGTAGACCTAAGAAAGTTAATAAAGGAAGAAACGCAAATTTGACAATTTTTGTCATAAATTAATATGTATAAAAGGTTGGTAAGAAGTATAAATGTAAGTGTATATAAAAAGTGCATCCGGCTGGGTTCGAACCAGCGACGTTCTTGAGAGAAAACGGATTATGAGTCCGGTGCCTTCAACCACTCGGCCACAGATGCATATGATATAATGTATTTATGTTATGGAGCTGGTAGGACTTGAACCTACATCCGACTGAATTTTATAACTGAAAATCTTTTCATTAGTATACACTTAAAGTATGGTAATATTATAAGAGTTAAAAATATATTGATATACTAACTTATGAATATATTTTTGAATTAACTATAGCCCTCATGAGGATATTAATGTTTCAGAAACTTAAGCAAAGCAAGTTTGCTTTATTTTTCGTTTAGGATTCAAACACTGTTTGTACTTTTAGATAAAATTCAATCGTCGAAGACCTAATTTACAGCCCCATAAAGGTAAGGAGGGAATTGAACCCTCAGTCTCTGGTTTCGGAAACCATTACTTTATCCTTTAAGCTACATACCCTTTGAAATATTATGTGTTAATGAGTCTATAAGTAAGCTGAGCCTAGTAGCCATTTAAATACTTAGTAGATTGGTAAAATTTTATATTTTTAAAAATACAATTTTATAGTGCCTAGATATTAACGTCTAGACACTATTTACCTTTATATGTAATTAATAACTAATACCACGGGATGTAGCGCAGTTTGGTAGCGCGTCTGCTTTGGGAGCAGAATGTCACAGGTTCAAATCCTGTCATCCCGATTAAAATTCTAATCTGATTTATTTGGAGTATCTAAAACAAAGCTATTGGAACTACCTTTAGCTATAGAGCATCCTAAGGACCATGCTTTTTTACTCATTAAGTCCGCTTTTCTAAGCCACACTGCTTTTCTTTGTTTTGTTTTCGTTCTTGATGTACGTTTTTTTGGAACTGCCATAATGATAAATTTTCTAAGGTTTTAACTTTTGCTTAATTTTCTGACATTAGAGTAACTTTATGTCAAATTAAACTCTTTTTTTACTAACTATAATTAGCTTCTATTATAGCATATAACTTCGCATAATTAAATAGTTTTTATTAAGTTTTGACTTTTACTTAATTTTTTGATTTCCTTTAACATAAAAAAAGAAGATGAAATGCTCAAATATAATATTGAATTATCAATGAACATTTCATCTCTTAATAAAAAGTTTTGAGTTAAATTATTCTAATTTAGTCCCAACCTTTTTCTGATTGTGACAATACATAGTTAGCAACATCTTCAATATCGCTATCATCTAAACGACCACCAAAGGCAGGCATTGCATTTTTACCATTAGTTACTTGGTAAGTAATTTTATCTACACTATTCATCCCATTAGTTTCCAAAGCGTCTTTCTTCAAAGTTTTTTCTGGAATAATTACATTATTACCGCCAGCATGACATGCGGAACAGTTTGCGCTAAAAATACGTTCTCCGTTTTCAATGTCTGCAGCAATCGCCATAGTGGATACAAAGAAAGGTAGACAAAGGCTAAGAGAAAGAATTCGTAAAGTATAGGGTTTCATGATTTTTTCTAAAAAGTTAATAGAAAACATTAATAATAAATTTTACCACCACCCCATTTTTCTGAAACGAGTTTGGGTTGGATTAAAATGTGACCAACAATAGGTTCAAGGTCCTTTTTACGAAGTGATAGCATTTTTGGGTAAATGTCTGCACTTTTGATACTTGAGTGAATCTCGACAATTGACTCTAAACAATCGTAAGTAGTGATATTTTTCATAAAACTCACTAGTGCTTCAACACTATCACGTGGAAGTATTGCAAGACTAAGAGCTTCTGGATCCAAACCAACGTTTGGATTTGTTTTTGTTAACCCACAAACGTGACATATACAACAAGAAGAGTTAAAAAGACGTTTGCCTGTTTACTTATTCTGGTGTTAACGTTACTTGTTTACCTTTTACATTCAAGCGAAACAGTACAAGTTGCTTCATCTAATTCAATTGCAACAGAAAGAAGCGTCGGAAAAAGAGTAAGTATAATAGAAAAGACAAAACAAGATTTGAACATAACAATCATTCTAAGGGTAAATAATACCCTAGAAAAAATTAAGAAAAAGTAACTAGTTAACTCTAGCTGCTGCTAAAGTTTGTGTTGGTGTTAGTATTGTCTCTTTATTTTGAGTTTGAATTTTTTCACGTAAGCCTGGGGGGGGGGGTAAAATCATAACATGCGGTATACTAGGATCTTTACCTTCAACATCTACAAGAAGACTGCTTCCAAATTCAATTTCATCTTCTAAATGTAAAAGCTTTTCAGCAATAGCCACTTACTGATTGCGCGACGTAAAGGTCTTGCACCGTACATAGAATTAAAACCCTCTTGCCGGATAGTAATTAGTAACCGACTTGTAACCAAAAGATGAAAACCTTGACGAGCTAGCCTTTATCGACCTCATCAAGTAACAAAAACCCAATTGCGCTAATGTGATCCCATGACAGGGGATGAAAAATAACAACATCATCTAAACGGTTTAGAAATTCAGGTCGAAATTTTGAACCAAGTGTTTGAGTCACTAATTTTTTAAGCATTGATTCTTCATCTATTATACGAGTTGGCTTTTGTGCACAAAATTCTAGGATCGTTTGAGACCCTAAATTTGACGTAAGCATGATAAGTGTATTTTGGAATGACACAACCCTTCCTGATGAATCCGATAAAATAGAATCATCTAAAATTTGTAGCAATACATTGTAGACATCTGGATGGGCTTTTTCAATTTCATCAAAAAGTACAATACAGTAAGGTCGACTTTGAACAGCGTCAGTTAGCTGTCCTCCTTCTTCGAATCCAACATAACCTGGAGAAGATCCTATTAAGCGCATAACGGTGTGCTTTTACATATACTCAGACATATCTAAACGAATTAACGCTTTTTGAGAACCAAACAAATTCTCAGCTAATTGTTTGGTCAACTCTATACCTGTTGGACCACAAAGTAAAAAACTTCCTATAGGTCTTTTCGCATTCCATAAGCCAGCAGCATAACGTCGTAAAGATTTTGCTACAACAGCTAAAGCACGTTCTTGACCAATAATATGGTTACCTAAATCCTGTTCTAGATGAAGAAAACGTTTGGCTTGATCACGTGTTAATTAGTTGCGGGTAGACCTGTCTATAATGCAACAACTTCTGCAACATCTAAAGCTGTCACTACTAATTTGCCAGCGGCCGTGTAAAGTAAACCGTCATCGTCTATTACCGATTCACTTTCTTGGCTATTTATACCGTCATTAACAGACACATATCAAAGGTAAATACAAGTGATATAAAATTTTCTGTGGATGTTAAAAATTTTTTCTCTTTAATACTTATACACCTTTCAGTGTAACTATTAGACAATTTCTTAAGAGAGAATCGTCGAAATTAGATATATCTGCCCATAAGGGATTTCCTTCTTAGTATTGGTTTTAAGTTTTTAAGGTGACATTTATTTAGATCTTCAACTGCGAAGTATTCTAATCAAAAATTAACAAAGTGTCAACTATTGCCGAAAGGATTGATTAAAAAATAGCAAATAAAATTTTAACACTTGACAAAACAATACCCTCACCAGTAATGTAAGAACTGTGGAGTTTCTCCAATACTTAAAACCAAGACAGCTTAGTAACTTAAAAAAATAAAAAAGGTCTTAACTAAGTTGATAAGGAAAAAGAACTAGGAAATACTACGGAGAGTTTGATCCTGGCTCAGGATGAACGCTGGCGGTATGCCTTACACATGCAAGTCGAACGGAAATTAACTTCGGTTAATTTTAGTGGCGGACGGGTGAGTAACACGTGAGAATTCGCCTTTAGGAGGGGGATAACGGATGGAAACATTCGCTAAAACCCCATATGCCCCTGGGTGAAACAGAGGAGATAAGTAATACTGACTCTTACCTCTGCCTGAAGAGAAGCTCGCGGCTGATTAGCTAGTTGGTAGGGTAAAGGCCTACCAAGGCGACGATCAGTAGCTGGTCTGAGAGGACGATCAGCCACACTGGAACTGAGACACGGTCCAGACTCCTACGGGAGGCAGCAGTGAGGAATTTTCTGCAATGGGCGAAAGCCTGACAGAGCAATACCGCGTGAGGGATGAAGACTTACTGAGTTGTAAACCTCGGTACCTTAAGGAAGAAGATCTGACGGTACTTAAGGTGGAAAGCATCGGCTAACTCCGTGCCAGCAGCCGCGGTAAGACGGGGGATGCAAGTGTTATCCGGATTTACTGGGCGTAAAGCGTCTGCAGGTGGTTTTCTAAGTCTACTGTTAAATCTTGAGGCTCAACCTCAAATCTGCAGTAGAAACTAGAAGACTTGAGTATAGTAGGGGTAGAGGGAATTTCCAGTGGAGCGGTGAAATGCGTAGATATTGGAAAGAACACCGATGGCGAAGGCACTCTACTGGGCTATTACTGACACTCAGAGACGAAAGCTAGGGGAGCAAATGGGATTAGATACCCCAGTAGTCCTAGCCGTAAACGATGGATACTCGATGTTGGACGTATCAACCCGTTCAGTATCTTAGCTAACGCGTTAAGTATCCCGCCTGGGGAGTACGCTCGCAAGAGTGAAACTCAAAGGAATTGACGGGGGCCCGCACAAGCGGTGGAGGATGTGGTTTAATTCGATGCAACGCGAAGAACCTTACCAGGGTTTGCTAGAAGTGTTGGTTTTCTGAAAAGAATTCCTTATTCCGCTTCTACAGGTGGTGCATGGCTGTCGTCAGCTCGTGTCGTGAGATGTTGGGTTAAGTCCCGCAACGAGCGCAACCCTTATTTTTAGTTCTATTGTCTAGAAAGACTGCCGGTGACAAACCGGAGGAAGGTGAGGACGACGTCAAGTCATCATGCCCCTTACACCCTGGGCTACACACGTCCTACAATGGGTAAGACAATAAGTTGC
>CP038136.1:22500-77500 GCA_004519485.1 Nannochloropsis oceanica
CGTTTTGTCTTTTCTAAAGTTTCAAAACGTCCTGTACCAACAAGTAATCTAGAGTTAAAAGAAATTTTGTCTACTTCCCATTTGTCGCTAAAGATAACCATAGTTTTTGATTATAATTTCTAATACTGATCTTTAATTTTTTGCTATATAACTTTACTACAAGATAAAATTTATCTCATTAGATATAAATTACTCTTATCTGGAGAGAATTTTGCAAAAATAATTCTACAATACCAAATGTTCAAGTACTTTAGAAATTGGTAAGTTTCGTCCTTTTTGATTTTTAAATATACTCTATTTTTTATGTTTTTTGTTAAAAGTAAAAGTGTAAATATTTATGAAAATGCTTACACTTTTAGAAGTTTTGTTTAATAAGATTTCACTTAATTATTTCATTTGTACGCTATTTTGAAATTCTTTCCAACTAGGGTACCCAATTAAGTTTACTAAGTTTTCCCAGTTAGGAACGTCAATTGATACTTTCTTTTTATTACCCTTAATGCCTGTATAGGAAACATATCCATCTTTTAATGCAAATAAAGTGTAATCTCTACCAATACCAACATTCTCTCCAGCATGGAATGCGTAACCTCGTTGTCTGATAATAATTTGCCCTGTTTGAATAAATTTACCACCAACTACTTTTACACCTAATCGTTTTGCATTAGAGTCTCTACCGTTTTTTGTACTACCAGCCCCTTTCTTATGTGCCATAATTTCCTATTGTTATTGAATATTTATAAATTTACTGCCCTGTCTTAGTATTTTTTACAAGGACTTGTAAATCATACCTCTTTTTTGAAGACATAATTCTCAAAACATTATCAAATCGTACGCGTCTAGAAGACATACGATATCCAATTTTTCTTCTATAAGCTTTTTTTGCACGCATTTTAAAAACGACAAGCTTTGATTTTTTACGTACACCTGGTAGTAAACTACCTTCAATACGAAAGTTACTTAATAGAGGTTTACCAAGATAAACATTATTTTTATCGCTATAAAACATTACGCGATCGAATAACACTATTTTAGCTTTCTCTGGTTGGTGGATGTAGTCGGCTTTAAAATTACGTGAACTTGATTTTACTGAACTTTTAACAGATTTGGATAATTTAAAATTGTAAAAGTCTTGGAATTTGTCTGGTTCAACCCAGAATTGTCGTCCAAAACTTTCTATAATGCTATAAATGTTTGTCATATTAATTTGTATAGATTAAAATAGTCCTCTTAATCGATTTAATTATAGGCTAGAGGTTGTAAAACTTTTGTAGTGGGAGCATTGAAATTTCCTGAAATTACATTTTGATAACGTAATTTTAACCAATAAATAAAATCTACATCTGTAGAAACAATAGCTACTAAATTATCATTAGAATTATTTTTAGTAAGTTCCCTTAATTCATTAGCGTATATATTTAAAAACTCAGGTGAAGGAAGAATCCAAAAGTCAACTTGTTTATTTCGACTTGAGTAATAATGTGCTCTTTCTCTTAAAACTTCTTCAACTGGTTCTATTTCGAATAAGAATTCCTTAGTTGCAAGTATAAAATAATATTTCATAAGAAATTATTTCCTTTAGTTGATAATTATTCCTCTTCTTGAGGATTTTTAATTGTTGCAAGTGCTGCTTTTGTTACAAGTGGTATCTTAGGATTTTTATTATAAATTATATAATACAAGCAATTATATACTAAAACAGCAAGACTTATAAATGCTAAGGGTGATAAAATAAAGTGATTTAAAAATAATAACCAATTAAAATAGTCCTGTTTTATTTGTAATTCGTATCTTTGGACAAGATTTGTAAAGATGCTTATAGGTTCTTCTCTTTCCCTATATTTTAGTACATTCAGGTGTTTTACTAAGTAATTACTAAAAAGTATATCTTTAATTAGCTTGCTGCATTCAAAAATAGTTATTGCAATTTCTTGACTTAACCCTAGACTATAATTTATCAATAAAAAGATAAATGCAATACTACCATTATAACCAAGTTTGTAGGGTAATTTTAATGATTTATACCCTGTAGGAAATATAAGAAAATATGCAATAATAACCCAAAATTGTACCATTTTATTATAACTATTTATTAACGGGTTACATATTCTAATTAAAGTAGTAAGGAAAGGAATTTTTTCAAAAAATTTATTTGAAAAACTACTTACAATTAACTCTTCATATTCTTGTATATATGGTACTAAAGATTGATTAGCTAAAAAAATAAAAGGTATAAAATATATTTTTAAAATAAATCCGATTCGATTTAAATAGATTAATAAATTCTTTTTATCAAAATAGTCTCTAAACCTTAGCGATTTTACTAAAAAATCGTTAAGATTATGAATTATAAATTTAGAATAGCTGATTACCCATTTGAAAAACTTACTATTATTGTATATACGGGTTGTAAGATTCAGTTTTTTATTCTTTTTATTAAATAAATCCAATAAAAAAAATAAATTTTTTTCAATTTTTATAAATTTATTTAAATAAGTAGCCAAAATAGATGGCTTTAATTCTAAAAAATCTACTTTTATTTTTTGAACTAAAAATTTTAACTTACTTACTTTTTCGCGTATTATATAAATAAAATTTAGTTTAGCTATGAAAATTTTATTTATATAAAACTGGCTCTTCAATTTTTGCCCAACATTATGTTTATGAACGTATCTTGAAAAGTTTATTTGTTCATTAAACTTTTCATACTTTAAGATACTAAATTTTTTTATAGCTTGCTTAGATACGTTTAAACGAGTTTTATATTTTATATATAAGTTCTTAAATTGTTTATGATTATTAATAGATTTAATAGTTGTTAAATTATTAATTGATCGTATTTTATGCTTTTCTTGGTCTAATTTTATAGAATTAATAATTACTTTAAGAATTTTTTGACTTTTAAGAAAAGTTTTGTACTTTCCCTCTATTGTATTATTGGATTGATTTTGTATATTCTCCATATGTTATTTTTTATTTTGTTAAACTTATTAAAACACAAAAGTTTTAAACGCTTTTTTAAAAAATATAAAAGGATCAAACCTTTGGTTTTTGACTATATGAATTATAGAATGTTGTATAACTCTTCTTAGAAAGTCCTTTGTTTGATGCAATTTTATAATCTAAGTTAATTAGAATAATAGACATGAAATGAATATTAACTAACTTGTTAATATTTTTATAAGTTTTACAAAGTTGCATTAACAAGTTAGTTAAATTTTTTCTTAATAAAAGAAAAATTAATGAGCTTCGTAAATGGAAAATTTTTAAAAGAGCTTTTAAGTATATTTTTAAAAAGACATAATTTTCAACTAAGAGTTTTTTGTATCTTACATATTTTAATAATAGATATATCAAGCTAAGAATACTTAATGCCTTTAATTTACTAAAAACTTTAAAGTTAGTGTAGTAATTTTCTGGGTATAAAGAGTAGATTTTTCTTTGAAAATCGTATCTAATCATTTGTTTATTCTCAATTAGATCAACAAAGATTTGATCTAAAAATTTTTCGTGTATGAATCTGTTATCATAAAGATTAAATGACAATAATACTCGAGAACTTTTTAGTAAGTTTTCTTGTGGTTTATTTGATAATGTTTGTAATTTTGCGGTACTAGTTAACTGGTATTGTTGCTCCATAATAGAAAAGAAAATAATAAGACTTACTTATTTAAAAATATTAACGCTACAAAATAGAAATGCATGTTAAATAGAAAAGCTAATGTTTTAACTACATGAGTTTTTTCGACTTATTATAATGTACTTCTAAATCTAAATTTACTTTTTCTCAGAAAAATTCAAAAATGTTACTAAAAATTGATAATATACCGACTCTTTTCCGTCAACCTAAAATATCGCCTATTTATTATGATCTCGTTGATAAAATTTTAGATTTAGAATCAAAAAATAGTTTATTATCAGATACAGATATTCGTCTCAAAGTAAATAATTTAAGAAAAAATTTTTTTGATGAGTCGAAAAAATCTCAAAACATTGTAGAAAGTTTTGCATTAACTCGAGAAGTGGCCTCCCGTAAATTAGGTTTGAAACATTTTGAAACTCAAATTCTAGGTGGGCTTGTCTTGAATGAAGGTAAAATTGCTGAAATGAAAACAGGTGAAGGTAAAACACTTGTGGCCACTTTACCTGCGTCATTTCAAGCTCTTAATGGCAAAGGTGTACATATCGTAACAGTTAATGAATATCTGGCAAAACGTGATAAAGAATTGTTACAAGTTGTTTATCAAACCTTAGGATTTGACGTCGGCTTGATAAGAGAAAGTATGGAAACTATTGAAAGACAATACAATTATGCTTGCGATATTACTTACACAACGAATACAGAAGTCGGATTTGATTACTTAAGAGATCTAATGGCGAATTCTCCAAAAAATAGAGTGTTAAGATCATTTAATTATTGTCTTATTGATGAAGTTGATTCAGTTTTAATTGATGAAGCTCAAACACCACTTATTTTGTCAAGCCCAAGACCCTTAACTTCTGACAAATATCCTAAGGCATTATGGGTCGCTAAACAATTAGTTCCTAATAGACATTTTATTCCAAAATATCGAACAAAACAAGCAAGTTTGACTGAAGATGGGTATAATTTTTTAGCTGAAATTTTTCAAACTGATGATCTTTACGATCCTAAAGATCCTTGGCTGGCTTTTGTTGAAAATGCTCTTAGATCACTACTATTCTATCAAAGAGATCAAGATTATATTATCCAAAATAATCAAGTACAGATAATAGACAAATTTACAGGACGTGTTTCTAAAGATAGAAAATGGTCAGATGGTTTGCATCAGGCTATTGAATGTAAGGAAAACGTGAACGTAACGCCAGAGAGTCAAACTTTAAATTCAATAACATATCCGAAGTTCTTTTCTCTCTATAAAAAACTTTCTGGAATGACAGGTACTGCCAAAACTTCAGAACAAGAGTTTCGTGAATTTTATGGTCTTGATGTTGTTGTAATTCCAACTAAAAAACCTATTAAACGGAAAGATTTAACAGATTTTATTTTTGAAACTAAAAAAGCAAAATTTAAAGCTTTAATTGAAACTATAACATCATGCTATACAGTTGGACGACCAGTTTTAGTAGGGACTACCACGATTGAAGACTCAGAGATTATTGCTGAAACATTAAAGACATTAGGTTTAGAAGATTGTCAACTTTTAAATGCAAAACCAGAAAATTCTGAAAGCGAGGCAGAAACCGTCGCTCAATCTGGTGCTTTAAATTCCGTTACGATTGCTACTAATATGGCGGGTCGAGGAACTGATATTATTTTAGGTGGTAATTTAAAATATATTATTAATGATTTACTAAGACAATTAATTTTCCAATTAATAGCTAATGGCCCTAAAAACTTATCATTAATATCAAATTCAAGAAACTTAAATTTTATCTTATTTGATATTCAGCAACTTTTAAGTAATTTTGATATAAATTTAATTCAAAGTTATTTAGATAATGTCGTTGATATTGAGTCTCATATACCACAAACTTTATTAGAGCAACGTATTAAAGAGTTATATACTATATTATTAGAAAACTCTAAAATTGAGTGGACTAAAACACGACAACTTGTCTGCAATTTAGGTGGATTATTAATCTTAGGGACTTCTAGGCACGAATCTAGAAGGGTAGACAATCAATTAAGGGGCCGCTCAGGTCGACAAGGAGACCCCGGTGAATCACAGTTTTTTATTAGTTTAGAAGATGATCTAGTTAATAGATATGATCCTAATATCTTCTCACCATTCTTAGGTCGAGATAATCCAAACCCTTTTTCGGGGACAGATTATTTAGCAGTTAGTAAAACATTTGATGCTTTACAAGATCGAGTAGAAAAATTTTTGTATGAAAATAGAAAGTCTAGTTCAGCTTTTGAAGAAATATATGAGTATCATCAAAAACTATATTTTATTTTCCGCGAATGCATCTTAGAATATAAAGACCCTTTAAATTTGCTATTAAATTTACTTTCATTTAGAACTTTAAATTCATCTATATTGATAGAAGAAATGGAGCTGTACCATTCTATTTATATTTCCTCAAATATTTTTAATATCAATACAAACCAGTATGTTTATATTGCCAATTTGTTATCGGCTACATCTACAGTTTCGTATCAACAAATTATAAGTACTCATTATTTGAACATTTCTAAAAAACTCATTTTAGAAGTTATGGATCAGAAGTGGACAGAATATGGTGAAAGAATTTCTTTGAGTCGTGACACTATAGGATTACAAGCTTACGCGCAGAGAGATCCTATAATTGAATATAGTCGATTATGCAGCCAAGAATTTTCAGATTTAATAAAAGAAACTCAATCACTTATAATAACTAGTCTTATAAATTTTAGTGAATTAAATAAAACCTATCTTGGTGTTTAATTTTATGCTAAAATTACAGAAACTTTTAAGTCAAAAATAATTACTTACTTGACTTTATTATTTACCTAAAAAAAAAAGACTCTTATGACTAAACGTACATTAGAAGGAACGAAGAAAAAAGCAATACGTAAATCAGGTTTTCGTGCTCGAATGAGAACAAAAAATGGCCAAAATGTTTTAAATGCTCGTCGTAGAAAAAATA
This sequence comes from Nannochloropsis oceanica, assembly GCA_004519485.1. Taxonomy (NCBI): domain Eukaryota; class Eustigmatophyceae; order Eustigmatales; family Monodopsidaceae; genus Nannochloropsis; species Nannochloropsis oceanica. The sequence goes on from CP038136.1 coordinate 29,113, forward strand.
GAAGACGTGTAGCAAAAACGATACATAGTTAGTTTGAGTATCTGAAAAAATTTTGAAAATGAGTTTCGAGGAAGAAATTGTTTTATTTATTAAAGCAAAATCACCATTAATCTACATTATAAGTGCTGAGGAAGAACGTGTTGAATATGCTTTGCGTAAGCTCATGGCATCTAGATTAAAACGTGTGGTTTATAGTTGGGATTTTGTTAATGGTTTCAACCCTAATGTCTTGAATGAAGCTTATAACCGAAATCCCTTTGAAGCATTATCAAAAGTTCGTAATATATTTAGTCAGGTTCCTTCTTTAATTCTTTTTAAGGATTTTCAGAATTTTTTTTCTGACCTTTCGATTTCTAGAGAGTTAAAAAATTTACTACCTATTATTCGCAAACAACCCAAAACTATTGTTTTCATTAGCGATCAAAAAATTATACCAAATGAATTAGTCGATAAATTTATTTTTATTGAATTCGGTTTACCTAATATTATTGAAATTGAAAAAGAATTAAATCGATTATTTAGTACATTAAATATTAATTTAAAAAATGAAGTATTTGATTTATTAGTTAATTCGTGCCGTGGTTTGTCATTAGAAAAGATTAGACATTTAATTGCAAAATCAATAGTTTCAAAAAAACAATTAGATTTTTCAACTGTTGAGCTTATATTACAAGAGAAAAGACAAATCATTTCACGCACGGAAATACTTGAATTTTGGCAACCTAGCGAACATTTAAATGATATTGGTGGTTTAGATGGTTTAAAATCTTGGCTGGGTAAACGTAGATTACACTTTTCTGAACCAGCAACAAATTATGGCTTACCTGTACCGCGAGGCATACTTTTAGTTGGTGTTCAAGGAACTGGAAAGTCAATGACAGCCAAAGCTATAGCGAATGACTGGTTCTTACCTCTTCTAAGATTAGATACGGGTCGATTATTTGGAGGAGTCGTTGGTGAATCTGAACGTCGTATTAGAGAGATGATTGAAATTTCAGAATCTTTGTCACCTTGTGTGCTTTGGATTGATGAAATTGAAAAAAGTTTTACGAGTACCACACAAACAGGTGATAGTGGAACCACAAATAGAGTTTTAAGTACACTTTTGACATGGTTAGCTGAAAAAAAATCTTTTGTATTCGTTGTTGCAACAGCAAATGCATTAGAAAATATTCAATTAGAATTAATTCGAAAAGGTAGATTTGATGAAATTTTTTTCTTAGATTTACCCACTAAAAATGAGCGTAAAAGTATCTTTAAAGCTCAATTAAAAACGTTTCGACCTGAAAGTTGGAAACTTTACGATATAAATGAATTAAGCCAATTAACTCCGTCTTTTTCAGGAGCTGAAATTAAACAATTAATAATTGAAGCAATGTACCAAGCTTTTTCCGAAGGACGTGAATTTAGAACTCAAGATATTGTTAAAGAAATTGATAATTCTATACCTTTAGCGAAATTACAACAAGAATCAATTCAAAAATTACAAGCTTGGGCACGTTCAGGTAGAATAAGATTAGGTTCACTTGATGTCTCAGATAATACTAATGAAAATTAATTACAATTTAATCTTATGCGTTTTATTATAAGATGGTTATCAAATATTAAAATAGCGATTTTTCTGCTTGCAATTTTAATATTTTGTAGCTTAATAGGATCAGTTGTTGAACAAACTGATAAACCAATTAGTCAGGTATTAGAAAATACTGGGGATTTTTCTTTTAATAATATTTCTAGCTTTTTTCGATTCTCAAATATTTTTAATAATGGTTGGTTTTTTTGTTTAAATTTACTACTAGGTTTAAGTTTAATATCATGTACTTTTACACAACAATTACCTTCGTTTGATTTTTGTAGAAGTTTGAACTTTTTAAAGAGGTTTTTAGAAACAGAAAAATTTGATGGGTCACTAGTTTTCCCTACAAATTGGTTCCCTTTTGTAATTTCTAGAATGTCTACAAAAAACTATTTTCTTTTCCAAAAAAGTAAAGCGATTTATGCTTCAAAAGGCTTAATTGGTAGACTGGGTCCTGTTTTTGTTCATTTAAGTCTTATTTTAATATTGTTAGCTTCTTTAATTTCAGCTCTGGGTGGCTTACTTGCCCAGGAATTTGTACCTAAGGGCGAAATTGCTTATTTACAGAATTTTCCGTCCGATCACTTAATTGATAATTTACCAATATATCCTATTAGAGTAAATGATTTTTGGGTAAGCCATATAAATGGTTTAATTCATCAGTTTTATACAAATATTTCAAGTTTGAATGATTATGGTAAAGAGTCAACCTCATTTACCATATCTGTAAATCATCCTTTTTATCAGCAACAGGTTATTTGGTATCAAACAGACTGGGATATAATAGGATTAAAATGTAAATTAAATGACTTAGTTTATCAAATACCAGTTACTTCAATATCTACAGCCGGAAAACGTTTATGGATAAGTTGGTTGCCTTTTTCAGAAAGTGGCTCTACGCTATTTTTTGAAACCTTAAGAGGTGACTTTATTTTACCTTCACTTACTTTGAATGAATCGATTTATGCCGAAATCGGACAAAATCTACAAATCTTAAACTCAATTGATACAACAATTCTAGATATACTTACATGTACTGGATTACAAGTTCGTGGCGATCCTGGTGAATTGTTTCTATCTTTAGGTTTTGGAAGTTTGATTCTAAGTACTTTTATTAGTTACATATCTTATTCAAGAATATGGATCATTAAAAGATTAGACAGCATTCAAATTGGTGGTTTAACAAATAGAGCTAAGTTAAGATTTGATTATCACTTGCTAAACTTATTTGACTCTATAACTATAACCTTAAATGTTAAACAGTAGTTAAAACTTATTTAAATTATATATATATTATTTAATAATTAAACTTTATGAAAAATTCCTTATCTCGTTATGAATCCTTATTAATTTTCTCATCAGATTATTCACCTAAACAGTTGAGATTTTTAGGTTACTATTATGCAAAGACACTCCGTGAATGGGGAGCTTCTAAGATACATGTAAGATATAGAGGTAAACGAAGTTTATCTTACAATATCAAAGGATCAAAAATTGGTGACTATATTGAGATTCGTTTTAACCTTCTACCGTCAAATTTATCTCTTTATCAATCTCTAATTAAATTAGACAACCATATTCTTAGATCTTTCATTCGTAAAAAAACAACAAATATTAAATTTGTTTCAATGTAAACAAATTCATTAAAAGCTTCTGCTTTTAATGAATTTATTCATATTAATTACTATAAATTAATTGTGGATTATTAGATTTTTTAACTTATTACAAAAATAAATAAAATTTTAAATAGTTTCAGAATTAAAGGAAAAATTATTACGATTTACCTGTTAAAAGGGTTTAAATAGTGTCTGTATTAGTAAAAGTCTCTTAACAGTAGAATAATTTTAATTTAACCTATCCAGCCGTAACTGTGTAAACCTTTTCCAAGGAAATTTACCCCTAAATAACATACCCAAATAATTACAAAACCTATGCTACCAATAGTAGCTGTTTTTTGTCCGGTCCAACCTTTAATTAAGCGAGCATGTAAGTAAATAGCAAATGTAAGCCAAGTAATTAGAGCCCAACTTTCTTTTGGATCCCAACTCCAATAAGCACCCCAAGCTTCATTTGCCCAAACAGCACCTGAAATAATCCCCAAAGTTAGGAAAGGAAAGCCTAGTCCAATTAATCTATAACTCCAAATGTCGATAATATCTAGTAAAGATTTACCTAAATTTTTTGCTTCAAGAAGCTTATTATTAGTTTCATCACTTGTTATACTAATTGCTGATGTTGTAACGGCTGTACCTGTCTTTTTTGGTGCATATGTTTTTAATAATAAAAACAATAGACATAACAAAGACCCTAATATCAATGTTCCATAACTTAACATCATAACGCTAACGTGCATCATTAACCAGTTTGATTGTAATGATGGAGCTAGACCAGTAATGATTCGCATTTCTGGTGGAAGACCCGAATTACCAAACCAATATAAACAAAGAACAAGAGGAAGATTTAAACATCGAATTAAACGTGTGGATAATTTTAATTCTGCGAGCTGTTGACCAATAAGAAGTATCGCGCATAGAAATAAAATTGACTCGTAAAGATTACTAATTGGAAAATATTTCCCGTTTGTCCATCTGGATACAAGTAGCCCTACAACAAAAATGCTTGAAAAAAGTGTACTTAATTTAGAAATATTTGACCAAATTTTTGATTTTAAGAAAAATAAATTGATCCAACTTGTACAAGTTGCTAAAGTTAATGCATAAAAAGTCGTGTTACCTAAAACACTTTCAATTGTTTTCATTTCTATCATAGGAAATTTTAACTATTTAAACCTTTGTCAAAACCAATTATAGCAAACTTATAGATAAATCGAGAAGTTCTCGAGATAATAGGATATGAAAAATAGAGCAATTTTGTATTTAAAATTATTAAAAATATGAGTATTTTGCCTTTTTATAATACGAAATTCTTAAATAATGTAAAATTATTAATATAATCCATTTAAACTTTACAAAAGTATTATGACAACTTTTTTAGATCACAAGCAAATAGATTTAGTTAGACAAGGTTGTAGATTTACAGAACGTTGTGTTAAACCATTACGTGATAATACGTATAAATATGGCTTCGCTACGGTTATAGAATCAGACGAAATTAAATCTGGTTTAGATTTAAATACCATAAAACTTATTTCAGCTAAAAAAGATGAAAGTGGTTTTATTATTGATTTTAGATCTAGAGCTTTTAAAAAATGGCAATCCATTAAAGATCCTGCTTGGGCAGAATTAAATTATCCACCAATAGATTATCAAGCCATTAAATATTATTCATCACCAAAAGTACAAGAGAAATTAAAAAGTCTAGATGAAGTTGACCCAGAATTGCGTGATACTTTTGAAAGATTAGGTATTCCTTTAAATGAACAAAAACGTTTAGCTAATGTTGCCGTTGATGCAGTTTTTGATAGTGTTTCTATTTTTACAACATTTAAAAGAGAACTTCTAAAATTAGGCATTATTTTTTGCTCAATTTCTGAAGCAATTAATACATATCCCGAATTAGTAAAAAAATATTTAGGTAGTGTCGTTCCAATTACGGATAACTATTTCGTAGCGTTAAATTCAGCTGTTTTTACTGATGGATCTTTTGCTTATATTCCAAAAAATCTTCAATCTCCTATAGAATTATCTACATATTTCCGTATTAATAATGAACAATCTGGACAATTTGAACGTACACTTATTATCGCAGAATCAGGTAGTATGATAAGTTATTTAGAAGGCTGTACAGCACCTAAATACGATAGTAATCAATTACACGCAGCTGTCGTAGAATTAGTTTCTCATGAAGGTGCCCATATTCGTTATTCAACAGTCCAAAATTGGTATGCAGGCGATAAAAAAGGGAAAGGCGGTGTTTATAATTTTGTTACGAAAAGAGGCTTATGTTTAGGTAATGAATCAAAAATTTCTTGGACTCAAGTTGAAACAGGATCTGCGGTAACATGGAAATATCCAAGCTGTTTGTTAATGGGAAATGCTTCGCAAGGTGAATTTTATTCTGTTGCTTTGACAACAAACTATCAACAAGCGGATACGGGAACAAAAATGATTCATATTGGTAAAAATACGAGAAGTCGTATTTTATCTAAGGGTATTTCGGGTGGTCATTCAAAAAATACATACCGAGGACTTATTCAATTTGGTCGTAAAGCCTTACAAGCTGTAAGCTATTCTCAATGTGATTCACTTTTATTAGCCCATCAATCTGAGACAAATACTTTCCCTTATATAAATGTACGAAATTCTAGTGCTCGAGTTGAGCATGAAGCATCAATATCAAGAATAGGGGAAGAACAAATATTTTATTTCCATCAACGTGGTATTCCAGAAGAAGACGCTATCAAGTTAATTGTTAATGGGTTTTGCCAAGAAGTATTTAGAAAATTACCAATGGAATTTGCTTTAGAAGCTGAAAAACTTTTAGATTTAAAAGTTGAAAAAAGTCTTACTTAAATTAAATAGGATACAAAAAAGCTTATCTTTTTAAGTTTAAGAGTTAATTGTCGTATGATAAAACAAAATAGAAAAAATGCTTGAAATAAAAAATTTAACTGCAGCAACAAGTATTAAAGAAGGTAAGCGAAATGTAGCTTCAATCTTAAAAGGGGTAAACTTAAATTTAAAAGCTGGCGAAATTCAAATTGTAATGGGTTCAAATGGATCAGGTAAAAGTACTTTAGCAAAGCTGTTAGCGGGTCATCCGGCTTATAACATGCTTCATGGTTCGATAAGATTTCGAAATGAAAAACTTATACGATGTTTACCTGAGACACGGGCAAGATTGGGACTCTTCTTAGGTTTTCAGTATCCTATGGAAGTTGGTGGGGTAAGTAATCAAGATTTCCTACGTCTTGCGTATCATTCTAGATACAAAAAGAAAGATGATATTCTAAATACGAGTTTAAGATTTGCAAATAGAATTTTAAATTACGTAAAAATTTTAGATATGGATCCTAGTTTTTTACCAAGGCCTTTAAATCAAGGATTTTCTGGTGGTGAAAAGAAAAAGAATGAAATTCTTCAAATGGCCATTACGGGTTGTGAATTAGCGGTATTAGATGAAATCGATTCGGGTTTAGATGTCGATGCTTTAAAAACTTTATCTAAAACAATTTTAATTTACCAACTTGATAGTTTATTTAATTCACGTTTTCTTCAAACAACAAAAAGTTTAATTCTCATTACACATTATCAACGTCTTTTGGAATATATTAGACCAGATAAAATTCAGGTTATGAAAGAAGGAAAAATTGTATGTAGCGGAAAATCTAACTTAGGTAATATTGTTGATAGAAAAGGTTATGATTGGTTATCTGGTACTGGTTTAGGATCATGTCTAATAGAAAATATAAATAAAAAAAAATTACAAACGTTAAAAAATAGCGTATTTTAAATTTAAAACTTTTTCGTACCTATTTTTAATCTGTTTCTTAATATAAAATTATTTTTAATAATTTTATGAAAACTAATCATTTTTAATTTTAATAATTTCAAAATTTTTTAAAAAAGAGGAAAAAATGAACTACAGAGTCTACTTTGAACTTGATGAAGATGAGTTATATGAGTTAAATAGATTTACTCGTGATTTAACAATGTCCGCTGAACTAGGATTATTAGACCCATTGATTGGACGCGAACGTGAATTAGATCGAATGGTTAGAATTTTATGTCGTAGGACAAAAAATAATCCTGTAATTATTGGTGAGCCTGGTGTAGGAAAAACAGCATTAGTTGAAGGGTTAGCACAAAAGATTGCTAATCAAGAAGTCCCAAGGCAACTTTTAGACGCTAGTGTTGTAACAGTCGATCTTGGTGCTTTAGTTGCCGGAACACGTTATCGTGGCGAATTTGAAGAAAGACTTCAACTTTTAATCGAACATGCGCAGGATGTGCCGGACACAATTTTGTTTATTGATGAAATTCATACATTAATTGGTGCTGGATCTGCAGAAGGTACAATGGATGCTGCAAATATGTTAAAACCGGTTTTATCTAGAGGTAAATTTAGATGTATTGGTGCAACAACAACTGACGAATACAAAAAATATATCGAACGTGATCCTGCTCTAGAAAGACGTTTTCAACCTATTTTAGTAGAACCACCAAGCCCTGCATCGACTGTTCGAATTTTATCGCGTGTTAGAAAATCATTTGAATCATTTCATAATGTTGTCATTTCAAATGAAGCTTTAGTTGAAGCTGTTGAGCTTTCTGAACGTTATATTGCAGATCGATTTTTACCTGATAAAGCAATTGATGTTATCGATGAAGCTTGTACCTTAGTGGCAATGAAAGCAGTTAAGCATCCACCAGGTATTGGTCCTTTTTATGAAAGGCTAGCAGCTATGCAAGAGGAAAAGGAGGAAATGCTAAGGATGAATGATTATTATGGTGCAGCAAGAATAAATGAGCAAGAAACTCGTTTACGTACTGCTATTGATCACTATCAAAGATTTTATTCTGGTTTACCCGATGACGATAAATGGGTTTTAAAAAATCAAAAAGAATTTGTACAACGTTTTATTCCATCGATGGAAAACCCACAAAGTTTAGAAGAAGTTTTACATGAATTAGAATGGCTCATTAAATCAGAAACAGATAGTAAAACATCAAGTGTCAAAGAAGAAATATATACACAAAATGAAGACCTTGATTTTGACAATAATATCTAAGATTACGATTTAAGTAAGACTATATGTAAATGTAAATCTTTGACACTTGACACTAAATTAATTTAATGGTACATTTGTATTGACCCCTCTTATAAAGAGGGGTTTGGGTTGCTAACTCAATGGTAGAGTACTCGGCTTTTAACCGAAAAGTTCTGGGTTCGAGCCCCAGGCAACTCACCTAATTAAATTTAATAATTGTATATATATATATATATATATATAATTATATTTAGTGGTGTCAGGATTTAAACTTAATTAAATCCTTTTGTACAATAGTTGAGAATCATTTAAATATTTATAAAGGAAAACACTACATGGACGGACGAATCTTCGTTGTATTTATACCAGTTTTTGGTGCAGCCCTGTGGGTAGTTTATAATATTGGTAGAGTTGCATTACAACAGTTGAAAAAAGCAACGCGTTAATTACTATTTTCGGCTTATACATTTGGAAATAAAAGAAAGACTCTTTCTTTATTTCCAAATAAAAAATATAGTATGTTGATATTGTTTATACACATTGCGAGTATAGCTCAGCGGTAGAGCGCAACCTTGCCAAGGTTGATGTCGCGCGTTCAAATCGCGTTACTCGCTTAATTTTTTGAAATAACCTTACTTATTAGTATAAAAAAAATTTATCTAAATTATCAGATAATCGTTATCTGATAATTTAGAAATTAGACTAAAGAAAATTCTAAAATATATTCAATAGCTTTAAATTAAAGTGCACTTGCTTTTTTAAAAGCTAAAACAGCAATGACAATAGGTCCTGATAAAATTATCAGGGTTAAAGCAATTAACTGGCTAAGAACTTGTAGGTTCATACAGTAATCTAAAATTTAAAATATAGCTAAATTAATCCTCCTGACATTAATATTATTATCAAATAATATTAACACTTGACATTTCTTTTGTATTACAGGAAAATAATAACTGTCTCGTAACACAAGCCCCCATCGTCTAGTGGCCTAGGACATCTCCCTTTCACGGAGGTAACAGGGATTCGAATTCCCTTGGGGGTATAAATAAAAACAAAACTGTAGATTTCCTTAGTTCAAATTAAGGGAGTCTATAGTTTTAAGAACTAACAAATTCAGTTTGAGTTTGTTGAATTAAACCTTTTAATAGCGTTTCTAGTTCAGGTGTTAATTTTTTTTCATCACGAATCCCGTTTGTAAATTCAGGATTAACACGAAGTTTTTCACGTAAACTAGCTAAGAATGTTTTAACATTTGAAATATCAACGTTATCTAGATAACCATTAGTACCAGTATAAATTAATGCTACTTGATCTTCTACAGAAAGTGGTGAGTATTGGGGTTGTTTTAATAACTCACGTAATCTTTGCCCACGAGCTAATTGACGTTGGGTTGTTGGATCAAGATCTGATGCAAATTGTGAGAAAGCCTGAAGTTCGTCAAATTGTGCTAGCTCAAGTTTTAATGTACCTGCAACTTGTTTCATTGCTTTAATTTGAGCTGCAGAACCCACACGTGATACCGAAATACCAACGTTAATTGCGGGTCTAATACCTGAGTTAAATAAATCTTCAGAAAGGAAGATTTGTCCATCCGTAATTGAAATTACGTTCGTTGGAATATATGCTGATACATCTCCAGCTTGTGTTTCAATAATCGGTAGCGCCGTCATACTACCGCCACCAAATACATCGTTTAGTTTTGCTGCTCTTTCTAATAGTCTAGAGTGTAAATAAAATACATCACCAGGGTAAGCTTCACGACCTGGCGGTCGACGAAGTAAAAGAGACATTTGACGATAAGCCTGTGCTTGTTTTGTTAAATCATCGTAAATTACTAATGTATGACGTCCTGAATACATGTAATATTCAGCAATACTAGCACCTACATATGGCGCAATATACTGCATTGGAGCTGGAGCATCAGCATTTGCTGCAATAACTACTGTATATTTTAAGGCACCTTTTTCATTTAAAACACGAACAGCAGAAGCTACTGACGAGGCTTTTTGTCCAATTGCCACATAAACGCAAACTACATTTTCAGTTGCTTGATTAATGATTGTATCTAATGCAATAGCTGTTTTACCTGTTTGTCGGTCACCAATGATAAGCTCACGTTGGCCTCTACCAATAGGAATAATAGAGTCAATAGCAACAATACCAGTTTGTAAAGGTTCACATACTGATTGTCTTTCAACAATACCAGGAACCGTTGGTTCTAACATTCTTGATGTTTCAATTGTAATAGGACCTTTACCGTCTAATGGACTAGTAAGTGGATCAAGAACACGACCTAACATATCAGGGCCAATAGGTACTGTCGCAACTCGTCCAGTTCTTTCAACTACAGTACCTTCTTTAATACTTGTAGAATTTGTTACAATAACAACACCTGTATATAACTCTTCTAAGTTTAAAGCGATTCCTATAATTTCTCCTTCGGCACCTGGTACTTTGAAGTTTAAGATCTCACCTACTACAACGAAATTTAGACCATATACTTGAGCAATACCGTCACCTACTTGAATTACTGTTCCAGTTTCTTTAACAAAGTTATCTTGAACAGAGAAACGCGTAGCTAACTCATCAAGTTGATCGTAGAAAACATTACTCATTTTATTAAACTAAATCCTAAATTTTATAGTTGTCCTAAATTCCTAGAAACCCTAGAATAAATTAATTCTCATTAAATGAGAATTTATTAAATATTATGTGAGAAATTTAATTGTAAAAATTCTCGATTAATTGCGATCCTAATAAACGATTCGTTGTAAAATTAAATACAACAGAGTCTACTCGACAAGTATAACCACGAACTATATTTTTGCTCGTTACTTGCTTTTTAATTAAGAAAGCATGATCTGACGGATTCAAACGTTCTGGATTTTCATCCGTAAAATCTAAAACATCTGAAAGTTTATCTAGTAATTTATCACTATTAAAACTTGATGTCCAATCATTTACCGTACAAATCTCATCAACGATTCGAAGTCTATGTAAGCGACAAATACGATCAAATACAGATGGAAATACCGAGATTAATGAAGAAACGATTCTATTTCGAAAACTTTCATAAAACCATTTCCCAAATACTAAATCAAATCCGTGATTAAATGATGTTTTCCAAGTTGGTAATAATACCCTCCAGGTAACAAAATCCTCAGAATCTTTACGACGTGCAGCAATTTTATAACGTATGTTATTTTTAAAAGATCTACGTACTAAACTTGAATTTAAGTTAGTTTTAGCTTGTTTTGGTATCACTTCTGTAGAAGGAAACGTTTGTGCTGTATGATACGATAATGTTTTAAACCAAACCCCAATATGATACATATCATATGCGTTTGGTACAGCTTGAAATGCTTTTACAAAATTTTGAATCAAATTTTGGCTTAATTGGACCTTGTCAAGACATCCCATACGATTCAATAATGTTTCTTTAATTTATTACTAACGGCTTTGCCTTATAGTTTTGCCTGTCAATTTTTTTGAAGGACTATTTTCATGCTTTTGATAAGAACGAAATATTCTATTGACTAATTGTCTATCAAAAGATCTATATTGACCTAAGACTAATGCCTTTAATGCTTTGACTTCCTCAGCAACGTAAGGTTGAAACTGAGCAAAGTTTGAAGTTTTTGTTTGTCTTAGTTCTTCTATTTTTTCTTTTTGTAAATCGATAGCTTTAATACGTATTTTTTCTAAAGATTCTACAGTATCTTTATAACGAAAATTAGCAAGTATCAATCGATTAGCTGCATTATCCAAATTGTCAGAAATTCGTTCTTGACGACTCTTTAAACTTGTTCGGACTGAATCCGCAAATGCAAAAATTAATAATCCTATCAAAAGTAGAATATTAATTAAATTGGTTTCTAAGATATCAGTATTGATTCCAAACCCAGCTTCACTCATATAAGAAGTCCTTTAGTTTCGAAAACATCCCATTTATTAATTTTATACTCGATTAATAGGTGGTCTAACCCGTAGGTATCTATTAATTTCTTGGACTACACCCGGTATTAAATCACGAGCTTCAGTTGCTGTAGTAATATAGTTTTTTACCATTGCTTCCCTAGTATCTCGTACCTTGGCTTCCATATACTTTTTAGATCTAATAACAGCTGTTTGTCGCTTTACTTCGACTTCTCTAGATCTAATTAAATGTCTTTCACGAACAGATTGTAAAATCCTACGTATTTTTTGTTGCAGTTTTTCTACTTCCTCTAGACTAACTCGAGCATTTTTGAGATTATTTTCAATTTCTTGTTCCCTTTGTTTTAATATTGTTTGGATCGGATTAAATAAAAGGAAGGATAAAATTTGAACCAACAAAAAAAACTGTATAGTCATAACAGGTAATGTAGCATCTATATCAAATAAGCCACCTGTCTTTTCTAGACTAAGGTATAGATAGGGTAATGATGTGTACATATCCAGAATTTTATTGGATTTGACTTAAGTTGAGGCCTTATAAGATGATCTTAGACTAACTAAGATCATCTTATAAGGCCTAGTTTGGATCTTTACTTAAGAACTAAAAGGGTTTGCGAAAATTAATGAAAGTGCAACTACAAGTCCATAAATTGTTAAGGCTTCCATGAAGGCTAAACTTAGAAGTAATGTTCCTCTAATTTTATCTTCTGCTTCAGGTTGACGTGCAATACCTTCTACAGCTTGACCTGCTGCATTACCTTGCCCAATTCCAGGTCCGATAGCTGCTAAACCAACAGCGATTCCTGCAGCGATAACTGATGCTGCTGATACAATTGAATCTGTCATAATATTACCTTTTGATCTTTTCGAAAAAAATTGACAGCTTTCTTAGATATATTAAATTAAAATTTAATATTTAATGATGGCCTTCGACTGATTCACCTATATAAGCTGCAGCCAAAGTTGCGAAGATCAATGCTTGAATTGAACTTGCGAATAAACCTAATATCATAATAGGTAGTGGTATTAAGATAGGTACTAATAGTGTTAATACACTAACTGTTAATTCATCCGCTAAAATGTTACCGAACAACCTAAAACTTAATGATAAAGGTTTAGTAAAATCTTCTAAAATATTGATCGGTAGTAACACAGGAGTTGGTTGGAAATATTTCTTAAAGTAAGAAAATCCTTTTTTCTTTAATCCAGCATAAAAATATGTAATAGATGTTGCTAAAGCTAGTGATATAGTTGTGTTAATATCGTTTGTAGGGGCAGCTAGTTCACCTTCTGGTAAATGAATTAATTTCCAAGGTATTAAAGCTCCTAACCAATTTGATATAAGAATAAATAAGAATAATGTTCCAACGAAGGGAACCCATTCTACAAAGTTCGAACCCATTTGATTCTTTGCAATACCTTGAACATATTCAACTACAACTTCCATTATATTTTGCCAGTTATTACGTGGCACTTGATTTAATGTTATAGTGGCCAAAATAGAAGCTCCTAAAATTAGACCAATAACAAGCCAGCTAACAAGAAACACTTGTCCGTGTAGTGAATATCCAAAAACTTCCCAATAGAAATGTTTTCCTACCTCTAAATCTGCTAATGGTAAAGTTGAGATAGTTGGGTTGTAGTCTAAATATAAGGTTGATGTCATAATTACTGTTTAAATCGAAAAGAACGACTTTCTATCTCATGAATATTATACGTTATTCCGTATATGTAGTTAAAGTAATTTTATTCGCGCTAAATAGCCAAAACAAAATTTTATTTTTTAATTTAAAGCCGCTTGTACTAGTAACTTATGATTTTGACTCTGTTGATGACCTGCAATTGCTCTTGCTAATCTATGTAAAACATAACGAATTGCTTTCACAGAATCATCATTTCCAGGAATACCTAAGTCAACTAAATCTGGATTTGAATTACTGTCAATGATTGAAATAATAGGAATTTTTAAAGTTTTACATTCTTTAATTGCTGTTAATTCATGCTCTTGATCTATTAAAACAACAACATCAGGCAAGTAGGGCATATTTTTTATTCCTGCTAAGTAATTATTTAATTTCTCAAGTTCACGTTTCAATTTTGCTGATTCTTTTTTTGGGTAATAATTAAGAATTCCATAAGCCTGTAATGTTTCTAGAACTCTTAATCGTCGAATTCGCTTTTGAATAGTTTTCCAATTCGTCAACATTCCTCCAAGCCAGCGATAATTAACATAAAATGCACCACAGCGCATTGCTTCTTGTTGAATTGCACTAGCTAACCTTTTTTTCGTTCCAACAAATAGTATAACCTTTCTTTTTAGTGAAGCTGCTCGCAAGTAACGACACGCTTTATTTAAATATTTTTGAGTCTCATAAAGGTTAATAAAATGATATTCTCTGTTGACCTCAGGAAAAGAATGGAATAAAAATGGGACCATTTTAGGGTTCCATTCTTTCTTTTTATGACCATAGTGAAGTCCAACTTTAAAGAAGCGAGCTAATTTTTGATTTATGGTTTGGCGTGTTCCTTCTGCCATATTTTTGTATTATTTTTTGTGTATTCTGTAAATATCGCTTGAAAAAATAAAATATTTTAAACGTTATATAAATTATACATAATTTATATAACGTTTAAAATATTTTATTCTAATTATATTTATTTAGTTTATCTTAATTCACAAACGATTTATCTAAGTTAGTAAAATATATTAACTTTTTTCCTTAATTCCTCTAAGTCGAGAACGGAGTGTTGAATGATTTTCCTCACTTAAATCAACATTTTCATTTGTAATAGTAGGACAGACATTTTGTTTTTGTAATTTCTTTCTTAAAAATTTCCGACGAGTTGTTAAAGAAACTACACTACGACCATATAGAAAAATATGTTTAGCAATCCATTCATCCAAAAATGTTAAAATACCTGTACCAGAAGGTATTAACCCACCAACAATAACTTTTTCTTTTAATCCTCGTAGCCAATCAACTTTCCCCTCAATTGCAGCTTGAGTTAAAATTCTAACGGTTTCTTGAAAACTAGCTGCGGAAATGAAACTTTCGGTAGTTAAAGCTGCTTTTGTTAAACCCAAAATAGCGGGTTTATAATAAACTAAATGTTTTTGTTTTTTTTCAAGCATATTATTTAAGATTAATAATTGTTGAACGTCTAAGTATTCGCCAGAAACCAATGGTGTATTTCCAGGAAATTCAATCTTGGCTTTTATTATCATCTGTCTAACAATTACTTCTAAATGTCTATCCACAATTTTAATACCTTGGCTTGCATAAACACCTTGAATGGCTTTAATAAACATCGATGCTAATCGATACAAACTTCGTAATGTTGCTTTGTGATGCGAATCTCTTTGTCTAAAATAATCAAATGAAATATCTAAAAGTTGTTGAGGATCAACTAATCCTTTATGAAAACGTTCAGTTAGATTAATATATTGGTAAGGTTCTACTTCAAGATTTTCGGAATCAATTTCTTCAATTAGATATGGTACTTCTCTAATTGTTCTTAATTGCTTAATATTAGATAAAACTTCAATTTGACTACTTCTGCTTCTAGCATGAGTCATTATCTTAGTGATAATACCAGCTTTTTCAGCAATAAGTGCTCGATCGGAGGAGCTTCTTGCCTCTAAAATTTCTTCAACTTTGGGTAAACCTTGAATAATATCTTGTGTTTTAAAAATTCTATAGGTTACAAAACCTAAAACTGTACTCTCTGGGGCGAAATCTTCATGGTTCTTATAGACTTTAGCCCCTTCTGTAAATAAATAAGGTTTACCAATTCTAAATTGGATTTTTGAGCCAGTGTAACTTAGTATTTTTCCCCCAATTGTTGAAACAAGTCCATTACCAATATTATCTCCTGCAAAAACAAAATCTTTGTTTCTATTTTTTAACGTTGTTTCATCAAAATATAGCTCTCGAATATGATCATTACTGACAATCATAAGCTCCTGAGACTGATAACGACTAGAATATTGAGATCGAAGGCTAATAGGTTGTCCTATAATATCTCCTCTTACTTCAGAACACCCAATTAATGTATAAGGTTCTAATATCTGGTTTTGTTTAACCGATGAAATTGTTTTTATTTGTTGAAATTTCAAACGTCTTGGACTAATTTTTGGTCTATTTAGATCTTGAAAACGACCAAATTCAAGACACCATCTTTTATTTTGGACTTCTCTAAAATTAATAAGGATATTAATTTTATTTTTTTGTATTTTACTTGGATTACCAACAAAGAGTCCAGTCTCAATTAAACTTTTTGGAAAATTTTTATTGGCGCTTATTGGCTCATTTAATTTGAAAGTGAAAAATCGCTTTATTTTAACGATTAATTCATCACTAACAACATTTGAGTTATGGCCAATTGGATTATACTGTTGTGATTGTGGAATGCTATAAATAGTAATAGGCCTAAGAATTAACTTAATAGAATTTAATGAATATATTATTTGTGAATAAACAATTCGATTAACTTTAATTTGTCCAAATAATATTTCACCGGGAAAAAGTAATTGTGAATCGAATTTTAACTTAAAGTGTTCAATGTTAACTTTTTCTCTCTTAAACGTTAAGATTGTACCAGATTGAATAGATAAATCATTTATTTTACGGGTTTGCTTGCGATAAGAAATTAAACCATTAATTGGAGAAAAAATATTCTGATCGATCCAATAATCCTTTTTTATAAAGTTGCCTTCCTTTACATGAAAAAGCCCATTTGAAGTTATGTGCTTATAAATTTCCTCTGGTAACCATAAATAAAGTCCACCTTTATTTATTTTGTTCCATAAAGGTAGTTTAGATTTTACTAAAACACTTTTGTTTAAGTTAATAGAATATAAATTTCCACCAGTATTGACTGTATAAGCTTTTGTTAAATATTTTCCTATGTAACCATTTGAATTATCGAGTTGACTCGGATTTAAAGTTTTTTGTAAGATTAACTTCTGTTTATTTTTAAATTCTAGAATAAAAAATCTAGACTTTTTAGATTTAAAACTTTTGTGGGAAAAAATTCTTAGTTGTTCTAACTCAAAGAATCTAGAAATTAAAGCTATATTATTATTTCTAAAAACACAAATTGTTTCTGTAAAAGGATTTGATTTGATTACCAACTTTGTTTTTGCAAATACTTGATTATTAGGTTTATAAGATCTAACAATTTGTTTAGCTTCAAATGGTAATGTGACAAGATTTCCAGCTAAAACCCAAACAATCATATTGTATTCAAAAAAGTTATACTTTTGTCGAGCCTGGTAGTAAATCTCACCAGGAAACTTCGTTGACAAGGTTTTTTGTATTTCTGTATCAGAATCTTCTAAGTCTGATGCCGATTGAACAATGGGTTGTCCCTTTTTTATAAATTCCTGATTTCTTATCATCAGCAAGTCATCACGTTCGACTCTTATTCTAACGACTTCATTTTTATACGTTCGAATCTCAAAAAATGAGGTAGTTAGAATAACTTGACCATAATCACCTTGAGTTGTTCTAATGAATTGAGTTTTCAAGTTATTAGCAAATTCTACTTGACCTGAATGATTACTTCGTACTTGTTGGCTTAACTCGCGACTGAAAACGCCACCCGTATGAAATGTTCGCATAGTCAGCTGTGTACCTGGTTCTCCAATAGATTGAGCAGCTATAATACCAATAGCTTCTCCAATTTCAATTAAACGATATTGTGTTAAATCCCATCCAAAACAAGTTTGACAAACAGAGCGATAAGACTGGCACGTTAAAGGAGAACGAACACTGATAATAGGAATTTTTAATTCATTTATTTTATTTGAAAGATGAAAATCAATTTCTTGGCCTCGATTTGCAAGTAATGTTTTTGTAGCTGGATCAATTAAAGGTTTAGCTAAAATTCTTCCAATTAAGCGTTCCTCAAATGAAGCCTTTGTCTGATTATCGTAAGGTCTTGAGCAAACTATTAAAATACCATATTTGGATTGGCAATCAAATTGTCGTACAACAACATCTTGTGCTATATCGATAAGACGTCTTGTCATATAACCAGAGTCAGCAGTTCGAATTGCAGTATCAACTAATCCTTTTCTCGCACCATAAGATGATATTAAGAAATCAATAACAGTTAAACCTTCTCTAAAATTCTTTTGAATTGCCGATCCAATCATTTCGCCTTTTTGATCGGACATTAAACCTCTCATACCAATTAGTTGTCGTACTTGTGAAAGATTTCCCCTTGCACCAGAAAAAGTCATCATGTAAAGCGGATTTAAAGGATCTGTCCTTTCAAAGAACTCAACAATTTCATTTTTTAAGACTTCACTTGTTAAATTCCATGCCATTACTTGTTTTTGAAACCACTCAGAACTAGTTAGTTCACCTCTTTGATATTTAGTTTCACCATTTGCTAACTCTTTATTTGTAGAACTAACTAATGGAGTTTTTGTTCTAGGAACTTTTAGATCCTCTAAACTGATTGAAAGCCCACCTTTGGTTGCATAATTAAAGCCTGCCTCTTTTAGTAACTCGGCTAACATACATGTTTTTCGAATTCCATAATTTCGAAACATCCATAGTAATAACTCTTCTAATTCTTTTTTTGTAATTACTTGATTTAGGAAAATAAAACTTCGGGGATTATAGGAATCTATATTTTTCAATTTTGACTGTAAATTTTGCATTTTTGTAGACACTTTAGATTAAATAACGTTTAATGTTTAAAAATTAATACCTAAATTTTCTATCTTTTAAGTTTCCTTAATATGTTTGTGTAAACCAAGTGGTCTAGCATAAATCGCTGCTGCTACTAATTCATTAATTAAAATGCGACCAGGGGTTGTTCGAATATATGAAGAGATTATTTTATTATTTGCATCTCGTATGACTTGAATGTCATCAAAAATTTCTAATGTTTTGTTACTGACCAATATTTCTTTTCGTATTAAATTTTTGTCTTTTTTTGTAATTCCAGTAATTTTTCCTACATATTTAATCCAAACAGTAGAATGAAGTGAAATAGTTCCATGCTCTAAAGCTTCAGAAATTTTAGAGAAGGAAGTAAAGTAACGATTTCCACCTTTTCTATTTGGAAGAGTTCTAGTTGTAATATAATACCATCCCAATACAATATCTTGACTTGGTGTTAATAGAGGTCTACCATTTGCTGGTGACAAAAGATTATTTGATGAGAGCATTCTATAGGCTTCTAATTGAGTTTTACGAGTAAGAGGTAAATGAACACCCATTTGGTCACCGTCAAAATCGGCATTAAAACCAGCACAAACAAGAGGATGTAATTGAATTGCTCGACCTGTTGTTAAAATTGGTCTAAAAGCTTGAATGCCAAGTCTGTGTAAAGTTGGTGCTCTATTCAAAAGTACTAATGAAACTGAAACTATCAACGTTAACAGAGTCCACACTATTGGATAATTTCTTTGTAATGCGGATGTTAAATCGCTTGTATCTAGTTCTCTTGCTCTTGGTATAATTTCTCTAATTTTATAAATTAGATAAGGGCCAAATAAATTTAATGCCATTTCATAAGGTAAAGCACACTGATCAAGCATTAATGTAGGTCCAACTACAATTACAGATCGGCCAGAATAATCGACACGTTTTCCTAAGAGATTTTGTCTAAAACGTCCTTCTTTACCAGCAATCAAGTCATTTAAGCATCGAAGTGGTTTATTTCTTGGCCCATATGAATCTCGTCCAAAACGGCTACCATTATCAATTAAATCATCGACTGCGTCTTGAATCAAAATCTTTTCATTGATTACGACAAAATCTGGAACAATTTGCTCACAAAATCGAAGGAGTCGATTATTTCTCATAACGATTCTACGATAGTGCTCATTAAATTCTGAACTCATATAAGTTCCATTAGGTAGTTCGAAAACAGGTCTTAGTGCCGGAGGTAAAACTGGCAATACTGTTAAAACCATCCAAGATGGTTCCGTTTTTGTTGCTAAAAATGTTTCTAAAAGACGCAGCCTTTTCAATAAACGATCACGTTTACTAATAGAAGAGTGAAATAACTCAGTTCTAACATATTTAACCTCTTCTCTTAAATTAAGAGATTCCAGCATATTTAATATTTTTTTTGAACCATGATTTGCAAGTAACAATGCATTGACTTCTTCATCAACCCATTCTTGATATGTAGTAGGACGCTTCTGTCGATTTAATAACTTTTTAACCCGTGGGATTTCTAAGTTTTTAGACTTACTCAACTTACTTCTTAACTCTTCTTTACTTAATTCTGAAAATACGATATTTTCGGTATCGTTAATTATATCTTGAGTAATTGTATTACACGCCCTTAACCATTCTGAAACCCATTTGTCCAATTCGATCTCTTCAGTTTCATCTGATTTTGAATCTTCTGTTGGGTTATTAGGTCCTAATAATCGTTTAACAGATTCTCTAGCCTCGTTTTCTAACTCCTCTAAAGTTTTTTCTTCTTCAACCAAATAAACAATAGTTTCTAAGTCTTTTAAAGGCTGATCAAGAATAATACTGAGATAACTAGGGGAACCTTTTAAATACCACGTATGTGTAATGGGATAATTTAAAGCTACATGCCCCATTCGATGGCGTCTAACATGACTCTCAGTAACTTCAACGCCACAGCTTGCGCAATAAAAAGGCTTTGTTTTTGGTCTGAACTTATATTGTCCACATCCACATTCCCAACTTTTTAAAGGTCCAAAAATTTTTTCGCATAATAAACCATCGGGTTCAGGTCTTCCCGTTCGATAATTCATTGTATCTGGTTTACGTATTTCACCAATAATTTCACCGTTAGGTAGTTTACGTTCGCTCCATTCACGTATTTTTTGAGGCGATGCTAATTTTACACCAACCATCTCAAATCGATTTCTATTTGTTTGAGAAGAAATTGTCCGAGAATTTTTTAAATTTTTTCGTTTAATAACTCTCTTATCGGATAACATATTGGTTTCATTATTAAGATTTTTTATTGGAACGGTTTTTTTTTGTGACATATTTTTCTACTATCAACTGATTGAACTAAAATTTAACAGGCTTTACATTTGGTTCAAGTTTTCCAGATGAATGAGCCATAAATCGTAAAGCATGAATATCTACAGCTAAAGATCTTAATTCACGAAGTAAAACTCTAAAAGATTCAGGAATTCCAGGTGATGGCATCTGATTATGCCCAACAATAGCTTTATATGCCCTTAATCGACCTGATATGTCGTCTGATTTTAAAGTTAACAATTCCTGTAAGGTGTGGGCCGTACCATATGCTTCTAAAGCCCACACTTCCATCTCACCAAATCTTTGTCCTCCTTCTCGCGATCGCCCACCTAAAGGTTGCTGTGTAATAACGGAATATGGTCCTATTGACCTTGCATGAATTTTATCATCTACCAAGTGGATTAACTTCAACATATATGGTTTACCTACTGTAATAGGATTATCAAAAGGTTGGCCTGTTCGACCATCACGTAAAACAACTTTCCCTGGTGTAGATTTTTTTAATATTTGCTCTTCCTCAGATAATTCACCTGTAATTTCAGACAATTTTTGATAAACTAGAGTTCTTGAGGCTTCTGTTCCATACATTTCATCAAACGGGAAGACTTTAAATCTACGTTCTAACTTTTCGCCAGCCCAACCTAATAAACATTCAAATAATTGACCAACATTCATACGTGAAGGTACACCTAATGGATTTAAGATGATGTCAACTAGTGTACCGTCGGGTAAAAAAGGTAAATCTGCTAATGGTGCTAAGGTTGAAATTACACCTTTGTTACCATGGCGCCCTGCCATTTTATCACCAATCTGCATCCGTCTTATATTAGCAATAAAAACTTGAATAATATAAAACACTTTTGGTGGCATGTCTAAAGCGCTTTCTCTATTAAGAACTCGAACATCTAAAGTTTTACCCACCATACCTAATGGAACTCTTAAGGATGTGTCAGCAACTGAAGTGGCATCTCCAAATAATTCTTCAAGTAATCTTCCATATGTATTTTCACGACGTTTAGGAGAAAGTTTTCCAACTAGTGCATCGCCAGGTTGTACATATACACCAATGTAAACTAAACCATTTTCATCTAAGTTTCGTAAACGATATTTTTCAGCCGTACTTTCAGGTAAATCACGAGTTACATAATCTGGCCCACGATCATTATCTTCAATTTCAATCTCAAGTTTTTCTATATGTATAGAAGTAAATAAATTTTCATAAACTAATCGTTCACTTACGACAATTGCATCCTCGTAATTGTAACCAGCCCAAGGCATATACGCAACTGTGACATTTTTACCTAACGCTAATTCACCTTCATCTGTACTTGGGCCATCAGCAATAACACTACCAGATTCTACCTGTTCACCTATCCACACAATAGCGCGCTGACTAATAATTGTTGATTGATTTGATGATTGTGCTTTTTCAAGTTTGTAAACAATTGTTTTTTCATATTTGTCTCGGATCCATATAGAATTTGACGAGACAAATCTTACAATACCTTTACTATAACTTAAAACTAATGACCCGGATTCTATAGCTAAATGTGATTCTATACCTGTTCCTACAATTGGTTTTTGAGGCCTCAATAAAGGCACTGCTTGACGTTGCATATGTGCACCCATTAAAGTTCTATTGGCATCATCATGTTCAAAGAAAGGTATTAAACCAACTGCGGGTGAAAAAAGCTGGAAAGGAGAAATTGAAAGATATTCAATTTCGGAAGGTGATGTAATACGAAATTCGTCATTTTCTTTCACACCAATTCTTTTGGTTAATAAAAATCCCTTTGAACTTATAAGACTATCTCCCATTGCAATGGATTTACCATCTTCTTGTCCTACACTTAAGTAATCTAGTCCAGTAATTTTACCTTTGTTAATTGAGAAAAATGGTGTTTTTAAAAACCCTTGAGCATCCGTTTGAACAAAAGTAGCAAGTGATGCTACTAACCCAGCCTTTTCTCCTTCAGGAGTATCAATTGGACATAAACGTCCGTAATAACTTGGATGAATATCGCGAATAGCTAAACTTGCTTTCTCAAATGGAATACCTCCAGGTCCTAAAACAGTAACTCTTCGTTTATGCATTAACTCTGCTAGAGGGTTAATTTGATCTAAATACTGAGATAAAGGATTCGTGGCAAAAAATTCATCAACCGCCGATTGAATAGGAAAAGGATTGATTAAAACACTTAAATCAAGTGTATTCATCGTATCTCTCTTTTCGTCTAGAAAAGCTCCAAATCTTAGGAAAGCTTGAGAAAATTGTGATTGGAGTAATTCTCCTATAGATCTAATTCGTCTATTTTCTAAACTATCAATATCATCCACATTTCCAATTAAGACTCTTAATCCAATTAAATAGTCAATAATTTCGACCAAATCATGCAAAGTTAATGTTTGAGCTTTATCAGGTAAAGACAATCCCAATTTTTTGTTAACTTTATAACGACCAACTTTTCCAAGACTATAGTATTTAGGCTCAAAAATTTCACTTTTCAATAATTCCCATCTTGATTGATATTCTTCATAGGGAAAGTCAGAACCTTTTGTATAAATTTTTCTTGAATGGGCTAAAATATATTCAAAATAATGTGAGTTTTCGAGATGAGAAAACATTGTATTTGAATGAGCTCCAATATCTTCTAATAATATAGAAATTGGAATTTTTTCAATTCGATCTGTTTTTATCCAAACAAGCTTTTCACGATCATATTCGAAATATAACCATGAGCCACGATTTGATATTAACGTGGCTGCAATTGTAGAAATTTGACTATTAATAGCATCTACCTTGTAATAAATACCTGGGCTTCTAACTATTTGACCCAAAATCACTCTCTCGCAACCATTAATAACAAATGTTCCTCGATTTGTCATTAGTGGTAATTCACATAAACACAATGTATGTAATTCAATAGTTTGAGTTCTTTTATCCTCAACTTCGATTGGCATATAAAGCCTTATAGAATAAGAAAGTCTATCTCTTCGAGACTCATTTGGTATTCGAAACGGCGCATGAAAATAGAAGTCATTATGGAAAAATCTGACTTCAAAAGTTTCCATAAAATCGGCGAGACTCGAAAGATTTCTTAGTTCCTCACTTAATCCTTCTTCCAGGAACCAACAAAAACTAGTCTTTTGAATTTCAACTAGATCTGGCATATTTGCCAGAAAAACTTTTCGCATGGATTTTACCTACTCCTTAATTATTTATTTCAAAAAATGTGTATACAACTAGTGTATTCTAGTTGTATACTGTTAAAACAATAATAATAATATATTAAACTTAACTGCTATGAAAATTAATATTAATTCTTTTAACTAAATTAAGGTTTACCCACCTTTTTCAAAACATTACTAATACGAGATTTTTGTCTTGCTGCTTTTCTTAAATGGAAAACTTTTTTTTTAGCTGCTTTATCAATTCGACTATAAATTTTTGAAATTAACGTTTGTAAAACTTGATAGGTTTCACTAGTGCGATTTGATTCAAACGTTTTAATATTAGTTCTATATTTTTTTACTAAAGTTTTAATACTTGATTTATAAAATCTATTCATTTTACGGTTTCTTTCACCAATACGAACTCTTTTTTTCGCAGATTTGATATTAGCCATAATGTTTTATTGTTTTTTTATGAGTATTAAATGGACTTCAAAGTTTTTTACAAATAAATTCAGTTACCTAAAAGTATCTAAATATTATAAATTAAATTGAAATAATAACATAGTCATTTGACTAGCTTCGTAATAAAAATTTCTTATAATTAATTATATACAATTCTATAATAGAAAATTTACAAATCCAAAAGAAAAAATGGCAAAACAAAAAGGTAGCCGTATTATTATACATATCGAGTGTACAACTTGTCGTACAAATACGAATAAACGGTCTGAAGGAGTGTCACGCTACACTACGGTAAAAAATCGTCGTAATACGCCAGCAAGATTAGAAATAAAAAAATTCTGTCCACACTGTAACTCCCATACAGTACATAAAGAAACTAAATAAATAGTATGAGAAAAATGAAAGCTAAACTTTCGCCTTTAGGCTTAAATCGTGACATTGATTACAAAGACCTTTTGTTGTTACGCTCATTTACTACGAGTTACGGTAAAATTTTAGGTCGTCACGTCAGTAATCTAACCAAAATTCAACAAAGTCGTTTAAAAAAAGCTATAAAACACGCAAGACTTTTAGGATTATTTCCTTTTGTACCTAATAAAGCTCTCTAGCTTTAGATAAATAAAATTTAGAAACAAAAATATCTCAAAGGATGAATCAACAAAACGACAACTTTCTTGACAAAACCTTTACGATTATGGCAGATATAGTAATCAAAGTACTACCTGCTAGTCAGCAAGAAAAAGAAGCCTTCACGTACTATAAAGAAGGTTTAGTCGCACAATCTTCTGGACAATACGCTCAAGCACTAGAAAGTTACTATGAAGCGCTACAACTAGAAGAAGACCCGATTGATCGTAGTTATATTCTTTATAACATTGCTTTAATTTACTCAAATAATGGAGAGTACTCAATAGCTCTTCAATATTACCATCAATCACTAGAATTAAATCCAAAATTGTCACAAGCCTACAATAACATTGCTGTAATTTACCATTACCAAGGTGTTAAATCATCAGAAAAACGACAATCTGAAATAGCTAAAAAGCTCTTTAATAAAGCAGCTGATTATTGGAAAGAAGCCATTAGGTTGGCTCCAAATAATTATATTGAGGCAGAGAATTGGTTAATTACAACAGGTCGTGAGTTAAACTAAGTAGTTTACCTTTTGTGATTAATCGTAGAAACATTTAAATTAAGAAAAAACCGAAAGGGAAACCCTATTTATTTTCTTCTGTATACCTAAAATACAAACCTTAAGAATATGCGCAGCAAATCTTCAGAGTTTTCATTCCTTGGACCTGTAGGCGGAAAAGTTTCACAGGTTATTGGACCCGTAATCGATATTCGTTATAAAGGAAGATCAATTCCTGACATTTATACAGCAATTGAAATCATGGATTCATCATCGTCTAAATTGGCGAAATATGTACAAGTAGTTGCTGAAGTACAACAGATGGTTGGCGGAAGTACTGTACGTACAATTGCTATGAATCCAACAGAAGGTTTAGCTCGTAACTATATCGCAGTTGATACTGGTAAACCAATTTCGGTCCCTGTAGGTAATCAAGTTTTAGGTAGAATTTTTAACGTTTTAGGACAAACAATTGATAATCTTGCAAGTATTGAATCACCTGAATTAAATTGGCCAATTCATAGAAATGCCCCTTCATTCTATGAATTAGAAACAAAACCCTTAATTTTCGAAACAGGTATCAAAGTAGTAGATCTACTTGCTCCTTATAGAAAAGGTGGTAAAATTGGTTTATTTGGTGGTGCTGGCGTTGGAAAAACAGTACTTATTATGGAACTTATCAATAATGTTGCTAAAGCTTATGGGGGTGTATCAGTATTTGCTGGTGTAGGTGAACGTACTCGTGAAGGTAACGATTTATATCGTGAAATGATTGAGTCTGGAGTTATCGTTGCTTCTGACTTATCAAAATCAAAAGTTGCACTTGTGTACGGTCAAATGAATGAACCACCAGGAGCAAGAATGCGCGTAGCATTAAGTGCTCTGACAATGGCAGAATATTTCCGTGATGTACAGAACCAAGATGTATTATTCTTTGTGGATAATATTTTCAGATTTGTACAAGCTGGTTCTGAGGTATCTGCATTATTAGGACGCGTTCCGTCTGCGGTAGGTTACCAACCAACACTAGCAACAGAGATGGGTATGCTTCAAGAACGTATTACATCAACACTTAAAGGTTCAATTACATCAATCCAAGCAGTATATGTACCAGCTGATGATTTAACTGACCCTGCTCCGGCAACAGTATTTGCGCATTTAGATGCAACCACAGTATTATCACGAAATTTAGCAGCAAAAGGTATTTATCCAGCTGTAGATCCTTTAGCATCTAAATCAACAATGTTAGAACCTTTAATTGTTGGTGATGAGCACTATCAAATTGCACAAGATGTTAAAGAAACTCTTCAACGTTACAAAGAGTTACAAGATATTATTGCAATTTTAGGTATTGATGAACTTTCAGAAAGTGATAAGTTAATTGTTGCTCGTGCTAGAAAAGTTGAAAGATTCCTTTCACAACCTTTCTTCGTCGCAGAAATATTTACAGGTAGTCCAGGAAAGTATGTTACTTTAAGAGATTCAATCAAAGCATTCCAAGCAATTTTGGCTGGTGAGTTTGATTCTTTACCTGAGCAGGCATTCTATCTTGTAGGAGACATTAGTGAAGCTTTAGAAAAGGCGAAAAAACTTACAGAATAGGAGTAGATATTTTATGTTAATAACGACGAATATCTTAGCAACTAATCGAACAATTACCAACTGGAAAGTTAAAGAAGCTGTTTTACCTACAACAACAGGTGAACTTGGTATTTTACCAAATCATAGTAGATTACTTACAGCTTTAGATATAGGTGTTCTTAGAATAAAGGCTGAGAATAATTGGATACCAATTGTAATACTAGACGGAATTGCCGAAATTGAAGATAATAATCTTAAAATTATTGTTAGACAGGTTGAGGAATTATCTGATATTAAAATGGATATTGATCAAGCAAAAAAAGAACTTGATGAGACAATACAAAACTTAGCTAAATCAAGTAAGCAGAATGAAAAGCTTTTAAATACAATTAATTTAAAGCGCTCATTAGCTCGATTCCAAGCATTAAGTTTTGCTCAATCAAACTCTAATTAATTAAGATTAGAGTATTAGGTACAAAATCCCTAGGCTTTATATCTAATACTCTAATTTCAAATTTTTATATGCAATTTAAATTTAATTTATCTATATTAGACAAAGCAACAGCACCTAAGATTTACATGGGGTTGAAAGAGCATAACCAAGAGCTAAGAGAACGTTTATTTCAATTACTCATTTTTCTAATAATATTAGTTGGTTTTTGCTTTTCTCAGACAAAGATGTTAGCCCAATTTCTTCAAAATGCAATCGATGGTATCAAATTTTTTCAACCTTCTCCGGATGAATATTTTTTCTTGAGCTTTAAGCTTTCACTATCAACAGCAATTTTTTTAGAAAGTCCTTTTATTATTATTTATGGAATATGTTATCTTTTTCCCGCTTTACTAAGTCGAGAAAAATTTGCTTTTGGTAGCCTATTGTGTTTGTCACTAACTTTGGTTTTCGCCGGAAGCTTTT
The DNA here is from genome assembly GCA_004519485.1 of Nannochloropsis oceanica. Lineage (NCBI taxonomy): Eukaryota > Eustigmatophyceae > Eustigmatales > Monodopsidaceae > Nannochloropsis > Nannochloropsis oceanica. Next base: position 57,556 of record CP038136.1, read on the forward strand.
ATGCATACAATGTAGTTGCACCGGCGGCCTTAACATTTTTCTTTGCTTACACAAAAGATATCCTTGAACCTTTATGGTCATTTCAAGAATATGTTGATTTTTTATGGATTTTGTTCCTTGGATCAATTTATACCTTTCAAATCCCTGTAATTCAAATTCTTTTAGGATTTATAGGATTATGTACTTCAAAAAATTGCGTTAATGGGCTTCGATATGTTTTATTGGCTTCAACTGTTTTAGCAGCCGTAATTACTCCTTCAACAGATCCCCTTACACAATTAGTTTTCACTGTAGCCATTTTGGTTCTATTTATTATAGGTAGTGGTTTGTTATTTGCTTTAGAGAAATTAAAGGTTATATGTTAGTACTTTGAAACTCTTGTATAAAAATAATTTTAAAACCGGTAAATTTTGTTAATTTTTGATTAATTTAAACAAGTTAAAACGGACGATATGCGAAAAGAATGGCGCAGTAAAATCGGAAAAAGCTTCGATTTTCTTGTTATAGCAAGTATTGCTATTCAGCAATTGTTAGTATCTGCTACTCAAGTAAACGCATTTCCAATATATGCTCAACAAGCATATAAGAATCCTAGAGAAGCAAATGGTAGAATTGTTTGTGCTAACTGTCATTTAGCTGCTAAAACAGTTGAATTAGAAGCACCACAATCAATTTTACCAGATCAAGTTTTTGAAACAACAGTTAAAATTCCTTATGACACAACTAAAAAACAAATTTTAGGTAGTGGTAAAAAAGGTGGATTAAACGTCGGTGCAGTATTAGTTTTACCTGAAGGTTTTAAATTGGCTCCAAAAGATAAGCTAAGTGCTGAATTAAAAGCAAAAACATCTTCAGTATATATTACACCATATAGCCCTACTTTAGAGAACATTTTAGTTGTAGGTCCAGTAGCTGGTGAAAAAAATCAGGAAATTCATTTCCCTATCCTAGCTCCAAACCCCGAAACGGATAAACGCGTACATTTTTTCAAATACCCACTTTATGTTGGTGGAAACCGTGGACGTGGACAAGTATATCCTGATGGGCAAAAAACAAACAACAATCAATATTTATCGTCAGTTAGTGGTAAAGTCATAAATATTGAAGTAAACGAAAAGACAGGAACAAAAGTGAGTGTTCAAGATACTAGTGGAAATAGTATTGAGCAAGTGGTACCTGCTGGATTAGATTTACTTATTTCAAAAAATGATATTGTTAGAGTAGATCAACCTCTTACTATTGATCCTAATGTTGGAGGATTTGGCCAAACAGACAAAGAAATTGTCTTACAAAATCCAGCTAGAATTTATGGTTATGTAGCTTTTGCTTTTGTTACGATGTTAACTCAAGTTCTTTTAGTTGTTAAGAAAAAACAATTTGAAAAAGTTCAAGCAGCCGAAATGAATTTTTAAATAATTATGTTTTTTAGTTACTCAAGTATTTTTACTTATTGTAAAGCTTTATAAAGCTTTACAATAAGTAAGATTTTCAATTTTTTTTATTTTAGTTAAATTAATAAATAAAGCTTACTTATTAGCCACCACCTACAATTGTTACAAATTCAATTTGATCAAAAGGATTCAAAAATATTTTTTTTGACAAATCGGGTTTTAGGATTACTTGGTTATATTCAGTAATTAAAACGTTATGTTTAATATCTAAAAATTCAAAGAGTTGACTGAGGTTAACAGTATAATTAATGGCGTAAACTTCACCATTAATTAAAACCCAATTTTCTGGATTCGGATATAATTCATTTTTGATAAAAGTCATCGGTATTTGTACATATATAACGAATAATTATTATTCAGATAAATTTTAAAAATGATTAAATTTTTTATTTTAGGTCTTAAAATGACCTAAAAATATTAAAATAGATAAAATTGTTGTATATTAAAGAAATCATTCATATAATATTTATGTATCTAAAATAGTTCAAATTAGAGATTTATATATTGAATATTAATTAATTTTCAATAAAATCTCAAGTTAAATGGGTTTTGCTTTTCAAGTTCGGTTTAAATTGCCGAAGGGACCATTTAAAATTTCCGAGAACCAGAGAATTTACTGCTATATAAAAGGAGTCCTAAATGTTTCAATCTGTAGAAGAAAGAACACGTATTAAAAACGAACGTTATGAATCAGGTGTAATCCCTTACGCTGAAATGGGTTACTGGGATGCAAACTACACAATTAAAGATACTGATGTACTTGCATTATTCCGTATCACTCCACAACCAGGGGTTGATCCAATTGAAGCTGCGGCTGCCATCGCTGGTGAATCTTCAACAGCTACATGGACTGTAGTATGGACTGACTTATTAACAGCTTGCGATGTTTATCGAGCAAAAGCTTACAAAGTTGATTCAGTTCCAGGTACTAGCGACCAATACTTCGGTTACGTTGCATATGAATGTGATCTTTTTGAAGAAGGTTCAATTGCTAACTTAACAGCTTCAATTATCGGTAACGTATTTGGATTCAAAGCTGTAAAAGCATTACGTCTTGAAGATATGCGTATGCCTTACGCTTACTTAAAAACATTCCAAGGTCCAGCTACTGGTGTGATTGTTGAACGTGAGCGTTTAGACAAATTCGGACGTCCTTTATTAGGTGCAACTGTAAAACCTAAACTTGGTTTATCAGGTAAAAACTATGGACGTGTTGTATACGAAGGTTTAAAAGGTGGTTTAGACTTCTTAAAAGATGACGAAAACATTAACTCTCAACCATTCATGCGTTGGCGTGAACGTTTCTCGTACGTAATGGAAGGTGTTAATAGATCAGCTGCAGCTTCTGGTGAAGTTAAAGGTTCTTACCTTAACGTTACTGCAGCAACTATGGAAGAAATGTACGAACGTGCTGAATTTGCTAAACTTGTTGGTTCAGTAATTATCATGATCGACTTAGTAATTGGTTATACTGCAATTCAATCGATGGCTGTTTGGTCTCGTAAGAATGATATGATCCTTCACTTACACCGTGCAGGTAACTCAGCATATGCTCGTCAAAAGAACCATGGTATTAACTTCCGTGTAATTTGTAAATGGATGCGTATGGCTGGTGTTGACCACATCCATGCAGGTACAGTTGTAGGTAAATTAGAAGGTGACCCTCTAATGGTTAAAGGTTTCTACAACGTATTATTACAAACATCACTAGATATTAACTTACCACAAGGTATCTTCTTCGAACAAGACTGGGCTTCTTTAAGAAAAACACTACCTGTAGCTTCTGGTGGTATCCATTGTGGACAAATGCACCAGTTACTTAACTATCTAGGTGAAGACTGTGTATTACAATTTGGTGGTGGTACAATTGGTCACCCTGATGGTATCGCTTCTGGTGCGACTGCTAACCGCGTAGCTATGGAGTCAGTGCTTTTAGCTAAATATGAAGGTAAAGATTACATTAACGAAGGACCAAAAATTTTACGTGCGGCGGCAGAAAGTTGTGCGCCATTACGTTCTGCTTTAGATCTTTGGAAAGATATTGCTTTCAACTATACATCAACAGATACTGCTGATTACATTGAAACTGCAACTAAACAGTAATCGTATAAAAACAATATCAATCAGTTTAACATACTAAAGGAGTATTTGAAGAGTGAGATTAACACAAGGTGCATTTTCGTACTTACCGGATTTAACAAACGAACAAATTTTAGGTCAACTTAAATTTATCTGTAGCAAAGGTTGGGCTTGTAGTATCGAATGGACGGAAGATCCACATCCTCGTAACACATACTGGGAACTATGGGGGATGCCTTTATTCGATATTAAAGACGCTTCTGTAATTATGTATGAATTAGATCAATGTCGCGCTGCACATCCAACAACATATATCAAAATTAATGCTTTTGATAATACTCGTGGGACTGAAAGTTGTGCATTATCTTTTATAGCGCAACGTCCTTATGAAGAACCAGGTTTCTATCTAGAAAGACAAGAAACTGAAGGTCGTAACATCCGTTACACTATTCATAGTTATGTTGTTAACAAATATCCTCCTGGAGAACGTTACGTTTTATAATTCTTAAATAAGTAACAACTAGTTCATCAAATTGATGAACTAGTTGTTACTTACTTTATTAGATCAATTTTTATAATTTACTAGAATGTATACATACCGCGTTCACTTTATTTTTGAGTAAAATTAAATTCCATTTGAAATCGTTCGCTTATCTTTTTTACCTATCCATGAAGTTAGTTTGAGTATAATACTTAGACGCTCAGTTAAGTTGGATAGAGCAACAATACTATAAAATAGTATTTTTACACTTAATTTAGCAAGTATATAAAAAAGTCTAACCGTTTCATTTTTACTTAATTAAATTAGATCAAAAAAATTATTACACATGAGTGATTTTTAATCACTCATGTGTAATTAAATATTCTTAAGCATTAACAGCAGGAGCGTTTAATGCAACTGGAAGAACATTAGATACGGCTAAATCTAGAGGGAAGTTGTGCGCGTTACGTTCGTGCATTACTTCCATACCTAAATCAGCACGGTTGATAATGTCAGCCCAAGTGTTGATCACACGACCTTGACTATCAACAACTGATTGGTTGAAGTTGAAACCGTTTAAGTTAAATGCCATAGTACTAACACCAAGAGCAGTTAACCAGATACCTACAACTGGCCATGCAGCTAAGAAGAAGTGTAAAGCACGTGAGTTGTTGAAACTCGCGTATTGGAAGATTAAACGTCCAAAGTAACCGTGTGCAGCTACGATGTTGTAAGTTTCTTCTTCTTGTCCGAATTTGTAACCGTAGTTAGCAGATACGCCGTCTTCAGTTTCACGGATTAAACTAGATGTTACAAGAGAACCGTGCATAGCACTGAATAAAGATCCACCAAACACACCAGCAACACCAGCCATATGGAATGGGTGCATAAGAATGTTGTGTTCTGCTTGGAATACTAACATGAAGTTGAAAGTACCAGAAATACCTAAAGGCATACCATCAGAGAAGCTACCTTGTCCAATTGGGTAAACTAAGAATACTGCAGATGCTGCAGCTACTGGAGCTGAGAAAGCTACGAAAATCCAAGGACGCATCCCTAAACGGTAGCTAAGTTCCCATTCACGTCCCATGTAGCAAGCTACACCTAATAAGAAGTGTAATACTACAAGTTGGTAAGGACCACCGTTGTAAAGCCACTCGTCTACAGACGCAGCTTCCCAAACTGGGTAGAAGTGAATACCAATAGCGTTAGAACTAGGAATAACTGCACCTGTGATAATGTTGTTTCCGTATAAAAGTGATCCAGCCACTGGTTCACGGATACCATCGATATCTACTGGAGGTGCTGCGATGAAAGCGATGATGAAGCAGCTTGTAGCTGTTAATAATGTTGGGATCATTAAAACACCGAACCAACCGATGTATAAACGGTTTTCTGTGCTAGTGATCCAAGAGCAGAAGCGCTCCCATAAGCTAGTACTTTCTCTTCTTTCTAAAGTTGCTGTCATAATGAGTACTAGGATAAATAGGGAAATAAACTTCCTAGGATCATAGGTCTGGCAGTAATTGCAAGAGTCTATTTTGCAAAGGATGAGTATTTCGTGTATGATGAGGGGGGGATAACAGGAATTTCTACAAAGCTGTTTTGTTTAACTTTATTCTACGATATTTTAAAGAATCTTGTGGGTTAAATACTTATACTTTTGTTCTTAAATGAATAATTTATACAAGTGTATGATAATTTTTCCAACCTAATTCTTTAAAAGTTGTTTGTCTTTCTAATGGTTTACAAATTAAATCTAAGATATTTTTAGCATTTGTAAAACCATGAATTTGTGAAAATGTAAACTCGACTGACCATTTTGTATTTATCCCTCTAGCTTCTAGTGGGTTAGCATGGGCCATACCCGTTATAACTAAATCAGGATGTAAATCTTTAATACGATTCAATTGATTATAATTATCAGGTTTTTCGACAATTACAGGTAAAAACGTTCCCATTTCTTGACAGGTTTTTTCAAGTAAAGCTAATTCGCCACCTTGATAACGTTTATCTAAGTATGGAATCCCAATTTCATAGACAGACATTCCACATCTTATAAAGAATCGTGCTAAGGAAATTTCTAATAAATTATCTCCCATAAAAAAAACGGATTTACCACGTAGAACTTTTAAATAAGGTTCCAAGTTTTTCCAAGCCTTTTCTTCACGATCATTAAGACCGGGTGTAGGTACATTAAATACAGAACAAATTTTTTCGACCCAAGCTTTAGTTCCATCAGGTCCTATTGGAAATGGTGCACCTATAAGTTGACACTTGCGTCGACGCATTAAGGTAGTTGCCGTACGACTTAAATAAGGGTTTACACCACATACGAAGTCTCTTTCATTCAACGTAGGAAACTCTGTGTATCTTTTTGCGGGAAGCCAACCTTTTACATCAATACCATAAGTTTTTAATTCATTACTTAATTCATAAACTACAGTGTTTGGTACAGAACCAAAAATAATTAAATTTGGTATATTGTTATTACTTTCTGTAATAGCAGATTTTGTTCCAAATGTTTGTGCTAAAGCAGCTAAAACTGTATCTTCACCCTGTGTGAAAGCATAATCTAAACCATTTGCTCTAGCAACTATGATTGGAATACCAAGCTCATTTTCTAATTTTGGTGCAATCCCCTCAAGATCCATCTTAATAATTTCGGTAGTACAAGTCCCAATCCAGAAAATAACACTCGGATTTCGATCCTTTTTAATAAGTGTGCACAAACGTTTTAATTCTAGATAATCATTTAAATGCGCGGAGATATCAGCTTCTTCAAGTTCAGCCATTGCGTACCTTGGTTCAGCAAATATCATTACCCCTAATGCATTCTGTAAGAAATAGCCACACGTTTTTGTTCCAATTACCAAAAAGAAACTGTCTTCAATTTTTTGATATAACCAAGCAACACAACTTATAGGACAAAATGTATGATAATTACCAGTTTCGCATTCAAAAGTAATGGAATTAGAATTAATTAATGAACCTTGTTCTGTATTCATATTATTTAAATTCCTTTTTAATTTTTTTATTCATTAAGACGTAATTTAATTATTAAAAAGATCCATCTCCATATTGTCTAAATTTTGTTCTGTATCCGAGGGTTTTAAATAAAAATCAGATAAAAGAGTAAATAATTCACGATCAGCTGATTCTTTTGGAATTACACCTTCTGGTTGAGCTATAAGTTGATCTGCAATATTTAAGTAATAATCACAAATGTACTCCAATGAGGGATCAATTATAGACATCTCAAAAAGCGTTTTACCTTTAATTCTTGAAACCCGTATATCTTCAATTAGTGGCAAAACTTCAAGAACTGGGATTGGTACAGTTTGAATATATTTATCAATTAAATCACGTGTTGCAGTTCGATTACCTATTAAACCAGCTAATCTTAAACTGTGAGTCCTAGCTTTTTCGCGAACCGAAGCTGCAATTCTATTTGCGGCAAATAAGGCATCAAAGCCATTGTCTGTAACAATTAAACAGTAATCCGCATAATTCAATGGTGCTGCAAATCCACCGCAAACTACATCACCTAATACATCAAAAAGAATAACATCGTATTCATCAAATGCATTAAGCTCTTTTAAAAGTTTAACAGTTTCACCAACGACGTAACCACCACAACCAGCTCCAGCTGGCGGTCCACCAGCTTCAACACAATCTACACCATTAAATCCTCTATAAATTACATCTTCAGGCCAAACATCCTCATAGTGGTAATCTTTGACTTGTAATGTATCAATAATTGTTGGAATTAAAAATCCTGTTAATGTAAAAGTGCTATCATGCTTCGGATCACATCCAATTTGTAAAACTTTTTTACCTCTTTGTGCTAACGCTACTGAAATATTACAGCTTGTAGTAGATTTTCCAATACCACCTTTACCATAAACTGCTAATCGCATTTTTTTCTCCTAGAAGTAACCGCAAATTTATTTTTTATAAATTGCTCATAAAATACTATAATATAAGGTCTAGAGTGTCAGAGTTAAAAAATCAGACAACTAGTATTTAAATTCTGGGAGTAAAGAGTATCTTCTCAAAAACATTTGTTTATCTGTAACCCTTAAAATATCATGTTTAATTTTTTATACTCAGTACGTCTTAGGCCCAGTAGGATTCGAACCTACATTAGAAACTTAGAAGGTTTCTGTCCTAATCCCTTAGACGATGAGCCCTATGGGCAGTACAGGATTTGAACCTGTGGCCTTCTGCTTGTAAGGCAGAAGCTCTACCGCTGAGCTAACTGCCCTTTTGTTTATATATAGCACTTATTTACGTTTATCATAAGGCGCATTATTTCTATTTATTTAATATGCCTTATGATAAATACCAAACTTTTAATTAGTTATTAATATTCTGTGTAGGGTTACGTGACGGGTCATTTGAAATAAATCCAAACCAAAATAGATAAACGAAAAAGCTAACAACTGTGTAAACTGCTATTTTTAGTACTAACATATATACCTCTTTAGTTAAAAGATTATAAACTGGTTTAGGTTAACCAAACAATACTTTTGAAATGTTCTATTAGATATTTTAATAGAAAAAAGTTAAATCAAAAGAATCAACCTATATTTTTAATAAAAATATTGAGAAGAGAGAGTGGGATTCGAACCCACGGAACCATTCCTAGTTCTTCTGATTTCAAGTCAGACGCAATCGACCACTCTGCCATCTCTCCTAAGATCATACCCTTCAAGTAAAAGTAAAAGGATATGAATTAAGATGTATTTTAATACTATCTAGAAATAAATTCTAGGTATTTGATTGAAACTTTAAAGAAGCTGGGTTTGGGTTTCCACCAATTGAAGCATCACGTTTACCAACTGGAGAACGACCTTGGTTTACTTTCTCGGGGAAAACTCCATCAAAAGGATGTAGTAAAGTAATATCCAATGGTGGATAGATACGAAAAATTTTATAATTTGTGATCTTAAAACCACGTAATTGAGATCCTAGTGCTAAACATTGCTCTTTACGTGCAAAGTAAGCCACGTTATTTCCAGCATTCATTTTTGCTGTTCCACCCGTAGGCATTTCAAATAAAGAAGCATCTTTACTAGTCCAAATAATTACGTATTTTTCTTCATTTTTAGCAGCACTAAGCCAACCACCTGTCGATCCTTCAAATTTTGGAAAGTCACTTTGCTTTAATTTAAGATTCATGGCATCTTCATCCCTTTGTTGTCAAATTTTGGTTGACTAGTCAAATTAAGACTGTTTAATCAAAAGGCATAGACGGCTGTTTATAGCGGAGAGTGGACTTGAACCACTGACCTTCGGATTATGAGCCCAACGAGCTACCAATCTGCTCTACCCCGCCATTACCTAATATCTAGAATACACGATTTATAAAAAAAGTGTTAATAGATGAATAAAAACAATAGTGCAATCAGAAAAATAATTCCTAGAACTAGAAATTGAAGGGTTTTAGTAAGACGGGCTATTAAAGGAACCAATTGATAATGATAGAGCAATCGTTCATGACGAAGAATACTAGGTGGCTTTATCCAAATACGTCCGTCATACCACCCTGATTCTTCATACCAAACTTTCGCTGCAACTAATCGTTTTCCAGCATATAACCAAGTGATTAAAAAATAGCTATAAATAAGACTTTGAAAAATTAAAGTAACCAAAAGATTTACTAAAATTGCTTGAGAGGGGTAGTATAAAAGTGAAATAAACCAAGATGTAAAAGGTAAAGTTATACAGAATATCACTAAGAGACTTAAAAAGAACCTTCGGGCATAATTCGATTCATTTAATCCTACCCAACCTAAAATAGTTGAATCTTTTCGTTTTATATATTCGTAAAATGGCCTTTGATCTCTAGGAACAGGACATAATACGAACCAATCCATTTTATTCATAAAAACTTTATCGCTTAAAAGAAAATGTTCATAATCTACAAGTTATCTACATTTAAATGCAAACAATGTAACTATTAAACTGACAACTAATACAATTATCGTTTTATCTAAACTTTGATTTCTTGCTTTTTCAAATCCAGGTAATCGTGCTGGATTACGAGAAATTACTAATATAGCTAGCAGTAAAACTTGAGATAAAAATATTACGTTTAATAAAATACTCATAAAAAGAAAAGAATTTCATTCTCCTTTTTTAAGAAAGGAGAATAAAAATTTAGTTATTTAGCTTGTACTCTTAAAAGTAAAAAACCAAGCGAAAGACCAATAATTGTTATTCCAAAAGCAATTCCACCGACAGTTAATATTTCTTGCATAAATTAATTTCAAATTCAAAAAATTAAAAACCGTTTCTACCCCATACCACCATTGCTAGTGAAAAACTAAATACAACTAGCACCATTGACCAACCTAGAGCAATAACGTCCATAAGGTTATCCTTTTTGACTGTCTTTGGGTTTTTAATTTTATAAGAAATACTTTAGATTAATAAAACAATTAATTGTTTTATATTTTAAGTTTAATTAATTTTATTGATATTCTCAATAACACCAGATTTAACTAAAAAATTTCTAACTGTTAATGTAGGTTGAGCACCTTGTGATAAGCGAAGTTTAATTCTATCTTGATTATAAACAAGTTCGTTACTCATAGGATTATAATAACCTAATTCTTCAATAGCTCGACCATCTCGTCTGGCCTGACTTTTTACTAAAACAATTCTATAACTTGGTAATTTTTTTCTACCACATCTTTTTAGTCTAATTTTTAACATTTTTTGATTTTAATCCTTTGTTTTCTTTAATTTTTAATAAAAGATTTTCTTAAATAGGTAATATCTTTTCACCAAATATAGCCAAAACTAGTATATCTATAATCTCAAGGCAAACAACTCTTCCTTTTACATCCACACAATAAGTTGTTAATATTCTATAAAAGCGTGAAATAAAAGATTTTATTTGTTCAATTAAAAGCCAAGCAAAAATTGCAGATAATCCTTTCGGTAAGATTTCTTCAGACGCTTTAAAATATGGTTCCGATAAGTTAAATATGATTTGTTCAAATATACCACCTTCGGTTAAATTTATGCTAGGGTACCACTCCATTACAAATCGTAGCGATAAAATAACTTCATAAAAAACCATAAAATGGTGCAAGATTAATAACCAAAATCGTCCAGACATAAATAAAAGTGTACTTGGACCCTTTAATAAAGAAGTAAAAATATTTAGTGAACTGATAAGAATTAAAAATAACCTTGATGTTACTTTATTTAAAGGAAAGAGTAAATTAAGTAAAGATAAAATCTTGCGATTACCAGTTATAAGTGTTTTTATTACTAACGTGTAATAAGGAAAATAATCTTTATAAGAAACAGCAAAACAATAAAGCTTTATTAAGCGATTTTCTATAATAGGAAGGGTTTGCATCGTATATACGTGAATATAAAAAGCATTAAAAGATGAAGTATCTTAACTTTGAAATTTAATAGCTTCTATTTAAAATAGTCTCAACAAATAAATATAATTAAATTCAGTTTTTCAAAAATTATATATAATTGTACCAAATTTTAGCAACTAAAAGAATTTAAAACAATAGATAAACTAAGAGGGTGAACGACGGGATTTGAACCCGCGCATGACGGAACCACAACCCATTGCCTTAACCACTTGGCTACGCCCACCATTCATATAATTTTATTATTTCAAAGACTTTAAAAGTTAATCTATATATTGACGGTTACACTATTTTCATTATACTTTTCTTAATATTTCTAACAAAACATGGAGTAATTTTAATTATGTCTCGATACCGAGGACCCCGTTTAAGACTTCAAAGAAGATTAGGTGTTCAATTAAGTCATTTAACTCGAAAACGTGTACGCAATAAAAAGCGTCAGAATACATTACCGGGCCAACATGGTTATAGTCGTAAAAAAATTCGTCGTTCAGAATATAGAATGCGATTAGAAGAAAAACAAAAGCTTAGATTTAATTATTGTATTACAGAAGCTCAGTTATTCAGATATGTAAAAGAAGCTAGAAGAATTAAAGGTTCAACAGGACTTATTATTCTTCAACTTTTAGAAATGCGGCTAGATACAATTGTATTTAGGTTAAATCTTAGCCCAACGATTCTTTCAGCTCGTCAGTTAGTTTCACATGGTCACGTTAAAGTTAATAATCATGTAGTTACAATTGCTAGTTTCCAATGTCAACCTGGTGATAGCATTCAACTTTCAGACAAAAAATCAATAAGAGAAATTGTTGAAGAAAATGCAAGCTCAAAAAGAAGAACGTACCTTCCTTATCATTTAGCAGGATCTTTGAAACAACTTAAAGGTGGAGTAAAAAAAGTTGTTGATCGTAAAGATATTAGACTGCCAGTAAATGAATTACTAGTAGTGGAATACTATTCAAGACGTTAAAATTTCTTTTAAAATGAAACCAAAAATCAGTTTCAAAAAGTTGATCTTTGGTTTCATTTTAAAAGATTATTTTGATCTAAATAAATTTTTAAGCTCTTAGACTCAGGTTTTGATGTTAACAAAAAAACAGCCTGCAAAATAAAAGGTTTTCCTTTTACCCAAATAATTCTTATATCTTTTGTTGTATACTTCCAATTAAAATTTAAAAATAAGATTGCTTTTATTGACTCTTCTTCATTTATCATTAAATTTAAGTTAAACAATTTTGTAGGATTATAAAAATTTAATGTAATGGTAGAGGTCTCTTCATTTATCGAAGATGTAAATCTTATAAAATCTGGAATTAAATTTTCTAAAGTATTTGAGTGAACTTCAAATTTTATTTTCAACGTCATAAAGAAAGTATATAAAACTCTTCTTAGATTTATTGTATACATAATAGTAAGAGCTTGTAGCTCAGTGGATAGAGCATATGGCTACGAACCATAGTGTCGGGGGTTCAAATCCCTCCTAGCTCGTCAAAGCTTTTTACACCAAATTATGATAGTTTTTATTGTTTAAAATAAAAACTATCCTTTTGGGGCGTCGCCAAGTGGTAAGGCAACGGACTTTGACTCCGTTATTCGTAGGTTCGAATCCTCCCGCCCCAGCTTATAGTTAAATAATAATATATTAATTTACAAGGAGGTAACAAGTGAAAATAGATAACCCTCATGCTATTATACCCTCAGATTCTGTTCAATTGTGTTTAGAAAATGGCATTAAAAGAATTGAATTACTACTTGGAGAGACTTATGGCCCTTCTGGTAAAAATATCATTTTTGATAAAAAAGATATATCAAACCCCGAGCTGTTTAAAAACGGTTCAAAAATAATTCGCAATCTTCGTACTAATAATGAGATTGAAAATTTAGTTTATCTTATGCTAGAAGATTCTTTTCAAAAAATTAATAGTGTTAGTGGGGATGGGACCAAAACGTTTTTCTTAATTTTATCTTATCTAGTATTAAATGGTTTTAAGAATATAATCCAAAATACCTATTCACTCGAAACAAAAATTGGAATAACGAAAACTCTCGATTATGCGCTAAAAATTTTAAATGATAAAAGTTTACCAATTACGACAAAAAAATTTTGGGATAAAGTTTTAGAAAGATATATACCACAGGAAGATAACCTTGTAGAAATATTTCGTGAAGCATTTAAAAAAATTGGTAAGACGGGACAGTTAAAAATAAAAACGGAAACTGGCAAAAAAAGTAGCTTAGTTTTGGAAAGGGGTATGCAAATAAGTAGAGGTTATTTTTCGCCTTACTTTATGACTGATACGAAGAAAATGACAGTTCAGTTTGAGAATCCTTATATTCTTGTCAGTTTACAAAAGATTACATTAGAAGAGGATTATCTTATTCGTTTATTAGAACCTATAATTTATGAAAAAAAACCACTCGTAATAGTGAGCGCGGATATAGATGAGCATGCATTAGCAACATTAATTTTAAACAAGATCAACGGAATACTAGATCTAGCTTATATCAAAATACCTCAAACATTTTTGTATGACAAAACAGTTTTAGAAGATTTAGCTTTATATACTAACGCAAAATTAATAACCTCTTCAAGAGATTGGAAGTCAATAAAAAAGTCTAATTTGGGTCAAGTTAACAAAATACTACTGACAAAAACAAAAAGTATTTTTTGGGCAAAATCTGGCGCGCAGAATGAACTAATAGAGAAAAGATGCCAAGATTTAAAACAGCAGATACTTTTCAGTGATTCTGATTATGAGAATGAAAAACGTGAAGATAGAAGAAGAAATTTTACAGGTGCAAATGCCATTATCGAGATAGGAGGAATAACCGATCTTGAAACTTCTGATTTACGCGCACGAACTGAAATAGGTTTAGTAGGCGCGCAAGCTTGTCTTTATGAAGGGGTTTTACCTGGTGGTGGGTTAAGCTTTCTTCAATTAACTGAAGAACTTGAAAACTGGGCAAGAAGTAACTTGCACGGTAATTCTATTAGCGGAAGTAAGTTGGTGATTAATTCATTAATAAAACCAATTCAAAAATTAATGGAACAACAAATTAATAAGAATACTTTAATTCCTCAATCTTTGAGGAAACTCGAGAAAATTGGGGAAATTCAAGATCTTTGCTCATCTTATGATATTAAGCAAAATAAAATAAAAAATATTGTAGATTCGGGAATTTTAGATTCCTTTAAGAGCATCCGTATAGGCCTTCAAACTGCAGCTTCTTTAACTTATTCAATTTTATCCATCGCAAACATCATAATTTAAAAACAAAACAACTACAGGTTCTATTATTTATAGAATAAGTCGATTATAATTAACCTATTTAATGTAATACGAGTATCTTTAGGAGGATCAAATTTATGTCATTAGATTTATTACCTAGTTTTTTTGTACCCCTTGTAGGTTTAGTACTTCCACTTTTTTCAATCATAGGTTTATTCCTTTATATTGAAAAGGAAAATAGAGAAGTTTTTGATCCAACAACTTATAAATTTTAAAAAAGCTATAAGTTACCGTAGACTTTATAGATAGCTACGGTAACTTATTAAAAATGTTTTTAAAGAGATGATCCTAAACCTGAATACGAACCATAAATAAAAACTCCAACAATAGTTATAATTCCTAAACCTGCAACAAAGGCTACAAGCCACAACGGAACACGCCCAGCACTTGCCATAATAACTTTCTCCGTAAATTAAAAATGGGATACCTAGTTAAGTTATAAGAAAAAAATATTTTCCTATTTTAAAAAGATTAATTAAAGAAATAACTTGAAAATAAAACAGCTAAAACAAAAATAAGTAAAAGACCCCAATATAATGAAGTTCGATTTAATTCGACCGGACTTGAATTTGGATTTGGTCCTGGTGTATTTGATGACATAACTTTGCTCCTAACGTTGAATGAATTGCATTGAAGTAATTGCACCTAAGAAAAAGATCGTCGGTACTGCTAACCCATGTACTGCTAACCAACGAAACGTAAAGATAGGGTAAACAACAGGTTGGTTTGTGTTTCTAATCATAATTACAGTCCTTTAGTTAAATCATCTAATTCTTGTTTTGCATTAAATCTATCATTAACAAGTGGAACTTGTTGACGATCTTGTGAGAAATACTCATTTGGTCTTGGTGTTCCAAAGACATCATAAGCTAATCCTGTACCAACAAATAACCAACCCGAAACAAATAAAGAAGGAATAGTTATACTATGTATAATCCAGTATCTTACACTAGTAATAATGTCTGAGAATGGGCGTTCGCCAGTAGAACCCGCCATACAACGATTTAGAGTTGAAGAAGATATTAATCATTTCAGGTTCTGAATTTACAGCGGGTGGGGGGAATCGAACCCCCATAGTCAGCTTGGAAGGCTGAAGTTTTACCACTAAACTACACCCGCTACTCAACAACAATTATTATACAAAATTGTTGAAAGAGTGGTACTAATATATTATATCTTATTTAGTTTTATCAACAATTTCTGTGTTAAAACCCATTTCTAGACCTAAATTTGTAATAAAAGATTCTGAAAGAATAAATTTTGAGGGATCTTGTGTAGACCATATAGGAATTTCTCTGTTACCTTCTAAAACTAAAAATAGACCCTGTTTTCTAACTGGACTGTCCGTGTACATTATTTTGATACACTGTAATTCTTTAAAACTGTAAGAAAAAAATATTCGTTCATTTTTTCCTGGATAGCCTTTAAAAGCCAATGTTATTTGTTGATTACTTTTATCAAATCGTATTGAACCAGCACCTATATCTAATAACGCTGAGAATAAAAGGAATCCACCTAAAACAAGAGCACCACTACCATAACTTAATAAACTAAAGCTTTGTGCCCCAAACCCGTTTAAAAGGGGTTTTGTTGGTGTTGAATGTAATATATTTATCGTAAATAAATCAGAAAATACAGAGCAAAATCCTGTGTAGCTATAAGCTCCAAGACCTGCAACCAATAAAATAATTGGTATAAAGTAATTTTGAAGCTGATTATTCCCTGGTAAGCTTATCTGCCATTCATTTTCATTAAATTCTAACATTTTTTCTCCAAGTTGCAAAAATTAAACTAAAATTTCCAATTAACGTTAGGATTGATTGAAAACCTATTAACCAATTTAGTATTTCAAAATTTAAAAAATAATGCCAACTCAAGATACAGATAGCACTAAGGAAAAATAAGGTTAAAGCTGGGATAAAACGAATAAGAGTCCTTGACTTTATTTGATATGCGTATTGCCAAAAAACCTCAATAAATACTAACCAATCAATTACACTTAAGGAGTGAATATACCAAGTTTGAAATGATAATTTTAATATCATAGCAGTTTTAAATTTTGATGTAACTAAGAATTATTATATAGACTATATCACTTTTTAATTAAGTTAATTTAATTTGAATTTTATTTTTCTATTAAAATTAAAAAATTAAGAATAAAAATTTTTAAAATTTTTATACCAAGATCATTTACATTTTGGAAAACTGAAAAGTTAGATCTAAAAGAAACCTTTATCTTATGGAATAAAATGAAACCATAGACAAAGGGTTTCTAAAACTTATATATTAAATTAGTTTTACTAATTTTAATCCTAAAAATACCGCCGATGCTGTTGCTATAGAAAAAACAAGTAGAACTAAATAGTAACTGATTAATATCATCTCTAACAAACCTTTTCTTACTTTATTAATAATTTTATCTTAGTTTTTAAATATTGATTTATTAACTAAGATGTTAATATATTATAACAAAATAAAAAATATAAAAAGTTCTAACTTGCTTTATTACTAAAAAAAGACATTTTTATCTTTTTGTATGCTATAATAATTTTGGTAAATAAAATAGAGAAAGATTATGGTCAGTTTCATCAAGCCTTACAGGCAAGATCCCTTCGTAGGTCATTTAGCAACACCTATTACTACTTCGGCTTTTACAAGGGCGTATCTTAAAGTTCTTCCAGCTTATCGACCAGGACTAACACCACTTTCAAGGGGAGCTGAAATTGGTTTTACACATGGTTATTTCCTTATTGGACCATTTTATACCTATGGCCCGTTACGTTCTGTAGAATTTTCACTTACATCGTTAGCTGCTGGTTTACTTGCTGCAATAACTCTACTATTAATTTTAACAGTGGGATTATCAATTTATGGACAAGTTACTTATGATGTTTATGACAATGCTCTTATCGTAAAACTTGTGCGACAAATGGTAGGGTCAGAAAGAACACAAGACTTACCTCAAATTAAAGGAACAAGCGAACTAGACACTGTTCTAGGTTGGCAAAAATTCTCAGAGGGGTTCTTTAGTGGCGGATTAATCGGTAGCATCGTTGCTGCAGTTGGTATAGCCTTATACTCAACGTACTTATAAATCTAATGCTTTAAGCATTAGATTTATAAATATTCTAAATTATTGTATGATTTGACAAAGATAGGGTCGATGCCCGAGTGGTTAAAGGGGGCGGACTGTAAATCCGCTGGCTCAGCCTACGTTGGTTCAAATCCAACTCGGCCTATTTATGAAAAAGTTTTTTTAGTTGTGTTATGTACAAAAGATTCTGCACTTAAGCCAATCATTTGAGAATTACTTTTACCAGGTGCAACCATTGGGTAACAGTTTTCCGTCTCATTTACTTCAAAATCAATTAGCATTGCTTGATTTGTTAAAACAATGTCATTTTCTATTTTAGAAAATTCCTCAGGAGTTTTTATTCGGCAACCTTTGATACCATATGACTCTGCAAGTTTAACAAAATCAGGCATTCCATCTTTCATAGAGGAATGTGAGTAACGCTCATCATAGAAGGATTGTTGCCATTGACGTACCATACCTTGCCAACGATTATTTAGAATAAGAATTTTGATCGGTAAATTATATTGAGCTATAGTTCCAAGTTCTTGGATATTCATTTGAAAACTAGCATCTCCTGTAATACAAATTACGTTTGAAGTAGGAAAAGCTAATTGTGCACCTATCGCAGCAGGTAAACCGTAACCCATAGTACCTAAACCGGCACTTGACATCCATTTTCTAATATTACATTTTAAAAATTGAGCGGCCCACATTTGATGCTGTCCAACATCAGTAGTAAAATATGCATTTGGAAGAAGTTCAGCAACACGATTAACAATTTGTTGAGGAGATAAACCTAAAGGTATATTTGGAATAATTAAAGGATAACGCTCTTTCCATTTTACTATTCGTTCTCGCCAAAATCTTGTTTGTGTAGCATCATATGCCGGCGTTATAGTACTCGAATGTTTTAATAGCTGTTGTAAAACTTTTTTTATATCGCCAATGATAGCTAAATGTGGAATTTTATTTTTACCTATTTCATTAGGATCTATGTCGATTTGAAGAATCTGTGCTTGTGAAGCAAAATCTTCAAGTTTACCAGTAACCCTATCATCAAACCTTGCTCCAATAGCTATAAGCAAATCACATTCACTTACTGCAAAGTTAGCATATCCAGTACCATGCATACCTAACATTCCTAAGTATAAACGGTGGTTTTCGTGAAAGGCTCCTTTCCCCATTAATGTGGTTGTTATGGGTATTTCAAATGTTTCAGCTAAAGCTAAGAGTTCTTGTCTAGCTTCAGCTAAAACGGCTCCTCCTCCTACATATAGTAAAGGCTGGGAAGATTGTCTCATCAATGCTAAAGCTGAACGAATTTGATCAAAAGGAGTTTGAAATAAAAGTTCATAACGCTTACTTTTCGTTGTCTCCTGTTGATAAATAGGTAAATACTGATTTATCTCTTCTAATCCTACGTCCTTAGGTATATCAATTAGAACAGGACCTGGACGTCCATTTTTTGCTAAGTAAAAGGCTTCTGACACAATTTCTGCAATAGTACTTGCATCATTAACAACATAAGAAGCTTTTACGATTGGTTTTGTTATATTATAAATGTCTACTTCTTGGAATGCATCTGTTCCAATGAATGCTCGACCCACCTGACCAGTAATTACAATCATTGGAATTGAATCCATATCCGCAGTTGCAATTCCAGTAACTAAATTTGTTGCTCCAGGACCTGAAGTTGCAAAACAAATGCCTACTTTACCACTTGCACGAGAATAAGCGTCAGCGGCATGCGCAGCACCTTGTTCATGTCGAACTAAAATATGTTCAATTAGTCCTTCTTCTTCCCAAAGATATAACTCGTCATAAATAGGTAGAATTGCACCACCTGGATAACCAAAGATTGTTTTTCCGCCATTACGTACTAAACTATCAATTAATGCAAATGCACCAGTATGTATTCTTCGAGTTTGTTTCTTGATTTTCACTTATTTACCTTTTCAACTTTTTTATAAAATTAAATTTTGAATTGCTATTTTATAAAACACAAAATTTTGATGTATTTATTTTTACTAAAAATTAAAATATTTTAAAAGTTAATTAAACTTAACATAAATAGTTAAGAATTGCTTGTTTTTTATCTCTTTTAATTGTATAGTATTTTATACTATTTTAGGAACAAATCGAAGAGTTATTTTATGAATAAA
>CP038136.1:82500-117556 GCA_004519485.1 Nannochloropsis oceanica
TCGTTGCGGGACTTAACCCAACATCTCACGACACGAGCTGACGACAGCCATGCACCACCTGTAGAAGCGGAATAAGGAATTCTTTTCAGAAAACCAACACTTCTAGCAAACCCTGGTAAGGTTCTTCGCGTTGCATCGAATTAAACCACATCCTCCACCGCTTGTGCGGGCCCCCGTCAATTCCTTTGAGTTTCACTCTTGCGAGCGTACTCCCCAGGCGGGATACTTAACGCGTTAGCTAAGATACTGAACGGGTTGATACGTCCAACATCGAGTATCCATCGTTTACGGCTAGGACTACTGGGGTATCTAATCCCATTTGCTCCCCTAGCTTTCGTCTCTGAGTGTCAGTAATAGCCCAGTAGAGTGCCTTCGCCATCGGTGTTCTTTCCAATATCTACGCATTTCACCGCTCCACTGGAAATTCCCTCTACCCCTACTATACTCAAGTCTTCTAGTTTCTACTGCAGATTTGAGGTTGAGCCTCAAGATTTAACAGTAGACTTAGAAAACCACCTGCAGACGCTTTACGCCCAGTAAATCCGGATAACACTTGCATCCCCCGTCTTACCGCGGCTGCTGGCACGGAGTTAGCCGATGCTTTCCACCTTAAGTACCGTCAGATCTTCTTCCTTAAGGTACCGAGGTTTACAACTCAGTAAGTCTTCATCCCTCACGCGGTATTGCTCTGTCAGGCTTTCGCCCATTGCAGAAAATTCCTCACTGCTGCCTCCCGTAGGAGTCTGGACCGTGTCTCAGTTCCAGTGTGGCTGATCGTCCTCTCAGACCAGCTACTGATCGTCGCCTTGGTAGGCCTTTACCCTACCAACTAGCTAATCAGCCGCGAGCTTCTCTTCAGGCAGAGGTAAGAGTCAGTATTACTTATCTCCTCTGTTTCACCCAGGAGCATATGGGGTTTTAGCGAATGTTTCCATCCGTTATCCCCCTCCTAAAGGCGAATTCTCACGTGTTACTCACCCGTCCGCCACTAAAATTAACCGAAGTTAATTTCCGTTCGACTTGCATGTGTAAGGCATACCGCCAGCGTTCATCCTGAGCCAGGATCAAACTCTCCGTAGTATTTCCTAGTTCTTTTTCCTTATCAACTTAGTTAAGACCTTTTTTATTTTTTTAAGTTACTAAGCTGTCTTGGTTTTAAGTATTGGAGAAACTCCACAGTTCTTACATTACTGGTGAGGGTATTGTTTTGTCAAGTGTTAAAATTTTATTTGCTATTTTTTAATCAATCCTTTTAAAAACGGTTGACACTTTAGTAATCTTTGATTAAAATATTTCACAGTTAAGAATCTAAATAAATGTCACTTTAAAAACTTGAAAACAATATATAAAACAAAAACCCTTATGGGCAAATATATCCAATTTCGACGACTTTCTCTTAAAAAGTTGTCTAGTAGCTCTAATGTAAATAGTGTAACTATCAAAGAAAAAAAATTGGTAACAATTACAAACAATCTTATATCACTTATACTTACCTTTGATATGGCTGCTGATGAAAGTGTAAATAGTAAAGAACCTGAATCTATATCAGAATCAGAAGATAACGATCTACTTTATACAGTTGCTGGTAAATTAGTAGTGACGGCTTCGGATGTTGCTGAAGTTGTCGCATTGTGGACAGGTCTACCTGCAACTAACTTAACACGTGATCAGGCTGAACGCTTTCTTCATTTAGAACAAGATTTAGGTAATCATATTATTGGTCAAGAACGTGCTTTAGCTGTTGTAGCAAAATCTTTACGACGTTATGCTGCGGGCTTACGAAATCCAAAAAGACCTATAGGAAGCTTTTTGCTTTGTGGCCCCACAGGTGTAGGAAAAACAGAGTTGACCAAGCAATTAGCTGAGAATTTATTTGGTTCTCAAAAAGCGTTAATCCGTTTAGACATGTCTGAGTATATGGAAAAACACACTGTTGCGCGCTTAATAGGATCTCCTCCAGGTTATGTTGGATTCGAAGAAGGGGGCCAATTAACTGACGCTGTTCGAAGTCGACCTTACTGTATTGTACTTTTTGATGAAATTGAAAAAGCTCATCCAGACGTATATAATGTATTATTACAAATCTTAGATGATGGTATTTTATCGGATTCGTCAGGAAGGGTTGTGTCATTTCAAAACACACTTATCATGCTTACGTCAAATTTAGGGTCTCAAACGATCCTAGAATTTTGTGCACAAAAGCCAACTCGTACAATAGATGAAGAATCAATGCTTAAAAAATTAGTGACTCAAACACTTGGTTCAAAATTCCGACCTGAATTTTTAAATCGTTTAGATGATGTTGTAATTTTTCATCCCCTGTCACGTGATCACATTAGCGCGATCGCATTTTTGTTACTTGATGAGGTTGATGAAAGGCTGGCCCGTAAAGGTTTTCATCTTTTGGTTACAAGTCGATTATTAACTACTATCCGTCAAGAGGGTTTTAATTCTATGTACGGTGCAAGACCTTTACGTCGTGCAATTAGCAAGTGGGTAGAAGATCCTATTGCTGAAAAACTTTTACATGTTGAAGATGAGATAGAATTTGGAAGTAGTCTTCTTGTCGATGTTGAAGGTAATGATCCTGGTCTACCACAAGTTATGGTTTTACCCCCAGGCTTACGCGAAAAAATTCAAACTCGAAATAAAGATACAATAGATGTAATAACCTAGACTTTAACAATAGCTAAAGCTAATTAATTACTTTTTCTTGGTTTTCCCTTGGATACTATTTACATTTAGAACAATTGCTATGATCAAACCTCGTTTTGTCCTTTCTATTTTGCTTACTTTTTTACCGGCATTACCTTCGGTTGCAATTGAATTAGACGAAGCAACACGTACTGTTCGCTCCGATGTAAAAGGTACACAAGTAACGTTAACACCGGAACAAGTGAAAAGAGGCAAACGTCTTTTTAACTCTTCTTGTGGTATATGTCATGTTGGGGGATTAACAAAAACAAATCCAAACGTTGGTCTAGACCCGGAAGCTCTTAGTCTTGCAACACCTCCACGTGATAGTATTGAATCACTAGTGAACTATATGAAAAATCCTACTACTTACGATGGATTAGAGTCAATTGCCGAGATTCATCCAAGTATTAAGAGTGCAGATATTTATCCTAAAATGCGATCACTTAGTGAAGAGGACCTTGAAGCTATTGCTGGTCATATCTTAATCCAACCCAAAGTCGTTTCAGAAAAATGGGGCGGTGGTAAAATTTATTATTAATGTTTTCTGTTAATTTTTCAGGAGAGATCATGAAACCATATACTTTACGAATCCTTTCTCTTAGTCTTTGTCTACCTTTCTTAGTATCAACTGT
Source organism: Nannochloropsis oceanica (assembly GCA_004519485.1). NCBI lineage: Eukaryota > Eustigmatophyceae > Eustigmatales > Monodopsidaceae > Nannochloropsis > Nannochloropsis oceanica. Next base: position 85,830 of record CP038136.1, read on the forward strand.
ATCGATTGCTGCTGACATTGAAAACGGAGAACGTATTTTTAGCGCGAACTGTTCCGCATGCCATGCTGGCGGTAACAATGTAATTATTCCAGAAAAAACTTTGAAGAAAGACGCTTTAGAAGCTAATGGAATGAACAGTGTAGACAAAATTACTTATCAAGTAACAAACGGTAAAAATGCAATGCCAGCTTTTGGTGGCCGCTTGGATGATAGCGATATTGAAGACGTGGCTAACTATGTATTATCACAATCAGAAAAAGGCTGGGACTAAGATCAATTAGTTTAATAAAAATTTAATACAAACAAGTGAGTACGAAAACTCCTTCCCCTTCTGGGATCGTGAGGGAGCATTTCATTCTCTGTGAAACTCTAATCTTGATTTTCACATTTCTCACCATTTTCTTTTGATTTCATCTACAAACGAACATGAGTACAACTCGAAAGTCCACAATTGTGGATTTCAATCCCGTAGAAACAAGCTTTGAGAAGTGGGCCAAACCTGGTCAATTCTCTCGAACGCTAGCAAAAGGTCCAAAAACAACAACTTGGATTTGGAACCTTCACGCTGACGCTCATGATTTTGATATCCAAACAAATTCACTACAAGAAGTTTCAAGAAAAATCTTTAGTGCTCACTTTGGACAACTAGCTGTAATATTTCTTTGGTTAAGTGGCATGCACTTCCATGGTGCATATTTTTCTAATTATTCAGCATGGTTAACTAATCCCACATCAACAAAACCTAGTGCTCAAATAGTATGGCCTATAGTAGGACAGGAAGTATTGAATGCAGATGTTGGTGGAAACTTCCAAGGTATTCAAATTACTTCTGGTTTTTTCCAATTATGGCGTGCTGAGGGTATCACTAGTGAAGTTGAACTTTATTGGACAGCTGTTGGTGGCTTAGTTGCATCGTTTTTAATGCTATTTGCAGGTTGGTTTCATTATCATAAAGCTGCGCCAAAACTTGAATGGTTTCAAAATGTTGAATCAATGCTAAACCATCATTTAGCTGGTTTATTAGGTTTAGGATCATTGTCTTGGGCAGGACATCAAATTCATATTGCTTTACCTATCAACAAATTACTTGATTTAGGTGTAAGTCCAGAGGAAATTCCTTTACCTTATGAATTTATTTTAAACCGCGATTTAATTGCTCAACTATATCCAAGTTTTAACAAAGGTTTAACACCTTTCTTTACCTTAAATTGGGGTGAATATTCTGATTTTCTAACATTTAAAGGTGGACTAAATCCCGTTACAGGCGGATTATGGTTAACTGATACTGCGCACCATCATTTGGCTATTGCTGTGTTGTTTATAGTTGCAGGACACATGTATAAAACAAACTGGTTTTTAGGACATAGTATTAAAACTATTCTTGAAGCGCATAAAGGCCCTTTTACAGGTGAAGGTCACAAAGGTTTATACGAGGTTCTAACAACATCGTGGCATGCACAATTAGCAATTAATTTAGCCTTATTTGGTTCGCTAAGTATTATTGTTGCTCACCACATGTATGCAATGCCACCGTATCCTTATATTGCGATCGATTACCCAACACAATTGTCACTATTTACACACCATGTGTGGATTGGTGGATTTTGTATTGTTGGTGGTGCTGCTCATGGTGCGATCTTCTTTGTCAGAGACTATAACGCGGCAAATAATTACAATAACCTTATCGATCGTGTAATTCGTCATAGAGACGCTATTATTTCACATCTTAATTGGGTATGTATTTTCCTAGGATGTCATTCATTTGGACTTTATGTACACAATGATACAATGCGTGCATTAGGTAGATCACAAGATTTATTTTCGGATAATGCAATCGCATTAAAACCTATTTTTGCTCAATTTATTCAAAATTTACATACTCTAGCACCAGGTAGTACTGCGCCTAATGCTTTAACAACTGTAAGTTATGCTTTTGGTGGAGATGTTATTAGTGTTGGATCAAAAATCGCTATGATGCCTATTAGTTTAGGAACAGCTGATTTCTTAGTTCACCACATCCATGCATTTACTATTCATGTTACTGTTTTAATTTTACTAAAAGGTGTTCTTTATTCAAGAAATTCTCGCTTAATCCCAGATAAAGCGAATCTAGGATTTAGATTCCCTTGTGATGGACCAGGACGTGGTGGTACTTGTCAAGTTTCTGCATGGGATCATGTATTCCTTGGATTATTCTGGATGTATAACTCAATTTCAATTGTTATTTTCCATTTTAGTTGGAAAATGCAATCAGATGTTTGGGGTACGGTATCACCTACAGGGGCGGTATCACATATTACAGGTGGTAATTTTGCGCAAAGTTCTATTACGATTAATGGTTGGCTAAGAGATTTCTTATGGTCACAAGCAGCACAAGTGGTACAATCTTATGGTTCATCACTTTCTGCATATGGTTTAATATTCTTAGGTGCTCACTTTATTTGGGCATTCAGTTTAATGTTCCTTTTTAGCGGACGAGGATACTGGCAAGAGCTTATTGAATCAATTGTTTGGGCTCATAATAAATTAAAAGTTGCACCATCAATTCAACCACGTGCCTTAAGTATTACTCAAGGTCGTGCTGTTGGAGTTGCACATTATTTACTAGGTGGTATTGGTACAACTTGGGCATTCTTCCTAGCAAGAATCATTTCGGTAGGCTAATCTAGAAAAGGAGAAAAAATACATGGTATATAAATTTCCAAAGTTTAGTAAAGCACTAGCTGAAGATCCCTCAACAAGACGTATTTGGTATGGTATTGCTACCGCCCATGACTTTGAAAGTCATGATGCGATGACAGAATCAAAACTATATCAAAAAATATTTGCATCACATTTCGGTCACATTGCCATCATTTTCCTATGGACAGCGGGAAATTTATTCCACGTTGCTTGGCAAGGTAACTTTGAAGCATGGATTCTTAATCCACTTAAAGTTCGACCAATTGCACATGCAATTTGGGATCCTCATTTTGGACAAGCTGCTTACAAAGCTTTCTTAAAAACTTCAAGCCCTGCTAACTTAGCATTATCAGGTGTTTATGAATGGTGGTATACTATTGGTATGAGAACTAACAATGACCTTTATCAAGGATCATTTTTTTTAATCTTATTATCAAGTTTATTACTATTTGCTGGTTGGTTACATCTACAACCTTCTTTTAGACCAAGTCTAGATTGGTTTAAAGCAAATGAATACAGATTAAATCACCACTTATCTGGATTATTTGGTGTTAGTTCATTAGCTTGGACTGGTCACTTAGTCCATGTAGCAATTCCGGAATCAAGAGGTATACATGTTGGCTGGGATAATTTCTTAACAGTTTTACCACACCCAGAAGGTTTAACACCTTTCTTTTCTGGTAACTGGAAAGCATATGCTCAAAATCCAGATACTGCTTCGCATATTTTTGGCTCTGGGGAAGGTTCTGGTACAGCAATTTTAACATTCCTTGGTGGTTTCCATCCTCAAACAAAGTCATTATGGTTAACTGATATGGCTCATCACCATTTAGCAATTGCCGTTCTATTTATTGTTGCAGGACACATGTATAGAACTAACTGGTTAATAGGGCATCAAATGAAATTAATTTTAGAGGCTCACCGTCCCCCGGGAGGTAGACTTGGAATTGGTCACATTGGGCTTTATGAAACTATCACAAACTCTTTACATTTCCAACTAGGTTTAGCACTTGCTGCATTAGGTGTAGCAACATCTTTGACTGCACAACACATGTATGCTTTACCTCCTTATGCATTTTTAGCGTCTAACTTCCCAACTCAAGCTGCTTTATATACACATCATCAATATATTGCAGGTTTTCTTATGGTTGGTGCGTTTGCACATGGAGCCATATTCTTTGTTAGAGATTACGATCCAGCAGTGAACACGAGAAATGGCGAAAAAAATGTACTTGCTAGAATGTTAGAACACAAAGAAGCTATTATTTCTCACTTAAGTTGGGTAAGTTTATTTTTAGGTTTTCACACTTTAGGAATTTATGTACACAATGACGTAGTAGTAGCTTTTGGTCAACCAGAAAAACAAATTCTTGTTGAACCTTTATTTGCAGAATGGATTCAAGCAGCATCAGGAAAAACACTATATAACTTTGACTTATTACTAGCTTCAAGTAATAGTCCAGCTAGTGTAGCTAGTAGTCAACTTTGGCTACCAGGATGGTTGAGTGCAATTAATGACGGTAAAAACTCACTATTCTTACCGATTGGTCCTGGTGATTTCCTAGTTCATCACGCTATTGCTTTAGGTCTTCATACAACAACATTAATTCTTGTAAAAGGTGCATTAGATGCACGTGGATCAAAATTAATGCCAGATAAAAAAGATTTTGGTTACAGTTTCCCTTGTGATGGACCAGGACGTGGCGGTACTTGTGATATTTCTGCTTGGGATGCTTTCTATCTTGCTATGTTCTGGATGTTAAACACAATTGGTTGGGTTACGTTCTACTGGCATTGGAAACATTTAACTTTATGGCAAGGTAATCAGGTTCAATTTAATGAATCTTCAAACTATATTATGGGTTGGTTAAGAGACTATTTATGGCTTAACTCATCTCCACTAATTAATGGTTATAACCCATTTGGTATGAACTCTCTTTCAGTATGGGCTTGGATGTTCTTGTTTGGCCATTTAGTATGGGCAACAGGTTTCATGTTCCTAATTTCTTGGAGAGGTTACTGGCAGGAATTGATTGAAACTATCGTTTGGGCTCATGAACGTACACCGTTAGCAAACCTTGTACGTTGGAAAGACAAACCGGTAGCATTATCGATTGTTCAAGCGAGACTTGTTGGCTTAGCTCATTTCACAATTGGTTATGTACTAACTTATGCAGCTTTTGTTATTGCTTCAACAATAGGTAAATTAGGTTATTAAATTAAGTTAGGGAACTTTTAAAGTTCCCTAACTTAATTTTTAAATATTTACAATTTAAATTAAGGTTATATTTATATGGCTAAAGCAAGTGTCATTAAAAGACAACTTCGACGTGAAAACTTAGTACGTCGCTATTCTGATCTTAGACGACAATTAAAAAATGAATTAAAAAAAGAGAGCTCTTTTAGAGCAAAGATGGAACTAGACATAAAATTACAGAAATTACCTAAGGATAGTTCTAAAGTACGTCTAAAAAATCGTTGTTGGAAGACTGGTCGAGGTAAATCTGTTTTTCGTGATTTTGGTCTTTGTAGAAATGTAGTTCGTGAAATGGCAAATCAGGGTCTTTTACCTGGTGTAGTTAAATCTAGCTGGTAAAAAATAAAAATACAGCACTCCTACAGGGAAATCATTTAATCCCTGGGAGGCTGATATAATATTGGACTTAAGCTTGGCCTCGCTTATATTGAAAATAAGCAGATACAAAAAGACCTATTAAGGTAACAACAATCAATCCTAAAACAATTCCAAATAATAGAGGTTCAATCATAATATAGCTTTGTGCATATTTTCAAGAATTCTTTACAACCTTAGGTTTAAAGTTATCTAAATCCTACTGCTGCTTGCCATACAAATGCTAATAGTAAAAATAAAACTGGAATTACCGGTAAAATATCAACTATCGGACTAAAAATGGCAAATACATCTGGTAGTTTCGCAAGAATAATTTCGGGCATGGCGAAGAACCTTGTTATTCGACTACAAAGGATTTGGTTTCAACGAGTAAAATTTTTAATATGAATTTTTTAGAGATTTTTCTAAAAATTAAATTTATTAATTAAACCTGAAAATAGGTTTTTATTTTTTTAATCTAATTTTAGGTAAGGTTTATACTCTTTTGATAAATATTCTGCTTTTTTAACCATATCTACTTATATGATTAGCACTACAACATTAGTTATTATACACTACTTTCGAGGACTTAGGAGGAATATCTATGGTTAGTCTTGTCCAATCACTTACTTTATTATTTGTAATTTGTTCTCTTCTTGTTATTATTGTAATCCCAATTCTACTTGCTACAAGCGATGAATCAGGAAATACTAAAGGGGCAATTTCAGGCTTAGCTACATTTTGGGGAAGCTTGCTTATAGCAACAAGTATTGCAAACTCTTTCCTATAATGTCAAGCTAGTGAAGGGAATTGAACCCCCAACCTACTGATTACAAATCAGTTGCTCTACCAATTGAGCTACACCAGCAAGTACCACCTTTTTGTAATGATAATTATATAGAGGTGGTATAATAATACAAGTATTTCAATCTCTGTTTGTTAATCTGCGGATGGAGAGACTCGAACTCTCATGGAATGACCCACTGGATTCTAAGTCCAGCGCGGCTACCAATTTCGCCACATCCGCTTAATACAAATTGGAGTTGAACCTTTGTTTACCACTTTATTTAATAAATTTTAAGTGCTACTAATTCATTATCTTAAAAACCTTTGAATTTAGCTAGCTAAAAATTAATGTTAATAACATTTTTATTATTTTAATAATAAATTAACATATAATTAAATATAACATAACAAAGAGAAAGGCTTTTAAAGATATGTCTCATTCAATCACTCTTTTTAATGAGTTAAACTTAATTAACAAGCTTCTTATTTTAGTAAATTACTCGAGTCAAATTAATACAAAAATCCGTGTTAGAAAGTCTGAAATTTTAACAAAAACCAATGATAACTCTGGATATAAATTAAATAAAGACAATACTCTAACTTTTATGAAAAGCCATCTTGGACTTTCTAAAGGTAAGGAAAAGAGACAATTATTAAACCAATTTCTTCAAGAAATAAAACAAGTTGATATTAAGTCAAAGATAAATATTAAAGAGTTACAAAAATCAAAAACCATTAATCAGTCAAGAATACTAACAACAAAATTAACACAAGTGAGCATATAAATGCATTTTTCAGAGTCAAAAAATGAACTTTTGATTCTGAAAAAACAAGTTATTAAAAAAAGAGAACAATAATGAGTTATAAACTTTATTGACAGATATAAGTAGCGTCTTTAGTTCAGTTGGTAGAACGTAGGTCTCCAAAACCTAATGTCGAGGGTTCAAGTCCTTCAAGGCGTGTGTTGTATTTTAGTATTTTAAAGATTTAGTAAGCAATAAGGCTATTTACAGTCCAAATCTTATTTGCTATTATCAAACTAAATAAATAGATTTTTAATTTACTAACAAAATTAAAAAACACGAATTTTAGAACGAACTATTAAAACTTGCATAAAAAATGCCAAAAAAAATTGTAGCAGTTATTAAACTTGCATTAAAAGCCGGTAAGGCAACCCCGGCACCTCCTGTAGGGCCTGCTTTAGGACAACATGGTGTTAATATCGCATTATTTTGTAAAGATTATAATGCACGTACTGCAGATAAAGGGGATTTAGTTATTCCTGTAGAAATATCTGTATTTGAAGACAGAAGTTTTTCATTTATTTTAAAAACACCTCCTGCATCTGTCTTATTAAAAGTTAACTTACAAATAAAAAAAGGATCTGCTAAACCTGATAAAGTTAAAGTTGGTTCTATAAGTAGACAAGGTCTAGAAGAAATTGCTCGTATAAAATTACCAGATCTAAATACAGATAATATTGATGCAGCAATAAGAATAATAGAAGGGACAGCTAAGAACATGGGTATTACAATCCAAGATTCTTAAGGAGAAAAATTATATGCAACGCACATCAAAAAGATTTAAAAAAGTTCAGAGTTTAGTTGAACCTAAGCAATATACATTAGAAGAAGCGATTAATTTATTAAAACAAACATCTACAGCGAAGTTTGTGGAATCAAGTGAGGTACATTTTTGTTTAAATTTAAATCCCAAGTACGCTGATCAACAATTGCGTGCAACTGTTGCTTTACCTCATGGAACAGGTCGTAATATACGAGTTGTTGCTATTACAAGTTCCGATAGCTCCTTAAAAGCAAATGAGATTGGCGCTGAACGAATTGGTTCTGAAGATTTAATTGAATCAATTAATAAAGGATATACTGACTTTGATGTTTTAATTGCTGAGCCTGATATGATGCCTAAAATTGCAAAGTTAGGGCGTGTTTTGGGACCTAAAGGATTAATGCCATCGCCCAAAGCAGGTACAGTAACTAAAGACATTGTTGGTGCAATTCAAGAATTTAAAAGAGGTAAACTCGAATATCGTGTTGATAAAACAGGCATTGTTCATATTAACTTTGGTAAAGTGAATTTTCCCGTTACTCAATTACAAGAAAACTTTTCAACAGTTTTTAAATCTATAATGCAAAATAAACCTACGGGTGTAAAAGGAAAATACTTAAAAAAGCTTTATATTTGTAGTACAATGGGTCCTTCAATTGAATTAGATTATTCAATATTATAAAAAATTAAACCTTTACTGAACGCTTATTTCATTCAAAAGTATAACCAAAGAGATATATGTCTACAAAAACAGAACAAATTTTAGAAGATTTAAAAAGTCTTACCCTTATTGAAGTATCGGATTTAGTTGAAAAGTTAGAAGAAACTTTTGGTATTGATGCTTCACAAGTTTCAGCGGGTGTTGTTATGGCGGGAGCTCCTGCTGTAGCCGCTCCTGCTGAAGAGGCAAAAACAGAATTTGATGTAATTTTAGCTGAAGCGCCACCTGCAGATAAAAAATTAGGCGTATTAAAAATTGTAAGAACACTTACAGGATTGGGATTAAAAGAGGCTAAAGATTTAGTCGAATCTGCACCAAAAACGATCAAAGAAAAAGTATCAAAAGCTGAAGCTGAAACTATGAAAAAAGAATTAGAAGAAGCTGGTGGTATAATTGCATTAAAATAAAAAATAATATTTACGTTGGTAGTAACGAGTTACTCGCTACTACCAACGTAAATATTATTTTAAAAGAAATTTTTTAAAATAATCCTAAAGTAATCGCTTTATTAATAGGTAAACAAGCACCAATACCTAACCAAATCGCAACAACAGTACCAAGTAAGAATACTGCCATAGCAATAGGTCTACGGAATGGATTTTGGAAGTTATTAATATTTTCAATAAATGGAACTGTAAGTAACCCAGCTGGTACAGACGCCATTGATAATACTCCTAATAATTTATTAGGTAAAACACGTAATAAATTAAATGTAGGGAAGAAATACCATTCAGGAAGGATCTCTAATGGAGTTGCAAACGGATCTGCTTTTTCACCTAAAGCTGAAGGTTCTAATACTGATAAACCAATTACGAGTGCAAACGTACCCAGAATAACTACTGGAAATATATATAAAAGATCGTTTGGCCAAGCAGGTTCACCATAATAATTATGGCCCATACCTTTTGCTAATTTGGCACGTAGAACCGGATTAGTTAAATCAGGTTTTTTTATAACTGACATAAATTTTTCTCCTTTTAGTAAATTTTAAAACTTTTTAAAGTGGACCAGAAATACCTTGTTTACGAATCATTAAGAAATGCATTAACATTAACACGGCTGCTATTAAAGGTAATACAAACGTATGTAAACTATAGAATCTTGTTAGAGTACCTTGACCAACACTTACACCACCTCTTAAAAGTTCTACTAAAGGAGATCCAATAACAGGGATTGCTTCAGGTACACCTGTTACGATTTTACAAGCCCAGTAACCTACCTGATCCCATGGTAAAGAGTATCCTGTTACACCAAAAGATACGGTTACAACGGATAACAATACACCTGTAGTCCACGTTAATTCCCTTGGTTTTTTGAAACCACCTGTTAAGTATACACGGAAAACATGAAGAACCATCATCATTACCATCATACTTGCAGACCATCTATGAATTGATCGGATTAACCAACCAAAATTCACGTCTGTCATTAAATATTCAACAGATGCAAATGCTTCTGTAACAGTTGGTCTATAATAAAATGTCATAGCAAACCCTGTTGCTACTTGAACAAGGAAACATGTTAATACAATTCCACCAAAACAATAAAATATATTAACATGTGGCGGAACATATTTGCTAGTAATGTCATCAGCTATGGCTTGAATTTCTAATCTTTCTTCAAACCAGTCGTAAACTTTTCCCATAAATTAAATTTAATAATCTACTACACAATTAAACCGAAATAAAAGAAAACAAAAACTTTTATGCAAAATTTTTCCAAATAAATAATGTAAAGGTTTTAGAATCTCTACTAGTTTCATTTGATTTTTTGCTTAGTTCTGGAACGTTAAATATAGCATTATTATCCTTATAACCCTGTTTTGTCATAAGAATTGTTCTTAATCCTTTAAGAAATAAAGTACTTAAGATTAGATCGTAAGGGGTAATATTAATTAAACTCTTGTATGTAAAAATATTTGTTTGACCCATTACACGTGATGCTAATCTAAAACATGCACGATTTACAATATTTTTTATACTTCTTGCATTTGCAAAAAGAGGAAGTTGACGTCTTAAGTCTAAGTATTTTATAAAGACTTCTTCCGCATAAAAACTCATTTGATACTGTCTTTCTTCAAAAAGTAATTTTGCAATTGTTAGCAGCTCTTCACGTGTATAATCAGGAAAATCAATATGATGTGCTACACGAGAAGATAAACCAGGATTTGAACGATAGAAGAGCTTCATAGGTTCACTATAACCCGCGAAGATCAATACGATATCAGTACGATTGTTTTCCATTACTTGGAGGATCATTTCAATTGCTTCACCACCATAATCTTTTTCATTATTGGGTTTATAAAGATAATAAGCTTCGTCAATTAGTAAAACACCACCCATTGCTTTTTCTAAAACATCTTTTGTTTTGGGAGCTGTTTGGCCTACAAATTGAGCTACAAGATCATCACGACTAACTACCACAAGTTGCCCACGAGACAAATACCCTAGGTTTTGTAGCAGCTCTGCCATTCTGGAAGCAACAGTACTCTTTCCTGTTCCAGGACTACCTGTGAATGACATATGAAGTCCGGGGTAGTATTTGCTTAATCCAAAATCTTGGCGAATTTTATCCATAAAAAGAATAGCTGTAATTTCAGTAATTCTTTTTTTAACAGATTGTAAACCGATAAGATCATCATCTAATTTTTTTAGACTGTCATTAATCTTATAAGTTTTCCTTAATTCTTGAATATCAATATTTTTAGAATCCATTTTAAAATTCACAAATTATTTGTAATGTTTTTCGAAATTTATGATGTTTAAATAAACTTCTTAATAAATCTTAATTAAACAAAATATAACAGCTTTCTTGCCAAGTAAATTCTAAGCTTATCTAGTTTTTAGTAAACTATATATAAGTAAACGGCTTTGTAGCTCAGTGGTTAGAGCAGGGGACTCATAAGCCCAAGGTCGCAGGTTCAAGTCCCGCCAAAGCCAAATTAAAAATAATAAATGGAGAGATGGCTGAGTGGTCGAAAGCGGCAGATTGCTAATCTGTTGTACAAAATTAATTGTACCGAGGGTTCGAATCCCTTTCTCTCCTAAGACTATTTATATATTGCCTATAAAGTGCTATAAAAGACGTAATTCAACTAAGGGGTTGTAGCTTAATTGGTTAGAGTACCGCCCTGTCACGGCGGAAGTTGCGGGTTCGAGTCCCGTCAATCCCGATCATTCTAGTTATAAATTAGACTCCTTTTAAGATATAAATCAGGTAACTGATTTATATCTTAATTCTTTTTTTTACTTGTTATCAGCAGTTAATAAATTAACAACAGATGTTAATTTATCACTTTTTTCCACTTTACTTGAAGCTTCGTCCATAACATCCTCAAGAATTTTTTCTTCATCTTCTTGTGATCTTATAGATTTTATTTTTTCAATATATTTTTCGGTATTTAATAAGCCTTCCATTTCTTCTCTAATTAGTTCTACAACAGGAGAGTTTTGTTTTAACTTACTCGAAGGTAAAATTAAACGTATTGGTTTTGCTTCAGCTAATAAGCTTCTTATTTCGTAACCCTCTAGAGTTTCTTTTTGGATTATTTTATTAACTAGTTTATCTAATAAAGTACGATTTTCTTGAATAATTGATAATGCTTCGTTATATGCATGTTCAATATGAAGTCTAACCATTGTGTCAATTAATGTTGTTAACTCTTCAGAATAGCCCTGACTGGATCCACGCATCATTGCATCTCGTGGTTGTTGATCTTCTAATGCGACTGGACCCAGAGGTGACATACCGTATTCCGTAACGATTTGCCTTGCTAAAAAAGTTGCACGCTGAATGTCATCTACACCTACGGTTGTCACTTCTGCTTTACCAAATACAACTTCTTCTGCTGCTCTTCCTGCTAAAAGAGAAACTAAACGTGTTAATAGCTGATTTCTAGAGTACATTGTTTCTTCACTTGGTACGTATGTTGTCGAAGATTTCGTACGACCACGTGGTATTAAAGAAACCATTTCAACAGGATCATGATACTCGAGTAAAGAAGCTGTTAATGCATGTCCTACTTCATGATAAGCTAATATACGTTTATAACGATTTTCTTCCATTGGCGGTTTAGGTATACCACCTGTTACTTTGTCAAGAGCTTCGTTTAGTCGCTTTATAGTTATAGATGTCTCATTATATCTAGCAGTCAAAATTGCTGCTTCATTCATTACATTTGCTAAATCAGCACCAGAAAATCCTGGTGTACGCTTAGCTAGAGTATCTAATTGAACATCTGAATCTATCTTTTTGTCCTTAGCATGTACTTTAAGAATTGATAAACGAGCTTTTGAATCAGGGAATCCGACAACAAGTTGTCTATCAAAACGACCCGGTCTTAATAAAGCTGAGTCTAAAATATCTACGCGGTTTGTAGCTGCAATTACAATAACACCATTATTAGTTTCAAATCCGTCCATTTCGGTTAAGAGCTGATTTAACGTTTGTTCGCGTTCGTCATTCCCACCACCAACTCCAGAGCCTCTTTGTCTACCAACTGCGTCAATTTCATCAATGAAGATAATACAAGGTGTTTTTGCTTTAGCTCGCTTAAAAAGATCACGAATTCTTGATGCTCCTATACCAACAAATAACTCTACAAATTCTGATGCGGAGCAACTAAAAAAGGGAACTTTTGCCTCACCTGCAATAGCCTTAGCTAATAAAGTTTTACCCGTTCCTGGAGGGCCTGATAATAAAACACCTTTTGGGATTTTAGCACCAACACGAGTATAACGTTCGGGTTTCTTTAAAAAAGTAACAATTTCTTGAAACTCTTCTTTAACTTCATCAATACCAGCAACATCATCAAAGGTAACACCTGTAACCGGTACACTATCATATCTTGCTTTAGTCTGGAAAAATTGTCTGAAACCAAATGGGTTAAATGGATTATTTCCTCCTCCGCCCGAAGGATTACGACCTGATTTACTTGAGCTATCTGAAGCTCTATTAAATAAAAAGTAGCCACCTATTATAAGACCAAGTAAAATTGAGACTGTAACAAAGTTTATCGAAAAAAACTCAAAGGGTTTTGTAGACTGTTCGATCGCATGAACATCAAAATTTATGCCAGAATCTTTAAGTTTACGTATAAGTTTAATATCTTTATTAGGAACATTAACACCTATACGTTGAGAGCGATAACCTGATTCGGGTGTAGATGCTTCAACAACTGCAAATTTTGAATTGTTATAGAAGTCAACACGCTTTACCCACCCGTTTTCAATATATTCTAAAAATCTTCCATAAGTAATTATAGAAGTTGGAGCAGTAGCCGTTTCATTTACTGTATCTACAGCAACAAATGTTTCTGCGCCACTTGCAAATAATCCAATCATAAAATCCTCCTACGAAATAATCTATTCTTAAGTGTTATTTAAAATAACTTTACTTTCTTCTTTAATATTATATACTTCTTTTTCAACCACGACTAGCTTTGATTGTAATAATTTCAAAAATTTTAAGTATTCTGCCTTTTTTTAAAATTATTATTTAACATAGTAAAGACTTAAAAACCAGGGGAAAAATTTCAAATGATTCAAAAAGGCTCAACAGTTAGAATTTTGCGCAAAGAATCTTATTGGTATAATGAATCAGGAACTGTAGTAGTTGTTGATCAAAGTAAAGTACGTTATCCTGTTTTAGTTAGATTTACAAAAGTAAATTATGCTGGGACAAATACAAACAACTTTGGATTAAATGAAGTTGAAGAAGTTGTTACAAAAAAATCATCTTAAATAATTTTATTTTGGTCATGGAAGATAACTCCATGACCCATAAACTTTGAAAAAGATCCAAAATTTATTTAATTTAAAAGTAATCAAATTTTATCGGGATAAATTACCCCAATCTACATCCACATCATTTAGAATGAGTGATGAGTTATAGATTTGAAGAATAATCAATAAAAATACAAGGAATAAAGCCATTACAAAACCCATGATTGGTGTGCTACCCCAACCAGGTCCAACCTTTCCGTACTCGGAATTTAAAGGTCGTAAAATTGCTCCTAGCTTGGTTTTAAAAGTCATTAGTTATTTCTCCTTTTAGACTTACAAACAAAAGAATCAAATATTTCAAAATGAATTACTCGATTGAAGACAAGTTATAATATATTTAGGAAAACTTAAGAAACCAAAATTTACTCTATAACAAGGGAGTAAATTTTGGTTTCCTAAGTTGAACTATATTTATAAAGAACAGGTAAGTAAAAATGAATACAAATATCACATTGGATAATGTAGATTCCGCCTTGCTCTTAGTTACATTCTTAGAATGTTTATTGCTTGGTATAGTCGTTTATGCAATTTATGTATCTTTTGGTCCACCAGCTCAGGAGCTTCGTGATCCTTTTGAAGAACACGAAGATTAAACTTTAGAACAACGTATCATAACACGATTGTGTATGATACGTCTATTTAGTAATAATACGAGGTGGTTCACGAAAGAAAACTGCAAAAAAGATAACCATTAAAGTTCCTATAAGTAAAAACGTGTAAACTAATGCTTCCATTTTTTATTTCCTATTTAAATAAAACCTTGTCTTCTTGTACTTTCATCACCTAATTTTTGAAGTACACCAAATTCGATTTGATCAGTAATACTTGCATCAATACCAGTGAATACATCACGATAAAGTGTTCTTGCTCCATGCCAAAGATGGCCTAGGAAGAATATAAGAGCAAAATTAGCATGACCGAATGTATACCATCCTCTTGGACTGCTTCTGAATACACCATCAGATTCTAAACTAGTTCTGTCGAACTCGAATACTTCGCCAAGTTGAGCTTTACGAGCATATTTTTTAACAGTAGGCGCATCTTTAAATGTTTGACCATTAAGTTTACCACCGTAGAAGTTCACGTTTACGCCAACTTGTTCAATACTGTATTTAGATTCAGCACGACGGAATGGGATATCCGCGCGGATAATACCATCTTTATCTAATAAAAGAACTGGGAATGTTTCAAAAAAGGCTGGCATACGGCGTACAGTTAACTCTCTACCTTCACGATCCGTGAAAATAGGATGACCTAACCATGCTTCTGCAATACCATCACCTTTGTTCATTGGACCAGCACGGAATAAACCACCCTTAGCAGGATTATTTCCGATGTAATCGTAAAACGCAAGTTTATCAGGTATACGAGCCCAAGCTTGTGATTTTGATAGGCCTTCAGCAACTGAATTTTCAACACGTCTTTCAATTTCCTGTTGGAAATATCCGCTATCCCATTGATAACGAGTAGGACCAAAAAGCTCAATTGGTGTAGTGGCTGAACCATACCACATTGTTCCAGATGTAACAAATGCAGCAAAGAATACGGCAGCGATACTACTAGATAATACTGTTTCAATATTACCCATTCTTAATCCACGATATAAACGTTGAGGTGGTCTTACAATAATATGGAAGAAACCTGCAAGGATACCAATTGTTCCCGCTGCAATATGATGTGCCGCAACACCACCTGGGTTAAATGGGTTAAAACCGTCGGGACCCCAAGAAGGTGCAACACCTTGTACTTTTCCTGTTAAACCGTAAGCATCTGACAACCAGATCCCCGGGCCAAAAAAACCTGTTACATGGAATGCACCGAATCCTAGGCAAAGAATGCCTGATAAGAATAAGTGAATACCAAACACTTTAGGTAAATCTAATGAGATTTCATCAGATCGTTGAATATTGAAAATATCTAAGTCCCAATATACCCAATGCCAAATTGCGGCAAGGAATAATAAACCAGAAAGTACAATATGTGTTAACGCAACACCTTCATAACTCCAGAGTCCAGGATTTAATCCACTTTCACCAGTAACACTCCAACCACCCCAAGAATCAGTTACACCTAATCTTGTCATAAAAGGCATAACAAACATACCTTGTCTCCACATAGGATTCAAGATAGGATCTGATGGATCAAAAATTGCAAGTTCGTATAAAGCCATTGAACCAGCCCATCCTGATACTAAAGCAGTATGCATAATATGAACTGCTAATAACCTTCCAGGATCATTTAATACTACGGTATGGACACGATACCAAGGTAATGCCATTTTTTTCGCCTCCGTTTACATGGTTTGACTTTCTTGAGAAAGAAACAAATAATTTTAGTATATGTTTCTTCTTTATTGTTTATTAAAAAAAAAATAGACTTATTTAATTATAATTGTGATCAGTTAAAAACTAACTAATTGTACAAAAGTCTTTACTAAATTCTAAAACTTTGTATAATCAAAAACGAAACCCGATCTAAGGATCAAGAATTTTAGAAAAAATTATAAGAAAAGAGAATCATAAATGGCAACAACATATAAAGTAAAACTTATTTATCCTACTGATGCTGAAGATGCTAACCGTTTTATCGACTGTGATGATGACGAATACATTTTAGACGCTGCTGAAGAAAATGGATTTGAACTACCTTATTCTTGCAGATCAGGTTCTTGTTCAACTTGTGCTGGCCGAGTTGTTGGTGGTACTATTGATCAATCTGAGCAATCCTTTTTAGAAGATGATCAAGTTGCAGAGGGATTCGTATTAACTTGCGTAGCATATCCTGCATCTGATTGTCAAATTTTAACAAATCAAGAGGATGAACTTTATTAAGTTGTCTATTTCAACTTGAGATTTAACAATGAGATAAAGTTAAGAAAAACTTAACTTTATCTCATCAATTTTTTAACTTATTTGATTGAAGAAGATAGAAATATCCACACCGGGAGGAAATGAAATAGCACTTAAAAGATTAATATAATTCTTTTTAGGTACTTTAATATCAAATATCCATTTGTGTCTTCTGATCTCAAACTGTTCTTGAGAAGCTTTATCAATATGAGGAGATCTTAGTAATGAGTAGTAACGTTTTTTTACAGGTAGACGTACAGGACCTTTAACTAAAGTTTGGCCATTATAAATTCCATCTAATCTTTTTAACTCTTCTTCTAATAGTAAACTACTTATTCTTAATACTCTTGAATTATAAGCTTTTAATCGAATACGAAAACTGATTTCTCCATTTTTCGTCATATTATATTTTAGCCTTTTTATTAAGAATAATTTTGCCTATTCTAAGATTTTTGATACAACACCTGCACCAATCGTACGACCACCTTCACGAATAGCGAAACGCATTCCGGCTTCAATAGCAATAGGCGAAATTAATTCTGCTGTCATTTTAATACGGTCACCCGGAATTACCATTTCTGCGGCAGCTCCATCATCGGCAGTAAATCCTGTAATATTACCTGTTACATCTGTTGTTCTTACATAAAACTGAGGTCGATAACCTGGTAAGAATGGTGTATGACGCCCACCTTCTTCTTTTTTTAGAATGTAAACCTCAGCTTCAAAACGTTTGTGTGGTTTAATAGTGCCAGGTTTAGCTAGAACCATTCCCCTTTGAATATCACCTTTTTGTACACCACGTAATAAAATACCAATATTATCTCCAGCAAATCCTTCGTCAAGTGTCTTTTGGAACATCTCTAAACCAGTAACAGTTGTCGTTTTTGTTTCAACGATACCAATGATTTCAATTGTTTCCCCAACTTTAACTGTACCACGCTCAATTCTTCCTGTTGCGACTGTACCACGGCCTGTAATTGAGAATACATCCTCAACAGCCATTAAAAATGTTTTGTCAACATCACGTACTGGTGTTGGAATATAGCTATCTACAGCATCCATTAGGTCAAAAATTTTGTCTACCCATTGATTTTCACCACGTTTTGT
Source organism: Nannochloropsis oceanica (assembly GCA_004519485.1). Lineage (NCBI taxonomy): Eukaryota > Eustigmatophyceae > Eustigmatales > Monodopsidaceae > Nannochloropsis > Nannochloropsis oceanica. The sequence continues at coordinate 103,935 of CP038136.1, forward strand.
TACAGTTGCATTTGTTACCGCTTCCAAAGCTAATAAAGCTGAACCTGAAACAAAAGGTATTTCCTCACCAGGGAAATCATAATTTGATAATAACTCACGAACTTCAAGTTCTACTAATTCCAGAAGTTCATCATCATCTACTTGATCAGCTTTATTTAAGAATACAACAACATGAGGTACACCAACTTGTTTTGCTAAAAGTATGTGTTCACGCGTTTGAGGCATTGGCCCATCAGCGGCTGATACAACTAGAATTGCACCATCCATTTGAGCAGCCCCGGTAATCATGTTTTTAACGTAATCTGCGTGACCAGGACAATCAACGTGTGCATAGTGACGTGACTCAGTTTCATATTCTACATGTGCAGTATTAATTGTAATACCACGTGCTTTTTCTTCTGGAGCTGCATCAATGTCATCGTACTTTCTTGCCTTTGCATTCCCTAAAAGAGAAAGAGTACTTGTAATTGCAGCTGTTAAGGTTGTTTTACCATGGTCAACATGACCAATAGTACCAATATTTACATGAGGTTTTGTACGTTCGAACTTTTCACGAGCCATTTTTTTTTTTCCTTTCTTGTTTTAGTTAAATTGTAATTGAATCAATTTAATAATCAAATTTTATTTTCTATTTTTTAGTTTTAAAAAAACTAAATGCTTTATTTGCTTCAGCCATTTTGTGAACTTCTTCGCGTCTACGAATAGAATTTCCTATTCCTTTTGAAGCATCCATTAACTCACGAGCTAGCTTAAATGACATATTCTTTCCAGATCTGTCACGTGAAAACTTTAGGATCCATTTTAAAGCTAAATTTGTAGCTCTAAGTCTTTTTACTTCAATTGGAACCTGATATGTAGCACCACCAATTCTTTTTGGTTTTAATTCTACTATAGGGCTTACATTTTGAACAGCTTTTTCTAAAGTTACAAGGCCTTCAACACTTGTTTTTTGTTTAACATAGTCTAAAGCCCTATAAACAATTCGCTCTGCTAATTGTTTTTTACCACTTTTTAGTACACGTAAACTTAACAAGCTTACAAGATAACTATTATATATTGGATCTGGACCAGGTAGACGTTTTTTAATTCTTTTTCGTCTTGACATTTTAATTATTTCCTAGATTTACTTTTTCTTAGCTTTGCGGGCACCATATTTTGAACGCCCTTGCATCCTTTTAGTAACACCAACTGTATCTAGTGCACCACGAACGACTCTGTATCGAACTCCAGGTAAATCCTTTACACGACCACCTCTAATCAAAACAACTGAATGCTCTTGTAAATTATGGCCTTCACCAGGAATATGAGCTGTAACCTCAAATCCAGATGTCAGTCTAATTCTGGCCACTTTTCGCATTGCTGAGTTTGGTTTTTTTGGTGTAACAATATAAACTCTTGTACACACGCCGCGTCTTTGAGGACACGCTTTTAAAGCGGCTGCTTTACTTTTTTTTTTAAGAGTTGTACGCTCATTTCTAATTAATTGTTGAACCGTTGGCATAATTTATTTATTACTCTCCTCTGATTCCATATTATATTTTTTTAAGAATCGTTCAACACGACCCTCAGTATCGATAATTTTTTGCGAACCTGTAAAGAAAGGGTGATTTCCTGACCATATATCGACATGTAACTCAGGTTTTGTAGATGATATTGTCATAATTTCTTTACCATCGCAGTAAACTTTAGTCTTCTCAAACCAACTTGGGTGAATATTTTTTTTTGGCATATTAATTAACGCTTAGAATATTGCGGTGCTTTACGTGCCTTTTTCAGGCCATATTTTTTACGCTCTTTTATCCTTGTATCACGAGTTAGTAACCCTAAATTTCTAAGTTTGACTCTTTTATCAGAATCAAGACTTGAAATTGCTTTTGCTACTGCTAACCTAATAGCTTCAGTTTGACCTTGTAGCCCACCACCAGAAACATCAATAATAATATTATATGCTTTATCAGATTGGAAAATTTCAAGTGGAGTTCTACAAATTCCTAAACCATTTGCAATAGAATGGAAATACTCAACTCCAGATTTTTGATTAATTGTAATTTCTCCAGTTCCGGAAAAAATTTTGACAAGTGCTGAAGCACTTTTTCGACGGCCTACACCAGTAGCAAGTATACTATTTTTTTCAAATGTTATCATAGTCTGAATTATTATTTACTGAAGATAACTTCTTTTGGTTTCTGTGCTTTATGTGGATGTTCATTTCCAGCATATACACGTAATCTTTTTGCTAAATCAGATTTTTCAAATCCGTTAGGTAGCATTCTTTTTACAGCTAATTCAATTACTCTATAAGGGAATCGTGCAAGTAATTCAGCTAATGACCTTGTTTTCAATTCACCCGGTTTGCCTGTATGTGTGTAATAAAACTTTTGATTAAGTTTATTACCACTAACTTTTATCTTATCAGCATTGATAACGACGACATGTACTTTGCTATCGCTACCAGGTGTATAAGTTACTTGGTTTTTACCTTGAATTAAATTTGCAATTTTTGTTGATAATCTACCAAGTGTTTGATTCTCAGCATCGATTAAATACCAACTTCTTTCTTTGTGTTTTCCTAATGGTATATATGTATGATTCATATTGGATCGGTTTTAAAATTTTATTTTCGATCAAGAGATTTAATCAATAAAATTTTAGAGTGGTAATGAATTTGGAATTAATTCCCATTTCAAATTTTTATCAAGATTTATAGATAGACCGAATGAATTTAAAGATTTTTCTATGGATACTAAATCATTTTCCTTTAAACCAATTCTTTTAAATAATTCTAAAGGTATCGATATTAGATTTTGAAGAGTTACGAAACCTTCTCTTCGAAGAAGTAGTTCAAGGTTAACAGGTAAATTCAAATGTTTTAAATCTAGTTTTTTCAGTAATTCAATAGTATATGAATCTACTAAACTATCTCTAATTTTTTGTGTTAACATAAATTGAGAACTCATTTCTAATGCTAGCAAAAGATTTTTTTCACTAGCATAAACGTGTGGAAGGGGCTCTAAAATAGTCAATGTTTCTTGTAATTCAAGGACAGCAAGTTCAATTGCGGCGGCAGGCTCTATATCTCCTCTACTAACTACAACAAATTTTAAAAACTCTTCAGTGTCAGTAACACCACGCTTAATTAATTCTTCATACTCTGATACAGACGAATTTGTTGTTTGAATAACTTCAAATCCACAAGATTGAATTGACGAGTAGATTGGATCTACAACAATGATATCAAGGGGTAGCTTTTGAGGAGGATTCAATTTAATTTTACTATCTTTTAAGTTAGTTTTAATAATATTGGAGCGCGAATCTTTTAAAGTTTTTAAATTATTTAGATTCGCTAATAGTTTTTTAGATTTTTCAACTGATAAGTTAAATTCACTATTTTGTTTTTTTAAATTTTCAGAAAAACTATTGGTACTAGCTCCAAAGATATTATTTATATCAGCTTCTCTAAGTTTTAGTAGATTTTTATTTGTTGTTTTAACAGGATTAATAGGATCAATATGATCTGAACCTTGATTAACTTCAGGAGAACTTATCATTATATGTAAATCCAATGGATATGAACCATTTAAAGTACAAATGTATTGATAAGGATTAATAACTTCTAATCCTTCGTCTAATTTTAAGTCTTGTGCCGTAATAATCGCTGGACCAACCTTTTGTATACGCGCTGTTCCTATATAAGGGAAAAAGGATGATTTTATATGTATTCTTTGAAGATTTAGTGAGAGTTCAAATAAATCTTCCCGTATACTATTTCCATTATTAAAATTTCCACAAGCACTTGTAATAGCTAAGGTTTTCGAAAGTGACAGTAATGTGCGTCTTAAAGCGGCTCCTATAGTAGTTCCCATTGTTTTTTTAAAGGGACCTATCCGAAATTGGAATGAAATATGCCCTGTTCTTTTATCAACAGTACGTTTTTCAATTTCAATAACTAATCTCTGTTTTTCGGTTTTCATGGTTAAAATATTTTAAATTTTTAAAGTTTGTGATAACTATTATACACGTCTTCTTTTTGGAGCACGACACCCATTATGTGGAACACCAGTTTTGTCTTCAATTGAGATAATCTCTAAGCCTGTTGCATGGATACCTTTTATAGCAATTTCACGACCGTTTCCAGGTCCATTTAAAATTACGCCAACTTTTTTTATGCCAAGTTTTAAAGCTTTAGCACTTGCATTTTTAGCTGCCATTTGTGCCGCATATTGTGTCTTTTTACGACTACCTTTAAAACCGCTGCTTCCTGCCGAAGCCCAAGTAACTACATTGCCTTTAGGATCCGTAATAGAAATAATTGTATTATTAAAAGTAGAATGAATACATGCAAAGCCTAATGATAAATTTATCTTTCGCTTCCCTTTATTCAGCTTTTGGTTCATAGAGTTTTGTCCTAATTTTAGGTTAAAAGTACAAGTAAGTTTAATTTCTCAAAATTTAAAGGTTAAACTTACCTATTTGAAGCGTCTACTTGATTGTTTACCTGCAGTCTTCTTTCTTGTTTGAGAATTCGTTCGAGTACGTTGTCCACGAAGGGGTAAACCTTGTATGTGACGTCGTCCTCGATAGCAATTGATTTCTACTAAACGTTTTATATTTAATGCAACTAAACGTTTTAAATCACTTTCAGTAGTATAACTTTTTTCAATACGCTCACGTAAGCTACTAACTTCAGTATCTGTTAAAGCTTTAGTTTTTGTTTCCGGATTGATATCAATGGAACTAAGAATTTCTTTTGATCTTGTTCGACCAATTCCATAGATATAAGTTAGTGCAATCTCTATTGATTTAGTATCGGGCAAATCAACTCCTGCAATTCTTATCATAATTTTTTTTCTAGTATGGAATAATTTAACCTTGTCGTTGTTTATGTTTTTTGTTTACACAAATCACTCGAATTTTACCTGCTCGTCTTATTAAACGACACTTATCACACATTTTTTTTACTGATGGTCTTACTTTCATTTTTTAACAGTTTTTTTATAAATATTTAAAGAAGATGAAGTTATGCTTTTTTTAGTCCTAAATCAAAAAGCCGATCTTCTAAATCAAGCATTGTCCCAAATAAAATAAGCAAAGAACTCAAATTTGATTTTAAGCCGATTGTTGGATAATAATTATCCAATACATCTGAAATACCTACTAAAAGAGCTAGCATGAGACCTGCTGATAAATATGTCCTTTTTAGTTCATCTTCTAAGTAATTTTGTGTTTCTTGACCCGGAGATTTTCTAAGAATTGTCATATTCATTGTAATAAGTTCTTTAGATACTTTATCACTATCAACTTGTAACTTAGAACAATAATAACTAAATGTTATGATAAATACAAAGCGTAATAGACTTACAAAAATACCTATTAAAGTACTATTAATACTTAGAAATGCTAATTGGCTAAGTCCAGATTGAATTATTCTTAACAAGGATTCTGCGGATACTAAACCCATAACTGCCCCTGGGTTTATTGCGAATGGCAATAAGCTAGGTTTAGATTGTTCAGAATAAGATTGCTTTGAGGAGAGTATTGGAAATTCAACTGTAGATTTTGAAATGAAAGTTGTAAATGCTGCTACTGCTAGAACATATAAACAAAGAATTAGTTTTGGTTTATTATCTAGATTACTAGCCTCTAAGACTAACCTTATAACATCATCAATAACACTCGTAAAAGTTAAAACAACGACAGATCCACTTATTGAAAAGGACTCAGAGACCCATTCGCTAATCCAGATCAATACCAATCCACCCGTTATTAAAGTCGTACCTAAAATAAATTTACTCATTAAAGTGTAACTATACATAACCGGTGAAAGTGTCCTCACTTGGGCAATACTGATAAGTACTGCAATGCAGGCACTAACAATTTTTACCTGTTTTTGAATTTTTTGATACTTGTCAAAATCATCATCTTCAGATTTAGGTTTCACACTATTGAATACTTGGACAAGCAAAGAGGCTTGAACTAAAGGTAAAATACCTAAGGCTAAAAAACAGGGTCTATTTGATACGGGTAATAAGGAATAATCAATACACGGAAGAGGTATTTTAGATAAGAAACGAAGACAGGCACCTAGAACAAATAAAGAGAGTACTCTATCCTGTGCGGATTTTCTAAGCTTTTCGGCAGAGAACATATTTGCTAGCATGGTGCTAAGTTTATTCATTACTATTGACCTTTATTTTTATTAATAAATCCTTCACCATCTCTTGGTTTACGACTACTTTTAATTTCGTTTATACTTTTAGATTGAAGTTTTATATCTTTAACTTCTTCGTAGGATTTTCGTCCTGTTAATTTTTCTAAACTTAAACCTCTATTTTTAGCAGTTACAGTTATAAACGTTAAATTACTTAGTGCAACTAAAGTAGCACGTGCGTTATTAATCTTATTTTTAGACCTTAGTTGTTTTGCTAAAATATTTTTTATCCCAGCTGTTTCTAAAACAGTTCGTATAGCTCCACCAGCAATAACACCAGATCCGGGGGCTGCTGGTCTTAACATTACTTGTGCAGCACCAAAACTGGCCTCACTTTTGTGTGGAATTGTTTTTGTTCGAGTCATTGCAATTTGAATACGATTTTGAATAGCTCTAGATTGACCTTTTTTAATCGCATTTAATACTTGACTTGCTTTACCAATTCCTAGACCTACTATACCTTTTTGATTCCCAACAACTATCAAAGCACGAAAATTTAATGTCTTACCACCTTTCCCGACTTTACAGACTCTTCTAATTTCAATTACTTTATGCGTAATACTTTTTTGGTTTTCATTCTTCATGATTTTCATATTTCCTTTTGATTCAGGAAGTTACTAAAATTGTAAGCCTACTTCTCTAGCACCTTCAGCAAAAGCTTGAATCCTTCCGTGGTAAGGTCTAAAACGTCGGTCAAGAACTACATTCATTAAATTATGGCTAATTAATGCTTGTCCAAGTTTTTCACCAACTAAACGGGCCGCTTTACAATTTTGACCTGTTGTAATCAAAGGTTTTATAGATGGATCCAAAGTTGAACATGCAAATAACGTTTTTTGATTCTGATCATCAATTACCTGAGCATATAGATGACGATTTGATCTAAAAACAGCAAGACGTGGACGTTCAGGATTTCCTTTTATCTTTTTCATACTATTTACTAGATTTTCCTACTTTTCTTTGAATAACTTCGCCTTGGTATAGAACTCCTTTACCTTTGTACGGCTCTGGTGGTCGTTTTGACCTAATTTGTTGGGCGATTAAACCAACCTTTTCTTTGTTAACACCACTAATTTTTATAATAGTGTTACTTTCAACACTAATTTGAATACCTTCTGGTGCTTCAATTTTAATTGGATGAGTATAACCTAACGATAAATTTAGGGTTGTTTTATCCATGTTCGCTTTATAACCAACACCTTTCAGTTCTAAAACTTTTGTAAATCCCGCCGAGCTACCAATTACCATATTAGAAAGTAATGATCTGAAAAGACCATGAACTTCACGTGATCTAATGTCCTCAGCTTTTCTAAAAATTTGTAAAGTATTTTGATCCTTACTAAAAACGACATTTAAGCAACTCGGAATATCACGAGCTATTTCACCTTTTGGACCTTTTACCTTTACATTTAATTCCGTCAATTGAATATTAACACCTGCAGGTATTTTAATAATCTGTTTGCCTATTCTTGACATAATGTTATTTCCTTACCATACGTAACATAATAATTCACCCCCAATACCAAGTTCTTTAGCTTGAATATTTGTAATAATACCTTGTGATGTAGATAGAATAGCTATCCCCTGCCCACCTAACACAATTGGTATTTGATTATTACTTACATAAACTCTTAACCCTGGTTTACTAACTCGTTTTAAACCCCTTATTAGTGGACGAGTCGGATTAGCTGAGTATTTTAAATATATAAATATATAACGACGTCCTTCTTTTACGACAGTTTCATATTGGCTAATAAAACCCTCTGTGCGTAGTAAACGCGTTATATGATAAGTCATGCGAGTAGAGTCAATTTTAACTACTTTATGACCAACAAGATTCCCGTTTCTAATTCGGGTTAACATATCAGATATTGTATCAGTTTTCATATTTCTTATACGTTAGATGGTTTTCTAAAAGGGAATCCAAATTCTTGTAATAATAAACGCCCTTCTTCTGGTGTCTTTGCACTTGTAACAATCGATATGTTATATCCTCTAATTTGATCAATCATGTTATAATCAATATCTGGAAAAACTAACTGTTCACGAATTCCTAAATTATAGTTACCATTTTCATCAAAACTATCAGGATTAAGACCTCTAAAATCTTTTATTCTTGGGAAGACTAAGTGAATTAATTTTTCAAGAAAAGCATACATTAAGTCACTTCTTAATGTTACTGTAACTCCTAAATCCATACCTTCACGTGTTTTAAACCCAGCAATAGAATTTTTTGCTTTTGTTATAATCGGCTGTTGCCCGGTTATAAGTCTTATTTCTTCAATCGTTTTTTGAAGAACCATTCTGTTTTGTGCACCTAGACCTAATCCTCGGTTTAACTGGATTTTTACCAATTTTGGTATTTTATGATCATTGGTATATTGAAACTTTTCTTTTAATGTAGACTTAATGCGAGTTTGATAAATTTTTTTATATTCATGCGTCATATTTTTAACCTAGTGTTTATGAACAAATTTTGTATTAGAAATTAAACTACTTCAAAAGCTAGAGAAGCTATTTTTACAAAATTTTTTTCTCTAATTTCACGAGCTACTGGACCAAATACTCTTGTTCCCCTAGGATTATTGTCGGTATTTATAATTACTGCTGCATTATCATCAAAACGAAGAGACATTCCATCAGCCCGTTGTACTGGTTGACGTGTTCTCACTATAACAGCACGAACAATATCTGATCTTTTAATTGGCATATTTGGGACCGCCTCTTTAACTACACCAATAATAATATCTCCAATCCTACCGTATCTACGATTGCTCCCTAACACTCGTATACACATTAATTTCTTTGCTCCAGTGTTGTCAACAACACTTAGATATGTTTGAGGTTGAATCATAATTCTATATTCCCTACATTAGAATTAAGTAAAATACGTTCTAATTTCCAAGATTTATTTTTACTTAAAGGTCGTGTTTGTGTAATAACTATTTTGTCACCAAGTTTAGCAGCATTATCCTCATCATGAACAAGATAACGTTTTGTTTTAACCATGGTTTTTGCATAACGAGGGTGACGGAACTTGTTTTCAACAAGTACAACAATTGTTTTTTGCATTTTAGTACTTACTACAATGCCAAACTTTTCTTTCAGGCCCATATTTATGAGTTTTAATTTTTTGTAATTTTTTAATCTAACTTTTTTCTTAAAAAAGCTTAAATTTTGTAATTATTTTGCACGGATAGAACTTGTTTGTAGCGAACGTTTGCGCGTTAATAATTGAGAGATTTGATGTCTTGTATGAGTCATCAAATGTGGAGAAAAACGTGAGAAATTAGCTTTTTGTATTCGTAGAAATAAAAGTTCTTTTTTAGCTTTTACTAATTGAATTTCAATTTCAGCTAGCTCATAATCTTTTAAATCTTTATATTTTGGTAAACTCATATTTTTATGTAATCTCCTTAGCACTAATTAGTTTTGTTCGAATTGGTAATTTATAAGAGGCCATTCGGAGTGCTTGTTGGGCAACATTATCAGGAACTCCTGATAATTCAAAAAGAACTTTACCTGGTTTAACGACAGCTACCCAATATTGAGGTGCACCTTTACCGGATCCCATACGAGATTCTTCTGCACGGGCTGTTATGGGTTTATCAGGAAAAACCATAATCCATAATTTACCACCTCGTTTTGTATAACGGGTGATTGTTCTTCTTGTTGCTTCAATCTGTCTTGCAGTTAACCATACAGGTTCTTGAGCTTGTAAACCAAATTCACCAAAAACTAAGTGTTTTTTTTGTATAGTTCTTCCACGTAAGCGACCTCGTTGTTGTTTACGAAATTTTGTTCGTTTTGGACTTAGCATATTTTTTTTTTGGTCTGTAATTAAAATATAAAACTTAAAGTTAAAATTTTTAATTGTACTTTATCCTTTACACATCCAAATTTTGATACCTAATATACCATAGATTGTATGTGCTCTTCCAGTTGCGTAGTCCAATTTTGCTTGCAAGGTATGAAGTGGTACTCTTCCTTCGCGTACCCATTCTGTTCTTGCAATTTCTGCTCCATTTAATCGACCAGCAACTTGAACTTTCATACCTTTTTGTCTTGGATCCAACTTAGCTTGCTTAGCCCCTTTCTTGAAGTCACTTAAAATTGTTCTTACAGCTCTTCGAAATGGCATTCTTTTTTCTAATTTTTTAGCTAAAGATTGTGCAATAAAACCAGCATTTATGTTAGGATATTTAACTTTCTTTAAAACAATAACTAAATTTCTTTTATTTAGTTGTTTTCCTAGTGACTCTGACAGTCTTATTTTATATGGTAAATTTTTAAGATCAGAAATTAGAATTTCTGGATTTACAGTATAAATAGTTAGATGAATCTGATCACGTGTTGGTGGATAGGTAATCAATAAATTAGTACGATCAGTTACTTCGTCTAATTGCTTTTTACTTATTTCTTTAAGCAAATTTGACCATATATTTCTTAATTCATCGTCGGCTTTTAACTGTTCACTATAATCTGAAAATTTTGCATACCACTTTGACTTGTGTTCTTCGGTAATTCCTAATCGGAAGCCGATAGGATGAACTTTTTGACCCAAAATATCTCTCCTTATTATTGACTAGTCGTGTTAAATCTTTTTATATAATTTTTTGTTTTATTAGTTGCTAACCTATGGAAACAGGTAAAAAATTACCTTTTACATCATTTTCATATCGTGAGAAAGTTGAGCGAACAACAATTGATATATGTGATGTACGTTTTCTGATTGGGAACATTCTACCTTTTGCACGTGGTCGTATACGTTTCATTGTAGGACCTTTATCTACGAAAGCTTTCTCTATTTGTAGATAAGAACGTGGGATAGAGTAATTACTTAAAGCATTTGCGGCTGCAGATTTTAAAACTTTTGCAACTGGGTGGCATGCACGATATGGAAGAAAACGTAATAAAATTAAAGCCTCTTCATATGAACAACCCTGAATTTGTCTTAACACTCTTCTAACTTTTAGTGGGGACATTCTAATAATTTTTGCTTTAGCAGTTGCTTCTAAAGAAAATTGTTGTTCTTTTCGTTTTTGTATAGCACGCTTTGTTAAAGTTTTTAAACTTGGCTTAGACCCAAGATTCATGGCTATCTCCTAATGTTTTAAAAATTCAAGCTTTTTATTACTTGATTGTTTACGTTTGAATTATTTTTTATAGTTTGGAAAATTTTTAAACCGTTATAAAATAAAGTTTTATTTACGTTTTGCTTTTCTATCACTTGTTTTCACTTTATGTGAACGAAACGTTTTTGTAGGGACAAATTCACCTAATCGATGTCCAATTAATTGGTCATTTATAAATAAAGGAACGTGTTGTTTTCCATTATATACAGCAATTGTGAATCCAACCATACTTGGTAAAATTACAGAAGCTCTTGACCAAGTTTTAATTGTATCTGTTTTTGCAGTGTCTTTTAAATTATTAATTTTTTTAAACAGATGATATGCAACAAAAGGTACTTTGCGTGTTGATCTTATCATAACTCCAATCTAATTTTTTTTACTTAAGGACGTTTTCGGATAATAAAAATCGAAGTTGATTTTTTTTTGCTCCTTGTTTTGACACCTAAAGCCGGTTTACCCCAAGGAGTACAAGGATGTTTTCGACCAATTGGCGATCTACCTTCTCCACCACCATGTGGATGATCACAGGCGTTCATAACAACACCTCGAACAGTAGGTCTTGTACCTAACCATCGTTTACGACCAGCTTTACCTAAGGTTAAGTTCATATGAGAAGCATTGCCAACCTTTCCGATAGTTGCGTAACAGTTTTTAGGTACTAAACGCACCTCCTTTGAAGGAAGTTTTAAAGTTACATAATCGCCTTCTTTTGCTAGAATTCTAGCTGAGCTGCCAGCTGAACGTGCAATTTGTCCACCTTTATTAGGAAATAATTCGATATTGTGAACATCATAACCTAATGGAATATTCTCTAGGGGTAATGAATTTCCTATATTTAAGCTTGAATTTGGTCCTGACTCAATTTGATTTCCAGTTATAACTGACTCAGGCTGTAAAATATATCTTTTATCCCCATCTTCATATTGAACTAATGCAATTCTTGCGTTACGATTTGGATCGTATTCAATACTTATGATTCTACCAAGTAAATTTCTTTTATTACGTTTAAAATCAATTAATCTATAGCGGCGTTTGTGACCACCACCTCGATGCCTAATAGTAATCTTACCTTGGTTATTTCTTCCTTTTGAAGAATGAGAACTTGTGATTAAAGATTTTGTAGGTTTTGTACCTGTTAATTCTTTAAAATCAGGTCGAACAGCATGTCGTGTTCCGGGTGTATACGCTTTAAAAAATAAAATTCCCATAATTTTTTAAATTCCTAAACTTGTTTTTTCCATTCCAAAGAAATCGAGGCTATATTCAGGTGCCAGCTTTAGAATTGCTTTTTTATATGTAGGTAAATACCCCTCAAATTGTCTACGTCGCTTTGATTTTTTAGGCATCATTAAAGTATTTACACTTAAAACTTTTACACTAAATACATATTCAAAAGCTGCTTTAATTGTTTGTTTATCAGCTTTTGGATCAACAACAAACGTGTAAGAATTTTTTAAAAATGGATTACTCGCTTTTTCAGTAGCTAAAGGATAACGAAGGAGGTCAATCCATTCAGCTTCTTGGGTTTTTTGAAACTTAATTGTTTCATTTGCACTTAATTTTCGATCCGACATAAAATGATCTATCTGTAATGTTTTTACCTTTTGACTTTTTTCCAAGATAAATCTTTAAGAGTTAAGTTGTAAGATGAATAAGCTGTCATTAAGATCCAGCTAGATCGAATTACATCATTTATACTTAATTGATTATCTACAATTAAACTTACATTTTTAAGATTTTTAATACTTTGTAAAAATAAAGTTCCTTCAAGAATTTTATATTCTTGAGTACTAACTACAATACTAATCAATTGCTTATTTAGTAAATTTTTTAAATTAATATTATTTTTTTCAAAGATTTCACTAAAGATTTGTTTTGCGTATTTTGTTTTTCCAGGATAAATTGATTTAGATATATCTAATTTCGAATTTGTTAATCCTTCAAATAAACTAATGGCTAGTATACGCTTTTGTTTTTCATGTAAAAGTACTCTAAATGCACGATCATATTCACGATTGTTCAGTTTTGGGTTATAAGCAATGGGTTTAGGTCCAAAGGTTACACCTCCACCTCTCCATAATGGTGATCTAATAGATCCTGCACGTGCTTTTCCTCTTCCTTTTTGAGGCCAGGGTTTTCTACCACCACCACGAACTTCTGATTTAGTTTTCGTTGATGCATTTCGAATCCTATTAGTTTTTCTATAAAGACAAAAGGCTTTATGAATTAAGTAATCAGGATTTGTTTGAGAAAATCCAAGTTTGAAATGACCATCTAAA